>CM065920.1:18738214-19183214 GCA_033439105.1 Magallana nippona | reverse complement strand
CATTACCTGAGGAGGCTTCCACACAAGTTACAGCTTTTTTGGCTGATCAGTTTCAGAGAAGAAGATTTTTAAAGAATGACTCTATATATTCCTATTTAAAATTTGACCTCCCAATTGTGTCCCCACCCTACCCCCAGGGATCATGATTTGAACAAACTTGAATCAACACTACCTGAGGATGCTTCCATACAAGTTTCAGCTTTGGCTGATCGGTTTCAGATAAGAAGATTTTTAAAGATGAACTCTATATATTCTTATTTAAAAAATTCAACCCCCATTGTGGCTCCACCCTACCCCCGGGGATCATGATTTGAACAAACTTGAATCTACACTACCTGAGGATGCTTCCACACAAGTTTCAGCTTTTCTGGACAAATGGTTTTTGAAAAGAAGATTTTTAAAGATTTAATCTATATATTCCTATGTAAAAATTCAACCCCCCATTGTGGCCCCAACCTACCCACGGGGATCATGATTTGAACAAACTTGAATCTACACTAACAGAGGATGCTTCCACACAAGTTACAGCTTTTTTGGCTGATCAGTTTCAGAGAAGAAAATTTTTAAAGATTTACTCTATATATTCCTATGTAAAAATTCAACCACCCATTGTGGCCCAACCCTACCCCCAGGGATCATGATTTGAACAAACTTGAATCTACACTACCTGAGGATGCTTCCACACAAGTTTCAGCTTTCCTGGCTGATCAGTTTCAGAGCAGAAGATTTTTAAAGATTTACTCTATATATTCTTATGTAAAAATTTTGACTCCCCACTGTGGCCCCATCCTATCCCCAGGGTTCATGATTTGAACAAACTTGAATTTACACTACCTGAGGATGCTTCCATACAAGTTTCAGCTTTTCTGGCCGAATGGCTTTTGAGAAGATTTTAAAGATTTACTCTATATATTCCTATGTAAAAATTCAACCCCCCACTGTTGCCCCACCCTATCCCCGGGGATCATGATTTGAACAAATTTGAATCTACATACTACCTGAGGATGCTTCCACACAAGTTTCAGCTTTTCTGGCCGAATGGTTTTTGAGAAGATTTTTTAAAAATACCAACAAATTTTCAATGATTTTTAATTATCCCCCCTTGAAAGAGGGTGTGGCCCTTCATTTTAACAAACTTAAATCTTTTTACCTAAGGATGCTTTGTGCCAAGTTTGGTTGAAATCGGCCCAGTGGTTCTGGAGAAGAAGTCGAAAATGTAAAAAGTTTACGGACAGACAGACAGATGGACGAACGGACGGACGGACAGACAGACAGACTGACGCCGGACAAAAAGTGATCAGAAAAGCTCACATGAGCTCTCAGCTCAGGTGAGCTAAAAAAAACCTATCAGTGATACAATTCAATTTTTTTTAGCTTTATTATCTTTTTCGATTCCATGGTAATTCCAGCAATAGACATTCAGAAGTACTAGCAAGAATGTTCAAGAACAAGAAATTCTGACAAGCCCAATCTGCTGAACAAGCCATAGGTTAGCTATCTCCAAAAAATAGAGACAAAATCAATAGAGCACATCAGTATCTCATAAGAAAGAGCAATATTACATCAACAATGAATGATGGTAAGTTAAATGATGGTGAAGTAATCTATTGATTTTATAATCTCTCTCTTCCTGTGGGATACAGAAATATTACATTCTGTGTTTTTTAACAAAAACATTAATGACCCAAAAGAACAAAAGTAATCTAAACAAATGTAGGATCTCCTAAGATTTGAATATAATTGTAATCCATTTTAATGTATTTCTTAATAAAATTCAATCCTTTGACAAACATGATAAAACCACAGGACATCATAGCCCTATCATATTATAAAGTCGGACTGATATAATCATTGTTGCCCGAAAACATATGAAGAAACAAACCAAAAAATCAAGAAAGTATTTTTGAACAAGATGTGTTGTAACATCACAAATGCCCCGCAGGCATCCAAAAATTTAGTTGCTTGAAGAGTTTTTTTCAAGGGGCTAACTCTGTCAAAAATCATCAAACCAGGGCCAAATTCAAACTTAACCTCCATTGTCTGGTGAAATACATGTCTCTGCAATTTTAACTTTATATATATATGTACATCCCTTCAAAACTTAGAGCACAGAAACTTTAAATTTCTTATTTTTTTCTGGGTTCAAGGGGCATAATTCTGTCAAAAATCATCAGTTGACTTGCACATTCCTGACATAACCATTTGACTTGAATTTGTGCAAATTGTTGCAAAGATAATAATGAACAGGATTTTAATGATGACAGAATGACGGAAGGAGGTAATGACAGAACAGCGTAACACTATATGACTTTATGGCAGGGGCATAAAAACAAATCACTGTAATTTTCTCAGCTCAAGACAACATAGAATTTAAGAGTTCAATCCTGTGCCAATTCCATTGCCTATATATTCTTGGCATCAAATGGTCAATATATAGGGGCCTAAAATCTCAGAAAAAATCAAGGAATCAGAATTTCCTGTTAATATGCACGTCAATAGGATCAATACATTGTGTCCCATATACCTTCCAAGTTTTATGCAATTCTGTGCAGGGATTAAAGAGGAGTTTCACTTACAACTGTTCATTACTACATGTATATTCAATACCAGTAAATGGGAAAATTTTTGAAACATTATATTACCCACAACTTGATTAAATGAAATTAAAGTTATTTCTAAAAATACAGAGACAAAAATTTGAGGACTGTTGTGGCGTAAAAGCAGCTGTTTTTGTAATGTAACTTCAAAAGCAAAGAAGAATCCGTTTCTTTTCAAATGACACAGATACATGTACATGTATTTAGAAAATGGCTTGAGTGCAAACCTCCGCTCAGAAATCTAGGCTCAACTGAGAAACAGATGGTAATTTTTTTTTTCAAAACTTTTCTTGATTTGTAGATAATTAGTAGACATACTTTATTAGTGTCTTTTCTATTGTGCATGTATAATATCATATCAAATGAAGTTTAGCTATTGATTCAACAGATATTAAATTATCCTGGTACTCTTTGTTTATCATGGATCCCTACAAGTACATGTGTATGTATGGTAATGAATTTGATGTTGAGTGCTTGTATGCTTGTCCAAAATGTTTGAGAAATTGAAGTACGGATTACTGTTACCTAGAATGTCTCCCCATACAAGAAAAAAAATCAGGTTACAATAGGTGAAATAATTTATTTCTAACTGCACTACATGCACAATATTGATAAAAATATCAGTTGAATCATATTCATTTAATTAAAGTGTAAAAATTACACAATGTTTGAGATATTGGCAGTATGTCCGAGCACCCGTTGGTAATTTGGTAAATATTATACCTTCACAGTATATAAATGTCAAATCAAGAATTAAAATTCTGCAACAGAGTTTACTTGTTCATGGAAGCACTTCATTTGATAAATAAGTTGTTCATAAAGGTTTGTACAACAGACAGGTGTCCACTCAGTATCATCCTGTCAGTTAGTGAGTTTTTGCTTTTATCTGGAAGGTGCTCTGGAATAACTTGTCTAAATTGACTTCCGAGTATGCATTTCTCCTTATCACTCCAGACACCAAGTCTTTCAGCTGTCCATACAGGTATGTTGCTGTTTCATTATTTTTATATTTTGTCATTGCTGAATCTGCAAAGAGCGCAACAAATATTTGATACATGCACATCCTATAATAACTAAAAAAGTGGTTACAGGTAAATTTTCTTGAACTTTGTCCATTGTTTTAACACTGATTAATGACCACCATGCTTAATTCTATTAAAGGTCTCTGGGTCCCAATATTTATCATCTGTGTAAATATCACAACTAATCTAACATAAAAGAGCTTGTCAAGGCAAGACCGTAATGTGAAGAATCGAGAACTAAGCATTTAAAGGAATTCTCACAGAGATCTGAAATCTCCCTTCAAGACATGTATAGAGTATGCTGTGAAAATGAACACATTAGGGTAAAAATAGATGTTAAACACTTAAGCCCCCCTAAAAATCGATTGATTGTTCCCAAAATATAAATTAAACTAGATATTCTTATGATAAATCTGCATACCAAATTTCATTTCAGTAAGTACAACCTCTGCCAAAAAAAAACCAACAACAGAAACTGTAAATAATTGGAATTTTTTTTAGTCCAAGGAGCATAACTCTGTCAAAATTTGCTCCATTGTACCCAACACCAAACTTGACCTAGATATTCTTATAATAAATCTGTATACCAAATTTTATTTCAGTATGTGCAACCTCTGCAAAGAAAATGAACAGAAACTGCAAATAATTGGATTTTTTCTAAGTTCAAGGGGCTTAACTCTATCAAAAATTGCTCGATCAAACCCAAAAACAAAACTTGACCTAGATGTTCTTATGATAAATCTGAATACCAAATTTCATTTCAGTATGTGCAACCTCTGAGAAGAAAATGAATGGAAACTGTTGGTGGACAGACAGATAGTAGCAAAGTAATATGCCCTCCCTTCTTTGAAGGGGGGCATAAACATATTACAAAATATTCATTATAGTATTAAATCAAAACACTCTGACAACTATAAATGTTTACTTAATGCTGTCACATGTACATACGTTTTTCTTTGGATCCATCTGCCATGGACTTGTAAGCTTTCTCAGCATCAAAGATGTGTTCGTAAAAACAGAGCTGTGTGTACAACATGGTGTCTGTATACTGTAAGAGAATCAACATGAGTGCACACAATTGACTGTCAATACATGCACAAAGATGTACATATAAAACTGACTGTTAATAAATACATAAAGCTGCATGTATATGACTGAATGACTTCTTTACATGTATAGAGATCATGTGTGCAGACAACTGACAGTCTACACACGTATAGAGATCATGTGTGCAGACAACTGACAGTCTACACATATATAGAGATCATGTGTGTAGACAACTGACAGTCTACACATATATAGAGGTCATGCGTGTAGACAACTGACAGTCACATATATAGAGCTCATGTGTGCAGACAACTGACAGTCTACAAATGTATAGAGATCATTTGTGAAGACAACTGACAGTCAACACATGTATAGAGATCATCTGTGAAGACAACTGACAGTCTACACATATATAGAGATCATGTGTGTAGACAATTGACTATACACATGGGTATATCCCTCCAACTATTTTTAGAATCGGTAGGACAGCAAAGTAGTGCCTTTAAGCAAAATAGTTCCTATACTTGCAGAGTGGATATACATTTATTAGGACATTTTAAATCAGAATGCTTGACACCTGTCAGAAAAGAGGATTTGCAATTTTAAAAGCAATTGTCAAAATCGAATTATCATTTGAAGGAAAGAATTGAAATTGTTTGAAGTACACCCTTTTCAAAACTGTGAAATTCCCTACTTTTACTTTCATTTTCAGAGTTTTTCAATACAGACGCATTTTGCGGGAAAACGAATCTGACTTCACACCATGAAATTTTAACGGGGGAGAGACAATTTGATGAGCTTTCATTCAAGAGGTCCCTCGTTGCTGAACGAAAATTAGGGCCGGAGATATGAACCCGAACGTTAACATTACAGCCTATGGAAAATGCATTAGTGGACTATACCCACATACATAGAGATCATGTGTGTAGACAACTGAGAGACTTTTTTATATGTATAAAGCTGAATGTGGACAACTGACAGTGTTCACATATGTAGAGACAACACAATCTACACATACATGTATATAGAGGTCATGTGTGTATACAACTGACTTATTCTAGATGTATAAAGCCGTAGGTAGATAACATGTATAGAGATGTTTACCAGTGGGTGGAGAAGCCCCCGGTGACAGGCGTGGCACACAGGATGACCTCTCTGGAAGGTCAGGGGAATTCTTCTGGTCACTGTTCCACAGGCCGCATCTTCACATTTCAGCCATCCCTAAAAAAAACAAAAACATAAACGTTAACCACTCTGTTGAACAGTCGCTTATGGAAGAAAGAAGAAATTGTATAGAGAATAGAGGTAAAATAACGCAACATGATAAAACTTCATCGTCGTTCAAGTCCATTGATAAGATCTTCGATTCATTTGAGATGAATTTTTATTCGATTCAGTGCAAAAATGTATTTAATTCCAATCAGAGCAAACTCTTTGATTGGTTACTATCTCTCAGCTCATTTAATCAAAACATGTGTGATATTTTCATACTTTTAAAATCGAGGTTAACATAACTATAAACACACTGTTATAGTCGACTGAGATGAAATATTCTTAATATCTTTAAGGTATCCATTGCCGGATCAGTTTGAACAGATGTTTCTGAGGGAATTTTAAAAAGTGCATGATATCTACCAATTATAGAAATTATTTATACATTGATTTCTGGTAATGTAATGTAGTTACAAAACAATTTAGAAAAATTTGACCGAGCAATCATTTAAAGAAAATTGTATAAATATTCAAAATAAAAAGCAATAAAATAGAGAGTAATTTAAAAACATTGTAAATTTACTGCATGTTATAATGGAATGAACAAGTTTGTTAACCATCGAAGGTGACGGTGTATCATTTTACCCCTACAGAGAAGAAACATTGATCTCACCTGGTAGTATTTCTGTATGTGTCTTCTTATGTCCATGCGTAATTTGTTGCAGATGTACGGAGCATGCTGGTCTAGTTTCGTATTGCATTGCTTATTTGGACAAACACTGATTGAACATTCTGTGAACTCCTCCTGAAACCCAGTGTAACATTGTACATGCATGTACATGTATATATGGTAAATGCGATTGAAAGTGAAAAAGAGCACCATCAAACACAATATTCTTTTTTTCTAAAGCTTTGCACCTATTTAAATAAATTTATATACATGTATTATTGGATATTTTGAGAAATGATTCACTGATTATTTTGGAAATGAAATGAAATAGGATAATAACATTAACAGCACTTAGGAAGTATGCATAGTTAGATGATTATAGGTACAAATGTTTGTTTATTTAATTAATCTTGATCAACTTTGACTCATAATAAAAATGTTAAGAGAAGTTCCAGTCAGTAAATGAATACCCGTATGTTTCTTTAATTCATCTTTATTAACTTTGGATCATAATGAAACTGTTAAGAGAAGTCCCAGTCAGTAACAAGAGGCCCATGGGCCACATCGCTCACCTGAGCAACAATGGCTTTATATGGGCGTTCAAAGGATATTGTGCCATATGGCCATATAGTTAATCTTTGACATATGTACCTTTATGGAATACCATTTTTACCGAAAATGAAAATATCCTTTGCAAGACATGTGACTAAATTTTGGGTAGGGGTTCACTGTTAACTTCTGATTCCCTTTATTTAGGCCCCCCCCCCCCCCCCCACACACACTTTATAAAGCGATCAAAATATATGAGAGCATATAGGTACATTAAAAACATTCAAAAATTTAATTGGTCTTCCCCATTATAAACGATTGTTGTTTACCTGACGAAACTTGTGTGACGTTTTATAACTCACTTGATCGATGAATACACTCAACTGAAAATGTTGTCACGTGATATGTTAAAGAGCTATTCTAATCAATGTATTGACTGGCATATCACTCTAATATACTGTAATAGTTGGGGCTAAATGGACCATGGATATCTACCGGGATGAGTGGATGGCTCAGTGATAGAGCTCCCGACTGGAGTTGCAGGGGTCCCAGGTTTGATTCCCGGTCCAGACATATGTTTTCAATGTATTTATATGCTCTTTTCCTATTACATTTGTGCCAAAACCAACCCCTGAAAATAACAGGTGAACGCCTGCCAAAGGAAAGAACCATGAGTGATCTTCAAGGGCAAAGATCATTTAAGGAAGGAGGAATGTAGTAGTTGGGGCTATATCATGGACTGTTGATATCGGCCTGGATGGCTCAGTGGTAGCCTGGAGTTGCAAGGGTCCCGGGTTCGATTCCCGGTCCAGCCATATGTTTTCAATGTATTTATATGCTCATTTCCTCCTTTCCTATTACATTGCTAAGGCCCACCCATTATTTTCATCTTCAATCAAATACAACAAATGGCTACAAAGATGATTTTCCGCTGCAATATTTTCTTAAACATAACAATAACACATTAATCCTCATAATAATAAGGTGTCAGAACTATGGAAACTGTTTAAAAGATGTCTTTTCTGTTTACTCGAGTTTGAAAAACTATCAAAATTGGTGTAGATTTCTTATAATTTATCCTTATTTAGAAGGGCCCCCAGAAAGTACATGTACTTATAGCATATCATCCTTTTAATTTTTCTGTACAAGTATTTAATGTTTAGCGAGACATTTATAATGATCAACCAAAATTTCAGCATCAATCGTAAACTTATAAGCAAGATACAGAGCTCACAATTCTGCTAGATTGGAGTCATGTTTTTGTTCACATGAGTTTATTACATTCAATTCAGATTTTTAAACTTGGTATTTCCTATTCAGCATTTAAAATGTAAACGAACTAAAGCATGGTCTCAGCTCTGTGTACAAACATCTGCATCTTGCTTATAAATCGAAGCTTGACACTCAAATATGGTTAGTAAGTAGAAAATTGTAAACATATTTCCATCAGCGAAAATAATCTCTGTTTAGACTTAAAATGCTGAACATCTTAACAAAACACATTACATTAATCAACCATTACGCAGAGAACGTCATGATCTTATCATCATCATGCCGAATTTTAGTGTTGTTTATATTGCATCAGATTTTCAATTTTGCTCATTTTGCGCAGGTAAACAATCAGCTGACTGATTTACCAAAGTCTATTTGATACGTAAAAATTCCAAAATACAGGCGATAGTTCCCCAAGTTAAAAAGCATAATTAATGAAAATGAAACGAAAATCAAAACAAGGTAAAACCACCGTCAGTAGTGAAAATGTAAACGCATTGAAATATTTAACCTCAATTCACTTCACAAAATCGGCACTTATATATCTTGCATGTTTCAAAAATTCCCTTCGCACGTGAACTGTTGTACAACAAAGAAATTCATCCTTGTCAGATTGACCCATTTATCATGCGTCCAATATGGCTGCTTCAAACAAAGAACTTTCGTTTTTCGATATATGGAATACTGAACCCGAAGTTATAAACTGATTGAATCCCCCATTCCTTTATTATTATTTTCGTAATTAACTCAAATTTGGAACAGAATTAGCACTTAATTTTTGCAATTTATATTTTCCTTTCCATAAGGATGATTTATGTTAAATTACGTTGAATTTGACTCAGTTCTTGAGAAGATTTTTAAAAATGCACCCCCCCCTTTTTTAAAAACATTTTTGTGGTTTTTTTTCCGCTTTGAATGATAACTGGCCTTTCATTTTTGCAATTTATATTCAACTTTCCATAGGGATGCTTTGTGCCAAATTTGGTTGAAATTGGCCAAGTGGTTTAAGAGAAGAAGTTCAAAATGTGCAAAGTTTACAGACGGACGACGGACAAAATGTGATCAGAATAGCTCACTTGAGCTTTCAGCTCAGATGAGCTAAAAATGAATTTGGCCTCTTATCTTTGAGTTAAGAATTGAATAACTAACTGATATGTTCTCTTCACAGCTTTCATGCCAATGTTTCCTTTGCTACAATACTCACAGCTCCAGTGAAGGCAGCATCTACAATGATTTCTCGACCACATATTGAGCTGGGACACACAAACTTAAATCTCTCACAGTCTCTGTATTTCTCTTCATCAGAAATTTCCGTTCCATTGAGCAAAGCTTCATCCTCTTCATCATATCTGGATGTGTGTTTGTAGCCTGAAGGGTCCAAACCTTTAATGAAAAGTAAAAGCATGGATTATATCTTTGAAATGTCTCCCTTACTAAATTCGAAAATCTTAAATTTTCATCTGCAGTTAAAAAATTGCATTTCCATCTGATTATATTTTTGTGATACAGTTTTAGATGTAATACTGTATAAGTGTACATTTTGGGACCAAGACTTATATTTCACTCATATCTTGTTGATCTTTTTTTATTAACAAAACGAGCACTGCTACAGTCCATTAGATTAAAAATAAAATAATCTTAAGTTTAATTTCTTTTTTAAAGAAATATATGCAGCAGGTTTTGTTTTAGCAAAGGGGAATAACTCATTTTTTTCTCCAACTTAAAAAAAAGAAAACCAAGTTATTCCCCTAATCACTAATCAATTTGGTTGCTTCTGACCTAATGCAGAGGTGCCTCAGATATATTTTTTAGCATAAACTTGAATTGGGTAGTTATACAAAGTGCATACATACCTAAACACTCGGCCAGGTGAGCAGCGTCTGTGCCCTCTATTGGATCACACAGTCTGGACACAACAGGGTGGACTTGCTGGGAGAGGTAGTACTTAGTGTCTGGAAGAATGACACAGTCTCTTGGTTTGTATATCATGTAAACATACATTCACTGAGGTTTACTAACATTGTACAGTCATGAATACATAGATTTATGTTATCACTTACCGACTGAGAGGGTGTTACTCTTGGCTAGCTCCTCTGGATGATACGCTCTCTGTGATGCTGCCAAGGTCGAACCATCCTTGAAAAAGAAAATAAGACATACACTTTCATTGTCTTATAAATGAAGGAAATTGAGCCTTAATCATAATCCATGAATAAAGTGGAAATTTACCTCGCATATGATGTAGGGCACTGTGTCTCCTGCCTTCATTTTCTTTCCTCCTTTACTGTTGACACGCAGGGCTACTTGAACGTGAGGTAGACTTTTCTTATCTGGGTAATCCTCAGGATTTTTTGTGAGTTGCTACAATTAATTATCAAAATTTGGTAATTAATCTGCTTTTTAAAGGGGCATGGTCACGATTTTGGTGAAAAATTATTTTTTCGATTTTAATGTTTACAATGCTTCAGTAAGGCATTTTCAATAGGCAACCAAAATTTGAGTGTCATTCGCTGAGTTATAAGCAAGTTACAGAGCTTACTATTCTTTACTGACTGTTTAAACAAAGCTTTTGTTTACATTTTGAATGTTGAAGTGAAAATTCCAGTTTTAGACCAAAAAAGAATGCGTTAAACATTAGGACTGTTTATTTATGCTTAAAATGAATATGGAGATAGACAAATCAGCTTGAAAAAGATTTTTTATTGGTATATTGAATCCATGTAATCAAAAACAGGGCACGAGCCTTGTTAACGTGAAAAAGTATTGTGAGCCCTGCATCTTGCTTATAACTCTATAACTGACTCTCAAATTTCATTAGATCATTAGAAATGCATTCCTAAAGCATTGTAAATAATAAAAACATAAAAATAGAATTTGACCAAAATCGTGACCATACCCCTTTAATAACACATTCTGAAGAAAGTAAATTGATTCACTGATCTAATCATCTTCATTTCCTTAAAAGAGCAATCCATACTTTTAAGTTACATTTAAGTATATACTGTACCTTAGTAATGTAGTACAATTCTATTGGAATATCACCATTTCTAACTTTCTCTCCAACTTCCATCAGTTTGCTATGAATGTTTTCAACAATTGTTTCCCGAGTTTCTCCTGACAAAATTTGTTCGACAACAAAGCTACAAACAAAGTTATCATTAAAGCCATAAATAAATGTAATGTACATGGATTCAAACAGCTGAAATATGCATAAAAAAAACAGACATTGCACATATGAACATTTTATTTTAATTAACATCAAACTAGTGCACATCAATTTTCACAAAGTTCAAACAATCAAATGCAAAGCAAAGTAAAGTACATGTAAATTAAATTATATGTAATTCAGTCTACTATGACATGCATTTGATCTGGAATTAATAGCAGAGCATACACAAAGCAAATGTTAACCTATTAAGTTTAATAATAATCCATATCATTATATTTTACTCTAAATACCCTATGTGTAGACCATTTTTAAAGCAATAAGTCAGTAATTGACCGTTTAACCTACTTTCCTGCCTCTTTGGCTAGGTCACTCCAGTCCCTGCGGACAATGTCCAGGCCTTTCAGTTCCTTTTGCTCCACGTACTTTCCGTCTGCACCTTTGGAGACACTAAGAGCAGCGTACTTCTTTTTCTTCAGCAACAACATGGACTTGAACACTCCGTCAATGTCAATCTCTAGCAGCTTGTACAGCTTGTTCACTTCAGACTTAACCTGTCAACATCAATTTAGGAATAAGGAATCATTCCTCAAGTATTATGAGGTGATAATTTCGGTCGGGGCGTGATCAAATCCAATAAAGCCCGAAGGGCTTTATGATAGATTTGATCATGCCCCGACAGAAATTATCACCTTATAATATTCAAAGAATGATTCCTTATTACTTATATTTATATAATTTTCAGCAGTTGTACGATTAAATATTAATATATTAATCATGCAAACCTGCTTGCGCCCCTAACAATTTGTCATTTGAAGTTATTGGGCTGTATATTACAAAACCGATTCGTAGTGTTATCACAGACAAAGACATTGGAAAATGTAAATATTCACATATAAATGTCACTCTGACTACATCTTAATAGTTAAAATCTCGAATAAACATGTAAAATGCAGAGCTTAAAAAGCGTTTCCCCTTCATCCTTTAATACATGTACAAGTACAGTGTACATCATTCACATCAATCATGTATAGTTACTGTAAATTCCATATTTAACGCAAGTACTTAATACAGCGATTTAACCGGTTTGCTTCAAATCGCGAGAATATAAAATCGCAAACGCCGAATTGTTAGCATAGTTTCATTTAGTTTACGTATGTCAGAAAAAATAAATGCGATATTTTAAAATCTGCAAGATGTGCTTCTCACGATTTTATGCGGATATTAATTCCTCGCCTCTAATTAGAAATCTACAGTATCACTTTTTGACTACGTCTCAAAGTATGAAATCTCCAACATCAAATGTAGTCCATAAAAGTCCTTATACATGTATTATATTTTGGATGCAATGCTAGCAGATTGTAGAAGCCAAGTATAAGCTAACCTTATTGCCGACTTTATAGACAGCATCAATATCATTGCAGTTTGTGTTGATCATGATGGAGTCTGTGTCTCCATAGATAACATCTAGATTCATCTGTAACAAGGAGGAAACAGGACTTTAGCAATTAGAATGAAATAAAAGAGTAAAAGGTTGATACTGTGGAATCATTGTTATTCGTGGGGTTCAATGTTCAAGGGCAGCCAAAATTTTCCTGTTTCATGGGGACATAATTTCGTTGGTAGCAAGTTCGGGATAATTTTAACAAGCATTAAACAAATGCTTGTATACACATTCATGGGGATGTAAATTTGTGGGCAAGGATTTTCCACGAAAGCCATGAACATTGGTCCCCCCAAGAACAATGATGGTTCCACAGTATGCTCCATGTTTAAAATCATACTTACAGATTGCACCAAGTCCTTTGTCTTCATCAGAATCTGTAAAAGAGAGTAATTTTTACAATAATAAAAGATATTTTTCAGGCTCCTTTGCATGTACATGACTACAATAACTACATGGTATGTATGCAATACAATACAGTAACTCAATTCTCTATGTCTTATATGTACTGCATTTTTTGACACTGACCTCTCTACCCTTTGCTGTAATAAGTGCTGCTAAAGGTTTGGCAAAGAACCTGGAGTGGCTAAATCCCAGACAACCATACATACTGTTAGCAGTCAACTTCAGAGCTTTCTGTCTGATGTCATACTGAAATGATATAACATCAAGGACATGTGAAAGACACACTACAAGTGCTGTATACCATAAAATTTTGTTCCATTTGCCCAAACTTTCAATGAGCCAATCTAAAACAGGACTAATTTTTAAATAAAACATAACTTTCTTTCTGGAATCAAAAATAAGCCAAAAGTGAAAGCAACAAGACAATCTATTTATATCTGTCCCCAGACTGTTTGTTGTCTCACCTGCATGTACTGCTCATTGGAGATGTCACCCTTCATCAGCTGTTTGACCTGTCGTCTGCTCTCCACCAGTTTCCTGATCTCTGTTGGCAGGATGCCAGGCTCCAGATCCTTGTCAGGCACCTCTATTATTGGCTCCTCTTCATCTTTGTCACCCTGTCAATCAAAACAAACTCTTAATCAAAACATGTTCAACTTTTGAAAAATCATATGAATGGTACAATGTATATATAAAACAAAGTTATGTGCGATGAAAACATCTGAACAATTTTTTTTACAGTTTAATCTGCACTTCATGAATAATAAAGCATTTATTCAATACAAGTTATTATTCTAAGTCTTATGACAATCCCTACCTGTTGTACAGCGTTTCTGCTGACAGTGGTAAAGCAGATGTTGTACTCCTGTATAATAGATGGATACAGACTGTTGAAGTCCAGCAACAAGATGTACTTGTCATAGAAGCCTACAACAGAGCCAGAGTATCATCATTTATGACATGTCAAATGGGATATCAGTCATTACTCTATCAACACTGAATGATCAATTAATAATAATGAGAACTTAAATGTTTTCATACCTTTCTTGGGATCCAGAACAAGACCCCCAGCGTAGGCAGGTTTCCGTCGGCCACTGGATTTACCTCCCTTTCCACTGTCCTCTGCTTCATCATCATCTATTGACTCTTTCTGTTTAGTCATTCAAATCAGTTTCATTAAGCACTTAAATGAACATGTACATGTTTATCAAAATATGTACTACATAAGAATTGGAAGTGTTCATTTACAAGGTAAACACTGTACATAATAAGTAACACTACTTCATGATATTGATATGAAAATAACTTAAAACAAGACTTTTATCCACATCAATTGACTACATAAGAGAAAACAATATCCAATTACACATACATATATTTCTCTACACACACTTACCACTACAGCCTTTTTGTACTCTTTATCTGGAACTATGAAATTTTTCTCTGTGAAGGCATGCAGCAGTAGATATTCATTTCTCTCCGACCGTCCTCCAAGTAAAGTTCTCGTCTTTAGAAAAAATACAACTTTGTAAGTCACAAAATAAACATAATCTAACTACACGTACATGTATCTGTGCAATTTCATACAGATATGATGCAAAATGAAAATTGATTACTAGCAGAGTGTACAATACTATTATTAGCCTCAAAGCAATTACACAGTAACATTTTTTTTAATTTTTGGTTCTCCCTTATCAATTTTTAAACCCAGTATTTTTCTTCTTTTTTAATTGACAAAAAAAAAAGAAGTTTTGAGGTTTAAAGATATCAAATTGGTGTTCTTCATGTTAAACGATCCTGGTCATATTTTATCTATAAATGTTCTAGTAGATTTGACTAGCATGCATTTAAAAGAGATTTGCTTACCATCACATTTCCACAGATGCTGGTAATCTGAAGAGCCAAAGGAAGAACATTTAACTCGTAGAGAATTCGCAAAATGTATGTAGAATCCATCAACGTTAACTCGAGTAACTGAAGTAACTGTTGCGATGACCTAAATTTAAAGACAAAATCACATCACCATATATCAGTATATGTATAAATGTACATTGTATTCACACTGCAAAATAAACATAATCTATCATAATAATCTTTCATGAAAATAAGTTTTTCAGACTTCAAAAGAAGAAAGCAGCAGTCAAATAAGAAAGAGTTTCGAGGTTTTACGATTGCTTCTTACATGTACATGTTGCGTATCTGATCATAGTCTAACTCTAGCCTCTTGGACTTCAGTATGACGTTGGCTAGTTCCGTGAGGTCATAACTCCGGGATCTGATGAGTTCCTTGGCCGACAATTTGATGTCACACACTAGTCGACCGCAAGCTGCTGTTTTATCAGCAAACCCTCGATGACCAGGTCCCTATATTAACATTTCATTAAAGTAAATTATGTATAGTGGAAAATAATCTTCAGTTTCACAAGCATTTTTTTTCTAAATGTAATTCAATGCAGCATGCAGTTTTCTTTTATTGCAAGATTTGAACAGGGGAATAACTCTTTTACAATTTTTTTTATTAACTTCAATACATGTATTGAGATATTGAGACATTCCCTTCTTAAAACGGTAATAAAAGTAATCAATGCAGAAGCACTAGATGTAATATAGCTGTGACTAAATCACCAATTTGTTGGCCTTATATATGCTACAATGAATATCACAAACATATATTCTAAATCATTTGCAATGTAAGCATGCTGCATATCAAAGGAAGAGGCATAATCTAAATTCTAATGTATGCAATAGAAAAGGAAGTTTTATTTAACACTGAATGGCTTATCCACAAAACTCCCTTACCGATAATTTTGGCATTTTGGTTCTTTTGAGTCTCCCAATTTTCGACCAGTGAGGAACTTTGTTGGCATTTATTCTGTGAAGGATTAGATCTAAGTCAAATCCAAAGATGTCATGTCCCTACAATGAAAAAAAAAATGACAAAATTAGTTTCTGAAAGTTCACCGCGGTGAAATACATGTACAAGTCTCTCATATCAAAGTATATTATTCAGATTTGAAGAAAGATCATATGAAAGGAGGTATGTACATGTATATTACAAAGGAACTTACCACAATGACATCTGGGTCTAATTTATGAATCTTTGCCAAAAGGAATCCCATTAAAGCTCTCTCATTGGGAAGCATTTCAACCCGTAATTTCTTTCCCTTCAAATAGTAAAAGAAAGCATTTTTGTATTAAAAACAGCAAAATCTTATTTTATAGCCAGATAATTATTAGTGTATTTCTTTTATAAAGTAGATCATTTTTTTTCTATTCAGGAAAATACCTCCTTTTGAAGCTTCTCTCGAAAGTCAAATGGAAAAAGGCTATCACTTGGTTTTGTTAAAACTGAAAAAAATCAAAATATTGAAGTATTAGGCAATAACTTGACTAACCAAACAACAAAAGCAAAATCATTCAATTGAATAAAGATGACAATATTTTTTATATATATATATATATATATATATATATATATATATATATAGAGAGAGAGAGAGAGAGAGAGAGAGAGAGAGAGAGAGAGAGAGATATAATATTGTAGGTAAAAATATGCATCAAGGTACAATTATTAACAAATTCTGAGTAAGAGACTTACAGTGTAATTGTCCCATTCTAATTTACATATGCACACCATAAAGGAATAATTATTTTATCAAAATACATCAATATCATCATTAATTACCACAGAAATGTTGTTGGAATGGATTTTTTGGAGCAGGTTTATCAATACTGAAAGACTCCTGAACAAGACAGGTGGCTGCTACAATCTGAAACATTGAATTACTTCATGGTTATTGGCATTTTACGAAATCATGTTTTCAACGACCTTGCTCTGACCTCTTTTAGAGACTTGGGTATAAATACTGTATGTACAGGTTGGATTTTTGGCTCATACAATTGAACTTTGATATCTCGAACATCAATATACTGAATATCATGGGTATTGTCAAAGTGAGTTGAAAGTTCCAAACACTGTTACTTAAGGCCTAAGAAAAAAAATTGCGTGTTTAGGGTAACACTAATGAAAAAATTAGGTTAGGTAGGTAGGGAATTTTTTTTTCTTTTATCATATTTTTTTCTGCATGAGGGTACAAATACAAATATAAAATCCTAAGAAAGTTTGTTTATTTCATATTTAGAAACAGGTTTTTAATGGAAATAATATGGAAATCATAGTCAGATGAAAAAAGACATCTAAAAATGGTAGGATTGGGGCATTTTTGTAGGTTAGGTAGGGTTACCCTAAACACACAATTTTTTTTTTTAGGCCTAATGAATTTTAATCCCTGTATTTCAAATCCTTGGGTACTTTAAGGTTTTTTCTTGGTCGCCATGAGCTCAATAGAAGTTTGTATCTTTATCCAAACATTATTCACATGTTTATCTATGTGAACAAGCCCCGCCCTCACCAACTTTCCTCAAGTCATTACTCAGACTCAAGTCTGAGTTTTGACTTCAAACTTATATCTTTTAAAGATTTGAGTTCAGGACTGAGTCGAGTTTTTGAAAAGTCTAGTTGAGTTGAAAATTTTGGTAATGGCGGGGCCTGATGTCTTTTCTTGTACTTACTTCGTTTTGGTGATTTTTGTGGTTGGGGAGGGTTCTAAGGTTTAACGTCATGACGACAAGAGGAGGCGGGGTCAGCTGCTGGTCGTTCACCACTGATAACAACTCGGGCTTACTGATGCTGACCTGTCAATAAATTTTATGTAAACACACATAAAGATATACCAAATGTTACATGTAAAATGGTTTTGCAGATATCACGGAAAAACACATAATACATGTACATTGCCGATTTCATTTTCGTTGAAAAAAATTTAAGCTACCTCTATTTTACACCAGCTAACTTGGGGGTTTACTATCTCTACAATGAAAAGGTAGATGTCAGGTCAAGTCGGATAAAACAAAATCATCTCAAAAACATAACAGCCAATGTCAAGCTATAAGGATATTGGTTATTCCTTTGTTAACTCACGAGGAAGCTTAATGTCCAACCATCCAGGTCCTTTCATTTTGGAATCAATAAGCAAAAGCTCCAAACTGAAATACAAAGATATCACAGTGTATAATATTTTCCCTTCTCAAAATTTCACAAAATACATGAGAAAAGCCTTACAATGTACAGGTATTTTATATATGCAGGCTTTTTTTTAAACATACAATTTCACATCAATTCATGTGTTTGGTATTCAATATTCCTGATCTCACCATGATGTATGAGTGCCAAATACATTGCTGAAAGTCTCTCCTTCCAAATCCCTGGGTAATGGTGGAATCTCTGCCTGTATTAAAAATCAGTACATTTTTAGTTATTTTATTATCTAAAATATTTCAGGTAAAAACAATTTTCACATGAGGCATCTAATATTTACCCCAAATCTGATCTCTAAGTAATCAGACTCCACTGGAACATCAACCTTCTCGAATGCATACTGCTTGGTGACTTTCTACAAAAATACACATTTACATTGTCTAATACAAGTTCTTGCAGCAGTTAATCATCTTAAATCGCAAGATAATCATTGATTCATCATTGTATTGAATGTCAACAACTGTCACTGACCTTGGATTTGAACTTTGGTATCTTGAACTTTTCCGCTATTTTCTCATTGAACTCGGAATACACATCAACCATGGTGACATCTATCCCAGTGTCAGAGCCAGACTTCAAGTTCTTTCTCTGAAAGAAACAAGTCCATGCACATCAGTAAACAAAAACCAGTTGTAAAGCTCTGTAATTTTGATCATCACTTTTAAATTGCTTTCTTTTATACCAATCTTTAAGACTCTGTTATAATTTTTTTTTTAATTTTATAACTTCCATGATAATCTTTTGAAGGTTTTAAAATAAGTTAACCTAAAAATACAAATGCAAGCTATACAACACAATGCCAGATCTCTAAGCACATTTTTTCTTTACTTAATACATTGTATGTAAAATAAATCTGAAACCTACAAAAACTTACTGTTGATCTTGGGAGTACATATATTCTCCTCTCTATATTCTTCACAGTCACACAACAACTCACATAGACTTTGGCTTTCTCTATCCAAACCTTTCCAAATAAGTAAACAGTGCCTGAAAAAATACAGTACATGGAAATATAGATTTCTAAATTAACTTTCTGACGTACATGTACCTAATCACAACACTCGTCTCCTTATTTCATATATAAACTGTACAGTACAAATACCTGGACTGCTGTATGGATCTTCATAGGCATCCAGCCAATAGAATCGCAGGACTTGTTCCCCATTAGATGAGGTAACCAATGGCAGCTCTGATGTGTCAACTTTGACCTCTGTCACAGACTCTTCCTGAGAGTCATTCTGATATTTCTCCCATCCAGTAGACAGTGTTTCAGATGGGCTGAAAATGGGTAAAATTATAAAATTTTAAGTACAGGTGACAAAGTAGGTGGAACATAAATTTCCTTATTTGATCAAAATTGTTATCTCTCTAACTCCCGATCTCTCGGAGTTTTATCCAGGTTTACTGAAGTTTAAGTTGCCGAGATTCACCCACAATTCCTTTTTCCAAAACATGATGCAGAAGAGATCTTGCTCTATTCAACAAGCTTTTACTCACATGGATATTTCCTCTTTAGGTTTGACCAATTTCTCATTAACTTCTTCCTTCTTGATACCAAGATCTTCATCAAAGTCTACATCATTCAGATCCATCATGGCTGCTTCATCTTCAAAATCAGAATTTCACTTTGTAAATACACTCCTGAACACAAGTCTAAACACACATTAGCAATCATTCTACTGCTGATCTGAAAATCTTAAATAATTGTACCTGTCTGTAAAGTATGTGAGAATATGTAAATGCAGGTCTGATCTTAACAGTTCTTTGAGTAAATATAAATTGCCTACCCTTTTTGACTCCACATCTACCCTATCATTGGTATGCCACTGAACAGACATCATACCTTGAAATTCAGATGACTGTGGGAGGTCCTCGACATATTCTTGCTTCATGGCTGATCCCATCCCCATGTCCATTCCATCTACCTCATCAAAATTGTCCTCGGGGTCAGGAATGTTGGGTCTGGGTAAAGAACGATGTTCCGACTTGATGGGGACTGCCCGTGGCTCTGTCTTTATTATTGGTTTCTTTTTCACAGGCTGTGCTCCTGATGATGATATGTTGGTGTTGAATGGATTCAAGGGAGATCTTAATGTACAAAAAAAAAAATAGTGAATTTAAAGGTGGGTTTTTTTTAAAGAAAAAAAGTAAGTGAATATCAAAAATCAAATTTTACAGTGTCTAAAAAAAATATGCTATGCAATTTAAATCAAGCAGCTTCAAAGGATTCAAGAGAGTACTGACTTGGTGGCACTGAATCCTTTTTTCTTCAGCTTAATGGGTAATGGTTTCATCATCCCATCAGAGGGCCCCTGATGAAGTTCCTCCATCAGGTCCCCCAGCAAATCATCATTAGCCAGTGAAACATCTTTCTGAGAAATGAGATCAAGTATGCAGTACAGAAACTAACTATAGAAAAAGTTTATTTATCCGGATATTTTTCATGACTTGTGCTTTATGGGTTTTCTTTTTTCAAATCGAACAATTTTGTTCATTTTATACCCCAGTTCAATATTTAGATCCCTTTACCTCAGATTTAAGCTTTGAGCCACCTGTGGAGGACTGGGCAGCAAACATAGACTTAATTGTGGTTTTGGGTTTGGATCCAGGACGCACAATGTTAGGATTTTTACCCTTCTTTTTCTCTTCTTTCTCTACAAGAAAAAAAAATTCAAATAAAAATGGTTTTCCTGTGCAACAGTAATGCATAATGTCCATAATCCATCCATAATGTCAAAATTCACAGAGATTGACTCATTGTCTTACTTCCTTTGTTGGCTCCTGGCTCCTCATTAAGGTCATCATCAAAGATTTCACGGCCATCCTCCACATAACCAGCACCATCTGTCAAAGACAATGTATAAATAGTACATTAAGGGAAATCCCTACTACCGTATTTTACGGACGACTCGTCGATGTGGACTACAAGTCGAATTGATCATTTTAAGCCAAAATTTAAAAAAAATCCTTAGATATGTCGATTCGAACGATACGTCGATCTAATAGCTTCAAAATGGCGTATCAAACTGCAGGTAACATAATCAGTGTATGCAAAGGACATCCCCGATATTGCTACCAATTATTATTAATGATTAACATTTAAACAATTACGTTTATAATTATGCATGGTATCTTTAAATACCGGTAACATCTATCAAATTGCTTGCATGCAATTCCTGACATCGCGTGTTATACAAGTTGTAACAGGGTAAACTAAACTTACGTTGTCAAAAATATTTAATTCCATGTATTAAAATATTTATCCACTCTGACCACTATTCCTTGCATCAAACAAGTTATCGCCAGTGTATTCGCCATTACGTAACCAGCCACCTGTTGACTCGGCGCGTGGTCAATGTTTGTTTAACAATTTCCGGTGTCAGAAGCATGCACCTGTCTCGTGTCGGACTTCAAAGGGGCATCTCAAGTGCAGGAAGATTAGCAATTATTTTGATTCGATTTTACTTGTTTACTTTGTGTCCAGTTATGCAGTTAAATATTATTGCTTTACTTAGACACTGTTAAAAATAGATCGATCATTTGTACGACTTGATAATGACGATATACGACATACATACGTTTCTTTACAATGTTTATTTAACAACAATCAAAGAATTGAACTATAATTAATCAGTGAAATATAAACACCCGTATAATGGTACGCTTTATATACACAGAGAGTCAATTCAATTCATTTATTCTCAAAACCATGAGTGAACACATATAGATCTCAGCCGTAGGGCATGATTAATAACACAATCGGTGTCAGCCTACCGTGAATAAATGCAAAAATACCTAGGATAATTATCAATTAAAAGATGAACACTAATACAACTTACACAATTTAGTAATATGTAATTAAATATCTCATATAATTAAACATTCCCGGGACTTACCGCAATAATTTATTCCATTCGAATTTGGTTTCAATTTTACTGCGCAATGTTATCTTCCCACTAGTAATATATGGATACCATGTGACGATGTGTTTAAAATTACGGAACGGTAAAACTTTTAATTGATTAAAGACATGGACCATTTTTTTTAATTACTGGTATTATTATGTATACTACTGTTAACAAATGAGTGAAAACGACAATAAATAAAGATGAACAAAGATTTCAACAAGGTAATATCCAATCACACAACCAATTTTAAATGATTAAAACCAAGATTTTTAATGCTATTTTTGGAAAATTTTCCGAACTCGAGCCTTAGACAAGTCGATCTGGACAATAAGTCGGGTGTTCTGCTTCAGAGAAAAAAAATATCGTCATATCGTCCGAAAAATACGGTACTTTTATATTGATTTCATTTTAATATCTGAAAATAATATTATTTCATGGTGTCTGCAATTACTTATCAAATAATCTAAAAACTCTTAAAACATGGTATAATGCTTAAATTTGATAAAAAAAAATTATGGCCATGCATTAGGCACACATTTTGGAATTTTATGAATAGGTTTACTGAAGCAAGTTTGCAAAAAAAAATTCATAAGAGTAATCAGAAAATGCTGCAGAAAACTAAGTGGCCTACATACAGAACACCTACACTCCTTTGGATTGACCAACAAATTAGGAATTTTGTGTTGTGCAGCTCACATAGCGTGAAAGGCATGACCCCTCAGGTTATTAAATTAATTGAATAAAAATACAAAACCTACTGAGCTGGCAACTATTAAAACCACATGCTTTTAAAGATTTGTAATATAACTGATGTACACTGTATGTGTGTGTATTAAGATCCACCTCACCGTCATCCACGATCCAGTCAAAAAATACAAAACCTACTGAGCTGGCAACTATTAAAACCACATGCTTTTAAAGATTTGTAATATCACTGATGTACACTGTATGTGTGTGTATTAAGATCCACCTCACCGTCATCCACGATCCAGTCAAAAAATACAAAACCTACTGAGCTGGCAACTATTAAAACCACATGCTTTTAAAGATTTGTAATATCACTGATGTACACTGTATGTGTGTGTATTAAGATCCACCTCACCGTCATCCACGATCCAGTCATCATCCTGACGTTGCCGCACTATCTCTGAATATTCATCTTCATTAACAACATCATACACATTCTTCTCCTCTTCCACCTGAATAAGTAATCAAAAATATGAATCATATTGCTATAACCGAGCTGGATTTGTCTGCGTACGTGTAATAAAAGTTTGGTTGTTGTTATGCAATTTAATTACCATCCGCACGTGGATTCATATTTTTCAGAAAGGGCTACCAGCATCTTGGCAACCATTCATATAAAATTACACAACAGATGGAATAATAAGCTAATCAGATGGTGTGGGAGAATTCTTATTAAAATTGGCATGGGTTCAGGCACTTCTCCCGCATAAAGATCCATATCAATATGAAAGTCAAACAAAATTTTCAGAGGAGTCTTTTTTTTTTATTTGCATGCCAGGGTTCAAGAGAATAAATGCTGAAGCCTTCCCCAAGGATGTTTTGTCATATTTTGGGAATCTGCTGAGTAAAATTAGTCCAATAAGAGTTATAGACACTAAAAAATCCACACACACACAGATAAACACAAAAAAAACTATTACAGACACTTTTACCTAGAAAATCAACAAATAGATGTGTTTGTGTATGTGGATCTAATACATATTTTATTATTATATATCCACGTACACTATCGGCGCAAAATACTTCTGACACCTAGCGACTCACATCGTATTTGTGTTTCTCTCCTGTCTCTTTTACTTTCTTTAACCTTTCCAAGGCTGCAGATCGTCCTCCTCTGTCTCTTTTCTCCCTACGTGAGCGAGATTTCGCCAATCCCTGCTCTGCTACAAACAAAAGAAAATGTTTTATTTTTTTGTTTTCATTCCCGACTATAAATCTGTTCACAAAAGTTCGTCGAAAAATCGAGACCATAATCACTGAGATAGTTTATTAATCTTTAAAGTATCTATATCACAGATTAAGAAAATAATCAAGCTATTTAATTTGCACACCTTGCACATCATCTTGATCATTTGTTCCATCGTCTTTTTCGGGAGCTGGCGCCATTTTTATAATATGGCGCGAACCGATAGATGGCGCTTTTATTAGATAAGTCGATCAAAGGATTATTCGTAGAAGCCCCGCCCCTTTTTGATGTATTATACGTTGTTATTGTTTTGGTTTTTTTTTTAGGGGGGGGGGGGGGGGGGAGGGTGATAGTTTATTAACAATTTTCGAAAATTGTTAATAAACTATTTACAGAAAAAAAAAACCAAATGAACAAAAACAAAAAAAACAAAAAAATGTACTTAAAAAGAAAATAAGGATTCTGGTACACACAATATAGATATTTCATAAATGGAACTTACATTAATTTAATTCACTAATGCCACACCGCAATTTTCAATATAATATTTACCCAATATATATCTTATTTCATTTAAATTTAATGTGTAAAAACTATGTGTAAAAAGAATACTTGACTTTTGAGTATAACAAGTATGAAATTTATAGTCTCTAGCACTTGATCCTTGTCTTATAATGGCAAATACATTAAATGTTTATTAAAAAAAATGTACCAGTACTGCTTTATAAGAAAGATATATCTACACAACAACTTTATGACGGTTTTAACTCCATAACCACTCCAAATCCCAATGTTGCATGAATGAGCCAAAATAAAATTTCATCATTTATATCACACCTAAATTAATGTTCAAATATTAAAAAGTGCTGTAAATTGAAGAAGGATGTAGATGAGCTCACTAAGTGATCTTGCATATTATATACAAGTTAACGTTGCATGCAGTTTTCTTATCAAATTTTTCAAATCACTGGTACATCCAGAGGCATAGCACAGTCCCATATTTTTTGGCATTAAATTAAAATTAGACTTGTATTTTGGCTCCTCTATGACGCATTATACAATAATATTGTAGAAGAGCAAATTTACGGGTTTTTAAACTGTACTTTCCAGAGAACCAAGTAATATTTCTGTTAAAATACAACAAATATGCAATTTCTGTGCATTTTATTCACTCAAAACAAACAAATGATTGAAGCAAGTTTCATTTTCCAACCAGTCATTAAAGTCATTTTCAATTTATTGAACATGAAAATTATGCAACATGTAAACAAACAAGAACAAAGCATCATGAATTATTAAGCTACAATGTATATTACAATAATGTGAAAATAAGATAAAAAAAACAAACAAACCATCCACTATATAGCATATAATAAATCAAGTTGGTCTATTGAATACACCAATTGCATACTCATTGAACAAAAGATTGGCAAAATATCACTTAATCATCACAAACCTTTTAAGTATTGGAATCTCCATGTTGCATATACCGGTACATAGAATAGAAACAAAATACAGCAGTTTCCAAATAATGTGTACACAGGAATGTTCATGTAGGTATAGAAAAATATCATATGAAAAAAAAATATACAACCACTTTTTCTGGACGGATATTAAAAATATAGCTCTGGAATTCATCACATTTTTGCACAAAAGAGCATGTCTTCACTTTACCCAATAGCTGTATATATGTTTAAAAGATTTTTCAATTCACATTGAGACAGACCAAGGACTTTCCTGACAGAAACCAGAGAAATGAGTAATCAACTTCTCAAAAAAAACCCACAGAAATGTCACAACAGTTAACAACTTAGCAAAATCTAAGCACATGTATTTGTTCATAACACATGTACCGCTAATCTCACATACCGGTATACATGTAGCACTTTAATCATTTAGAAATATCACACTCTTCATTTTAAATGAAACAACAAAAGTAGATATTGAACCAATCACGACAAGTCAGCACAGATCTCAATCTTCCATCACAGACATCCTCTCTCTGGGAACACATGGTAGATTTTTTTGTGATGAGTTCACGCAAATAGATCCACAAACTGGCCTGCACTGCTCCTCACTTCATTGTTGAACTCTGTTATCTCTTTGTTCTTCTGGTCAATGTACTCCTGAATAAATGTCTCTAAACCTGTATAAAAATGTGAAATAGTAAACACACATAGTGTATGGATTGAAGGAATCATGAATAGACCTATCAGACCTACATTGTGTTTATTCATACAGGGTTTACTTACTTGGGTGAAGGTCCTGCTTTTCTCCATCAAAGCTGACAAACTGAGTTCCATTGTAGAACCACCCAGCTGGTAATGGGTCCAAATGATGCTGTTTCTACAAGATTAAATAGATTTGCATGTTTTAAATTAATTTTAATAGATACATGTACATCACACATACCCAGGGGCGTCGGAAGGTATTTCATATTGGGGTGGCGAATTTGATAAGGGGGAGGGGGTGGGTTGAACCGGATTTTACTTTAATTGAAGATATTCTACAATGTATCTAATAATTCTTTAATTTGAACAATAATGAATGTTATTATTGTCACTTACTTGATGGCACTACAACAAACAAAGCAAAATTGTACTTCATGTTTGTTTAATTACGTTTGACGACATAAAAGGTGTATCAAGAGAACGCAACTAACATTCAATAAGAGAGGTTTATATGCATGTATAAGCAACAATTTTGATTAAAATTCTCAGTGTCTGTTGTACTTCTAAAACGTCCAAAAATGATTATCCGTAACTCCCGTGCTGAGACAAATTCGTTTGCAGAAAGGTTCAAAGCAGCTGTAGCACCTATGCGAATTTGCTGAATCAGATAACTTTTACTCCTATTTCGTGTCATGGTAAAATGTAAATTTTCGAAATTTTTTATAAAAGATAGTACGAGAGAACGCTTTGGAAACTTGAAATATACAGTGATTAACACATGTTAATTTCTTTAATGTTGAACCTATCTAACTAATGCCCTGTTAATTGTCAACACACACCAGAAACACTAAGGTGTAAACTCCAGTTTTTTGTGTAAACACTTCGCCGCTCCATTGAGCACAGATTGCCGTTATAAAATTCCATTTTAACCCTAATTTCCTAACCGCCACCCCTGCCGCCCCTGTTGCCCCTGTTCCGACGCCCTTGATGCCATACTAATATTATAAACCAAGTCAAAATGAAAATCCAACAAAAACTTAAAAAGAATATTATTTTAACAAAGTCTCTATTCAATGTACTGAATTTTAATTTAATTTTATGTATGTAGTTGCAAATTAAACTGTAAAATATGTGTGATGCAAAAATTTAAAAAAGAATACTATTTTAACAAAGTCTCTATTCAATGTACTGAATTTTCATGTACATATGTAGTTGCAAGTTAAACTGTAAAATATGTATGAAGCAAAAACAAAGAACACCTGAACAAGGCTTCAGGCCAGGAAATGAAACAGAATTAATCTTCCTTTTAAAGTGCATTCTGATACATAAAAAAATTTACATGAATCTTCTTGATTTCCTCCTTAGTCAGGTCTTTCTTGGTTATCGGTTTCTTCATTTCCGGTTTCTGTAGTAGAGAAACACATTACTTTCAGTAGGTATACTTGCAGTTATGACAATGAAATTTAGCAAAATTATTTTCTGGCAATAAACTGTACTAGGTATTATTTGAATAAGTATAGAAAAATTATTTGCTTTAAATTTTAATTCATAGAGAGCTCTTCTTTTCAAGGAGGTAAGAGTAGTCTAAATAATGGCCATAACCATACAGCCACTTTAAGGGTATAGCTATAGAATTCCACTGACCTGTCTCCCACAGGTGCGCAGCCAGTCTTTGACCTGGTTGACCTGTAACTGGTGCCCAGTGAACACTAGGCAACAACTCTTACGGGAAAGGTGAAGACCATCGCCATTAGCGACACTTTTATCTGAGTGTTTGTTCACACTCAGTTGGTCAGATGTCACAATGTATTGGACATCCATCAGACCTTCAGAATCTGTTATGACAATACGTAGATTAATGTTGAATACAGTAAAACATCATGTGTCATGAGAACAGACTTGTAACAAATTCACACTAACAGTTTCATTTTTCATAGTTTTAAAAGATCATAAACTTATCAGATACTTGTATAAAGAATTAAGCATATAGCAAATTAATATTGCTTAACCTTAAATCTAAATTAAGAGAAACATACCTGTAAAAATGACATATCCATGCACCACAAAGATATTCCCTGAAAATGGGTAATGGGTTATCTGGCCTTTCAGTCCTGTAAGTTATAAAGTGTATATAGTCAAGGTTTATAATGTATATGCACCAATATACCTAAAAGTTCATACAAACAAAAATATAAAGTTCGAATATGGATTTATCCCCATATGTGTCCATATACATGTACTACATGAATTAGATTGGTTTAGGCAAGGAGTCAAAATAAAATAATGAATTACAGATAATTTCTCTATCAATGAATAAATTTTGGCTAAAGATATGAGGAATGCATATTGTTTGTAAACTTTGAATAATCTATCAATAATATGTACACTACTTTACAGCCTACCTCTGAGCTTGTTGATGAAGGCATTCCTTACCAGAGGCTGTGAGAACGTCACCTCAGTGTCCTCCATGGTAAAGGACAAAGAAGATGGTGTCTTGTACAATCCTAGAGACCTGTGCATAAAATGTCAATGTTAATACATGTAGCGGCAATGTTTCTGTAAAAATGGGTGAAAAAAGTTTCATTATACAATGTCCACATGAGGAGGGGTTGATTTGTGAGTAAAAACAACAAGATATCTGTGAGCCAATGCTCACTAGTGATACCCCACTCTGGTGGGAATATACAAAATAATCAAAGTCAACATTTAACAGGAAGTTGATAAAAAATTAGTTAAAAAATGAATCCCACCATATGGCATACCTAAACAAAGAGTGTGATAAAATTTCATGCATCTGTGATTAATAGTTGCTGAGAAATCTTTGACAAAAATTTGGTTGAAAATTTAGGCTAAAAATAAACAGTCATCATTTAACAGGAAGTTGACATCTGATTTGTTCAAAATGAATCCCACCATATGGCATGCCTAAACAAACAGTGTGTTAAAATTTCAAGTAGGTGCAATTGATAGTTGCTGAGAAATCTGTGACAAAAATTTGTTACGGACAGACTCACAGACGGACAGGCAGAAAAGGGTAAAACATTATACCTCCCTCTCATTTGGAGCAGGGGTATAATAAAAACAGCTACTCCATAGTGGAGCTAGATATACTTGACCCATTTTTAAACAATCAAACAATACTTACCAGCCTGGGCACAACATTTCTCTGGCTCTGACTTTTTTGTTCTCCATAAATGCTGTTTCAGACAAAATGGCATCCACATCCATACTTCTGTAATGTAGTCATGCATTAATTGCTGTCTTAAGGTTCAGTATATAAAAGATTTTTATCTATCAGTCCTGGTTTACCTTTTAACATTCCCCTTTTCAGCAAGGAAGAAAGCAACGTCTGAATTCACACTGCGTAAAAGGTTCTGGATTTCTTCAAGACTAGAGTTCTGGAATAAAACAGCAAAGGGAGTTTTTCAGAATATCATTTAATTGCACAGCCAGCATATGATAAACTCAAAGTAAAGTTCATAAATGTACTTTTGATTGCCTTGTATATTCTACAGAATAAACAGAAGGCATATCTTCATTTGGACATAACTGTTTGAACAGTAAATCAACAGAGAAATTTTTTCCCGGTACAGTACCTGTTGTATGGAGGTAGCAGAGGTTATCAGAATATTGTTCACAAAGCCTTGATTACATTGGTTCAGCAGATTTGGATATGTTAACCTAAAATCAAAATTGAAGAATATTTTCACACTTTTCACACAAGTGTCGATGATAAATGATTGATGTGTAAAAACTTCTACATCAACAGCTTTATTATCTCTAACATATCAGTATGTACTGGAACAAAGATAGAATCCAATAATGTACATGTATATGTTTTGTATTGTACGTTTCACAGGTACTAGTAATAAATATACCTACCTGTGCTCAATGAATGAAATGTAAGGATCTATGCACACTGTGACAGAACCTGGAAACAAACAATGGTGGATGAGTTTGGTACTTTGCATTTATTAAGTTTCCCTTCATTAATGTTATTCTAATTTGATATCTTGCATGGAATTTTCCACCTAGATGACTGAGAGAAGAGCACTTTTCTATTCTTACCAATGCGGACATGAGACTGAACATCAGGATTTGGGTGATTTAAGATGGCACTGATCACATCTTTAATATCTGTATACCTGCCACAAACAAAAAGTTCATCATACAGAATCTGCAATCTCAATCTTCCATTGCATCACTATAACATGTAATACAATGCAATAAAATTTAAAATTCTTTACAGATACCTGTAGAATTTTGTACATCTATTTCTGACATTACATGTGTCTGTAAAAGTATAACATTTTCAAAAATTTATATAATTATAGAGATGGAATTTTTAATGCAAGGAAGACAACTCTGAGATGATAATCCTGGGTTGTCTCCCTTCTCTGATGAGGAAATCAGTTGCCCCAGAGTGACAAGCAGGTTCATACCCCCAGTAAACTTCGTCACATTGATGTTCATTTATCAAATTATCAGTTACCCTGGAGTGACAAGCAGGAGCCTGTGACTGGTGTCAGAAGCACTGAGTCGTCGCCTCATGGCATTCCACATCTTGGACAGTGTATCTTGTAGTTCTCCCAGCAGGACTGACTTAGTAGCCCCAACTGTTTGCCTGAGTACCGTCCACCTGCAATACATCAGATACATTTTGTGATCACATGAAATACAAATTGCCATATATCAATATTCATTTACTTTTTGAAAATTTCTGAAAGCATCAAAAATGATAGAGAAATACCAGTGCCATAAAATAGAAAATATCATTAAAAAAAAAAAACCAACACAAAAGTACATCATCGACTTCAGGCAACAAAACACTCCAGAAATTATCTGTCAAACTGGGGCAAATGTTCTGGTATGTTGTCCTCAAAGCCATGTCATACATAATGATAACTGACCTTATGTGGCTCTCAGTGAGATACAGCAAGGTATCACACAATTGCTCCTTGTGGCTTCCTGGAATACCCCCAAGGACTGTCACAGTGATCTGTAAATGAGACCAGCTTATTACAATAACAGTTGAAATTTGAGAATATCATTTATTTCATGAGCAAGAACCACAGAGCATATAGCTGACAAAAATGCCAGTAACACACACCCCATGGAAATTTGTAATATGGACAACATCTTCTGATGGATTAGTTGCTACTTCCTCTGCCTCCTGAAGCATGATGGGTAATGAGGTCGTAGGAAGTGATGTCACACTGCTAACACTAAAATGAGTCATGAATCTGGAAAGAGAAATGATATTCATGTAAATCCTAACTAGGCCTACTTCTATTTATAAGTTGGTTTACTGTATTACATACATCTATAGTGTAAATATTAAAATGTTTCTCTCTGAATTGGAAAATCCAAGTTAGCAGATGAATATGCAATATAAATTTGTGAATTATCTCCTTGCGACAATTTCAATTTCAACATATCAAGTCGATGTTCTCTTTATAGTACATGTATCACAGAAAAGTAAATGCAGATAAAAATGTGTACGAGATGCAAAGTTGAATTACTTGTTGAGATTTGAAAATTTTCCTTGGACGTGGTGATATGGTGAGGATGGATGGAACTCGTTGTTAAACTCCAGCTGAAGTTGTTGAGCTCTACAAATATAAAATGATTGACTGCATGCAAATATAGCACAAACCATTGAAAGCAATACAGGTTTGAAACATCAATTTTGAAAACACTAACTAATCCTGGTTACTAAAGTTTAGACAAAACAAAATATTGGTAATGTAAAATGAGTTTTCTGCAAGCCCAGCCCATGGCCAACTCAGAACATACGTTTGTTGAAAGGCTGCTGGAAGACTCTCGGAGAGATCAACGTGGGGTAAACTGTCGTATGACTTCCACTCTGGTAATACCTACAGAAAATGTTTTTGCTCATACTTTGTCTTGACACAAACATATCATGCATGTAGACTAGTAGTTATTAAAATCTATTCCTTAAGCATACATATATGTATGTTTCTTTGGCTTTCTGTGAGAAATAATAACTGGTAAATTGAAAAAGAGTATTATTTTGTGTTTGGTAACACAAATGTTACTTTATAAAAATGCGTTATTACTTACTCACTGTGAAATACTATGTAGAAGCACTAGCACTTTAAGCAAATTACGGTTAAGTAACTTACTGAATCTACTTTGCAATTGAATTACATTTAGAGACAGTCTCAACTTTCTGTGTAATACTCACTTCCTTGAACAAGCTCAGCTTTGCCTTGGACTTTGGGGCCATGGTTATGTAGATGATGTGGTCCTCTGATTGGAGGAATGCTGGGATATTGGACGGATATACCTCTACCATCAGAACCACTAACCTCTCCGATGATTCCTGTTATAAAAAAGAATTGCTTATAACATTAAAAAAATTACATACAAGATCCAAAGTTGTTAGAACTAAACTAACTTCCATACAATGTGTCAGCTGGTTTCTTTTAATGAGACTATAGGTAATAAAGATGATAACTGAGTTGAAAGAATTTTCTTTCTCATTTAATGAAGACAAGTTGTCTATGTTTTTTCATAATTCTATATAAGTACATGTACATGTATCTTTTACTACTGGTACTTACTCCTACAAACATTTGAATTGACTTAATGTTGTCTTTGTCCAGGGACAAAACTAGGGACCGTTGAAAGACAAGGACTATGGCTGCTTCATAGGCAAACAGTTCAGCTAAAACAGACAACAAAGTAATACATTTAGGTATGTGTATAAAATAATAATGCAAAATGCATGGCAAAAACCAATTTTTCATTGGATATTTTGTATGAAATTTGAACAATCACTGTAATAATGTTGCAACTTTTTTTCCCAATTTGATATATTTTTCACATCATTTGTACGCAATATATTTATCTAACATTTTTTAGGAAATACTGTAAACTAATATCTGATGTGAACAATATTTTGTGTAAAAGAATTTTTAATAAGTTTGCCTAAATTTAGTTCAGTGCATTTCTAATGACACAAATATATGCTAGATATTTAGTGTTGAACTTGATTTAGCAGAAATTGTTTTCCACCAAAAACACATAATAGAATCAACAGTCACAGCCAAATGTAATACGTTTACAGTTACTGTATTTCTTTTTCGTAACCACACTGAGTGAACAGATGATTTAAGGTTCTTACCTGTTGAGACAGGGTGGGTCAGATTCCTATCTGTACAGACCCTCACCATTTCCCCTGGCAACACCAGGCGGCCATACTTGTCAAGGCTGTGTAGAGATTCGGAAGGATCAGCTTTACTCCCCAGCTAAAGTAAACAAAAACTGATTATTGGATCATCAAAATTGCCAGTAATATCTTAATCAGAATTCATTTAGGTGCCTAGCACAACCTTACGAAGAAGACTTTTTATGATGCTATAAATCTAAAATACCCGGTACTGTGGAATCAATAAATTTTGTGGGGGCCAATTTTCGTAGATTGTCAACTTTTAAAAGGTTCATGGAGACATAACTAATTTCATATTTTCTACTATTGTTGATGAATTAATATTGTACAGTGTTTCTTAAATTGTTGAGGATGTACATTGTTGGTGATGGGGGCCCAAGAAATCAACAAAAATTTTGCCATAAAGAATTCTATTAATTCCATAGTTTATTAAAGCTCTATAAAATATCACTTATACCAAGTTAACATGCAAAAGTAAAGAAATTATTTCTATACTCACAGGCCAGCCCTTGTATCTAGGTATGAGAGATGTCAGAACCAAGGCCTCTCCATTCAGTTCTAGAGTGCCATCTACAATCAATAAACATTAACATTAAATGTTTCAAAATGTCAAATGAAAATGTCAAATATACTTCCTCTATCTCTCTCTCTTTCTCTGAGCATGGACAAACAAAAAGCAATGCAAAAGTTGCAAGAGTATGCTAACTATACTGAATCGAGTACTATTACAGTATGCTATTTTTCTACTTTTATGTACCTTCTTTTTGTTTTGAAATGACAGAGTCTTGGAAGATTTCAGAGAAGACAAGAGAGCCCAAGGTTTTTCCTGGAACTAGGGTACTGGGAACATCATACAGAGAAATACTGGCCGACTTCAAAAAGAGGCTGCGGGTCCCTTCTTCCACTGCATGACCCCTAAAATGTTTAACAACAAAAGTTACATTTTACCTACCATTCTATCTGGCAATTCATAAACATAAAACAAGAGAACCCATAACAGTAGGCTTGGAAAAAACCCAAACAACAGCAATCAAATATTAAATACTCACCTGCCATCTTGGTCATAAGCTTCTATTGTGAACACAATGTCAGATCTACAAAAATGGGCAAAAGAACAAATGAACATTTTGTTGCAAGGTAACTTAAATATATACCACAAATTTGTCTCTACATTTCAATCTTAATGCAATTTTTTCTTTGTAGCGCTTACTTTCTCTGGATGTATTTGGCCAGGAGAGGATAGGCTCGACAACCCTCACAGATTTTATCCACTACACAAGCGCGAGTCTATGAAAATAAAAAACAATCAAAGCTCAAGTTAAAACTTATGACTAGTTTGAATCCATTTGGATTAAAAAGAAACCAATATTTTCATAATCTTTCAGCTCCTAACCAAAAGAAAACAAGATATTTGTGAGCCGATGCTCACTAGTGATACCCCCGCTCTGATGTGAATATACAAAATAAGCAAAGTCATTTAACAGGAAGTTGACATGGAATTTGTTCAAAAATCAATCCCACCATATGGCATGCCTTTCAAAGAGTGTCTTAATATTCCAAGCAGCTCCAATTGATAGTTGCTGAGAAGTCTTTGACACGATTTGTTCGACAGGCTAAAAATAAACAAAGTCCTCATCCAACAGGAAGTTGGTGTCTGATTGGTACAAAAATGTATCCTACCATATGGCATGCATTAACAAAGAGTTTCTTAAAATTTTAAGCATCTGTGATTAATAGCTACTGAGATATCTTTGATGAAAATTTGTTACGGACAGACAGACGGACACACAGACAGACAGACAAACACACAAGGGTAAACAGTATACCCCCTCTCCTTCAGAGCGGGGTATAATTGGATTAGAGCCGTTTAAAATTGTTACTGTAAAAACTCTTGAATTTGAAAATATTTAAAGAAAGATTCCTGTTCTCTAGAATACCCTGGTAAATGTGAAAAAAATATCTTAATAGGCACAATTTTATTTATAATCACATGTCAAATTTGTCTAATGTTTGTACCAGTAGCATCCATATCATTTTTACTTATTTCATTACATCATCAATAAAATTATATATGTACCTAGCATTATACATGTACAAATTACATGTATGTTTACTGGGTACATGGTTGTAATATCACCACAACATAGAGAATAGGGTGATTATATCGGGATGCACCAACTTATCATACTTGCTAATTCTGTATGTGGTGTGAGGGGGAAATGGAAACTACATGATGGTATAGTTATGAAAAATAATGAAAATAACTGTAAAAATTGACATCTGTTGTAGAAATAACTGTCATACGATGGCAATAATTCATCATGCAGGCAAAATGATATTGCAAACTCTGATTAGTGCTTTTAGTAATATCATCGCCTGGTAGCCTCTTCTGATGTGATATGACAACTTGAAAGAAATCTTTTTCACCGTTTCTACAGATCAATAAATAGCCTGTAATATTTGTAGCAAAGTGTAGTGTGTAGAGCTGATTTTCCCCTCCTCTCCGTTAATTTGGACCGCTACAAGGGATGCGAGTTCACTCTCTCTCTGTTAATTTGGACCACTATGAGCAATGTGCATTCACTCACTCACCACAGCCACTGTTGACATTTGTTTGGGTAATAAATTACAGGCCTTAATTGAATTGTTTCAAAGTTTGGAGAGAAAAAAAATCAATATTTGAGTTATAACTATTTCCACACAGTTTTTAGTAAAGAGATGCTGTTGTTTGATTAATGTTTGTGGGTATTAATTTTTGTGAATTTGGTAATAATGGGCAATTTGAGGATCAATTTGTTTAAATACTGGTAATGATTATGGTTTATTGTTTTTTATATATATTTTATATATATTTATTTTTATTTTTTTTTTATTGGAATTAACATTTGATTTTGTTGATAAACTCAACAACAAAATCCATAAAAATCATTGTTTAACAAACAATGATGAAACCAAAGTGTGTACCTTATGAACACTGAGTGTTCTGGAGTAATGCTGAATCCCCTCCAATACACTATCCACCATAATTGAATACATGTCTACAAGCATTCTGGAAAAAAAATTAACAATTCACTTACTGACCATTTCAATTGATTTGTATTAAAAAATATTTTTAATTAAAAACAAGAGGCCCATGGGCCATATCGCTCACCTGAGCAAAATGGCAAACTACGTTGACTTAAAACACTTTAAATAATTAAGAACAGTAAAATTTAATATTTATCAAAGTTAAGTACCCCGGTACCATAATTTTCTGATGTAAGACTCAATATTTCATAAAGGGGTAGGGGTGAAAATATACTGCGATATATAAATTATATATAACACCGGTATATTATTTCCTGCAGTTTTTGCACATATGTGAACAGTATTAGCTCTTAAAAGATAAAAAAAAATTCATACATTTTCTAAGACGTATATCAGTTTAAAAATCAGCACCTATTGTGGGCCTACCTTATCGGGTGTAATCATAATTTGAACATGTTGAATCTACACAATTAAAGGATGCCAACATTTTATTTCATTAATATTTTGTCTTAGAGGTCATGCAATACATATCTATTTTATATGATGAAAATACTGGAAAAGGTAGTTACCATTTACCTGCAATATTTCTTGTTTGGTTTATTGGTATTTATGAAAAAAAAATCGAACTTAAATTAGTGTAATTTCCATTTTCCACATCTAAGTGAATATTTTTGTGTGTTTATTTAAGATGCCAAGCTATGTGAATATACCATGCCGATGAGATACATTTCATTTTCACAGCTCGTATCTCATATGTGAAAGTTAACAAAGATTGACGGACAGAGGATCGCCAGATAGTCTGGAAGCCAGTGGCATACTCTAAAACCTGGCCTGGCCTGGCCCCATTGGCCTGGCCTGGCCTCAAAGTTGGCCTGGCCTCACTTTTGGCCTCAAATTTGGCTTGGCCCCAAATTTTGGCCTGGCCTCAAAAATTGGCCTGGCCTCAAATTTGGCCTCTTCAAAAATTTTTGGCCTCAATTTTATTTTTTTATTTTCTTTACACATATGTTGATTGTTGTCATGTGATGTGTTAAAAAGCTATATAATTTAATGTATTGCCAGGCATACAGGTATCAGTTTTGTACCAAGGCCCATCAATTATTTCAGCTTTCCCTCAAAAACAACAAACGGCTACAAACCAAGATGATTTTCTGCTGCAATAATTTCTTAAACATAATGATAAAGCAGATATCCTCATAATTATAATGTGTCAGAACTGTTTAAAAGGCGTTTTTATTTACTCTTTTGAAAACTACCAAAATTGTTGCAGATTTCATATAATTCATCAAATGAGAAGGGACCCCATAAAGTAGTTATAGCACATCACCCTTTTGAATTTTCTGTACACAAGTATTTAATGTTTAACAAGACAATTCTAATGATCATCAAACATTTAAGCGTTAGTTGTAGAATTATAGGCAACTTTTAAAAATTTATCCAATTTGTTTAATTTCAGTTTTTTATTGTATTCATACAATATATAGATAAAATGTTTTGTAATTGAGTTAGCCAAGTGACACAAAATCAGTTTATGCACTTGTGTATTTTGGAGGAATTAGTCCTACCCTATGACCCAATTACAACCGTTAGGTAGAGGATCTTTTTAATTTTGATAACTGTAAACAAACGGTTTTGCATTAATTTGTGAAAAGTTATTAACTAATTACAAGTTACCTACTAACTGTAGTATCAAAACGAAATGTAATAAATATCGATTGTAATTTTCAATGCACGGTATGTGTTTGCATCACCCGTATTTATAATATTTATAACCTCTCGAGATAAGACAGTCGCGAGTGATTAATCTCAACAGGGTTTAACTTAGGCTGTGAAAACGTCTTTTCAAATTCATAACATCGTTTTATTGTCTTTGGATTTAATTTACACGATTATGAACTCAGAATACATGGCTACTTCAAATTCTCTTTCGGAGGAAATTTCGGCGAAGTTACCGATCAAAAATCGATTATTTCAACCAAAGTCGCCCCCTTGTTTGGTCCTTGTTGACACTCAATTAGAAATTAATAAACAATAAAAACAGAGGGAAAATGCACTTAAGTACGTTGTTAATGCATCAGATTTTATGATTTTCGCAGGTAAACAATCAACTGCCTATTAACCGAAGTCTATGTTCCAAATACCAGAATACTGAATACAGCTATACAGGCGATCGTTCCCCAAGTTAAAAAGCAAAATGAAATGAAAATCAAAACAAGCTAAAACCACCGTCACAAGTGAAAATGACAACGCGTTGAAATATTTAACCTCAATTTACTTTACAATAATCGGCACCAATATATCTTCCTTGTTTCATAGTGAATGTTGCACAACAAACATGGATGCTACAAACAAAGAACCTCGTTTTCGAGATGCGGTAGACTGGCAATGTCTGTCATGAGATCAGTCTATCGTACAAAATTGCCAGTCTACGAAAAATGGAATAACGAACCGCATTATTAGTATTTTCGTAATTAGCTCAAATTTGAATCATAATAAGCCCTTAATTTTTGCAATTTATATTTTCCTTTTATTAAGGATGATTTATGATAAATTACGTTAAGATTAACTCAGTAGTTCTTGAGAAGAAGATTTTTTAAAATGCACCCCCCTTTTTTACAGTTTCGATGTTTTCTCCGCTTTGAATACAATCTGGCCTTTTATTTTTGCAATTTATATTCACCTTCTTATAAGGATGATTTGTGCCAAATTTGGTTGAATTTGGCCAAGTGGTTTTAGAGAAGAAGTTCAAAATGTAAAAAGTTTACAGACGGACAGACGGACAGACGGACGGACGGACAGACGGACGACGGACAAAAGGTGATCAGAATAGCTCACTTGAGCTTTCAGCTCAGGTGAGCTAATAAAAACCAGCAAAACCTCCATTTTCAATGCAGGTATGCATGCACCATCTTTTAAAAAATTTAAAAAATTAACAATACACTTACTGAACATTTCAATTGATTTGTATTAAAAAATATTTTTACCGGTAATTAAAAATAAAAACAAGCAAAACCTCCATTTTCAATGCAGATATGCATGCACCATCTTTTCCAGTTTGATTTTTACTTTGAAATGAAAATACTGCAGACTGTAGAATAATGTAATAAAAATACCTAGGGAAAATCATGTAATATATATCAGATACTGAGACTGTCTTTATAACTAACAAAACAGATAATTAAACAAGTAATCTAAATGTAACTTGAATACTCTATTTGTATTAATGTATATGAATAAATCACTCGTTTGAAAATTGGTTTTTTTTTAACATGTTTAACTTTGTCGCTTTGAAGGTGATGTTAAATTTGACATAACTTTGGATGACCTTAGATTTTATATATGTAATGCACATTCTTTATTCCATCAGGCTAAGTAGCAGCAAATCATAGAGAATTTTATGTGACATTAGAAGAACAAATAAAATCTGAATAAAATGTGAAAGAATGAATAACTCAATGAATTACAGATATCTTATCATAAACTATCAATTTTTTTTTTATAAGAAGGTTAAGAGGTAAAATGCTATTTTCAATGTCTATTTTCCAGAGTCTTGAATATGGTCATACTGTGGTTTCATCAATATTCTTGGGCATCAAATTTTGTGGGATTTAGTGGAAATGACAGTTTCAAAGATACTTTTGCGGCTAATGATTCTATGGATACACTATGCTTTTAGATATTGCACTTCGATAACCATTTAATTTTGTGGATCAAATCAAAAACAAAATCCACTAGAACTGATATTCAACAAATATTGATGAAACCATGCACATAGCATATTAAGCTATAGCAAAGCTATACATCAAGGTATTAGATTTGCTATCCACTCTTCAGAATATTTTCATTCAAATATTGATGCAGCTTTATTTTGTTACTTGATTGGTCAAATCTTTGACAGTAACTATTTCATTCTGACAAGCCCTCTCAAAACAGTTCCTGTCAATGCTAGGGCTATCCTACTTACAGCCAATGGAGAAGCATGCATATGTAACATTCATTTTAATTTATCTTTAACATGAACAAAAATAACTTGTGACAGTTAACGTTTTTTTCTGAAAGGGGCTTTCCAATTTATTTATCACTGGGAATCCAATCTGAGAGCACTTCTGATTGAATAATTTTTTATTTCATCAACCGAGACAAATCAGAGAGAGCATATGATATTGGATTATCTTTAGTTCCATTTATCACATCATGGTGATAAGTACTCTGGGTTGATGGCTACTGACAAAGGACAGTGATGAAGGGGGTAGGGGAGTTCTCGTACTTAGTATCCTGATCTTCCACTGGTAGGTTGATGTCTGCCTGGTTCTCACTGCCCGCCTTACTCTGTACAGCGGTTCTAGCCTTGCTTGTCTCTGTAATGGACGAATTGTATTTTAATGTATGCCAATAATCAATAAATACTACTACAATTACTACAGCTTACTTTGTAACAAGCTAAAAACCTCTAGAAACTCCCAAATTTACATAAAATCAATACCAAACACAAGACATCGGGCAGAAGCATTACCATACAAAATGATGTTACCCTAGCTAACGCGCAACACCTCCGTGATGATATCATAATTATATAATAGATAGAAACAAAAAAAATCATCTAGATACAGCCTTTACATTGTATCTTTCAATTTAACCAGAATTTGGTCGTTTCTCGTCGCAACGGCAGATTAAATCTACCAATGAAAGAATTTCCATACTAAATCCATTTGTCTTGCATTTAGAAGTCAGAGTTATTCAAATTAACAAAGTCAAGGATTTGATATAATTTCTTCGGTTATGCAAAACAGATGTACTTTAGACACATAGAGTACATGTAATTAGAAATGTCCAAGAAAGAAAATATATCACCAGTAGGACTCTTTTGGAAATGTGCCATGTTCATTATAGTGTCAATGTGACCGTGACCTTCGTCAATGACCTCTGGTCATGGAGCATGGCATACACACTGGTCAAAGGCAACCTGTGTTCTGTATTAGCCTTTAAAAAAATTTCTTTTCATAAAAAAGACCAGTCAAGGAAGTTAGATGAACAGATGAACATAAAGACTGACAGATGGATAGACAGACTGAGAGAGGGATAAGTTATATACCAGTAAATGAACATTCTTTTTTGGATTGAGTTAATGAGTGTCAAGATTGGATTGGCTACCAGTATAAATGAGGATATATATTCCTTAATTAATGTATTACAAAACTAGTTCAGACTGTCCTTTGTTAATTAATTTTTTACTTTGATTAAGAAGTATTGGTAGTTAAGTAACGGTAAGTTCTTCACAAGGCAAATCAAACATGCTACACGTACATCTTAAATCATGATTTTCACCATGGATCATGAATTGTCTGGTGTAATTTTGTTCCATGCTTGTATTTCCTCATGATTTGGTCAGTTTTGCTTCATCTCTGAGAATTCTAACTGAAAATTGCTGATAAAACAAATTTCCAGCCACATCATAATTAATTCACGGAAAACAAGTTAATTACAACCAAAACCTCGCCAAATTACATTATGAACATTTATTCCCGGCTGTGAATATCTTCTATCACTGCTACATTCCCTTCATATCACTGAATTAAATTAGTAAACTGCGCTAGCATTACCCATGCTTTTAAAGAATGTTCTTTTATTCATAATGTAAATAAAAAACATTGATGCATCTGAATTTTTATCTATATCATCGACCCTCATCTACTTGACACTCATTAACAGAGAAAACAGATATATACTTTCTGGTGAGCTTAGTGTCACAGAGAAGACCCCTCTCTTCAACCCCCCAGGGTATCATTCCCTTCTGACAAAAACTGTTAGACATCAGGCAATTGTCAAATTGTCAGATCCCTGGAGAGCAGTCAGTCTCAGGCAACGTCTGCTAGTGACGACAGGGTGACAATTAAATACAGGGCTGGAACTCGTCAGTCCAACTACCGATAGCCTTAACAACCGCATGTAAAATCCCCACAAACACAGCGATCTAAATTAAAAGAGAGCGCCAATCTGCACTGGTTTTAAAGAAGAGAGAATTCACAAAAGTCTGCTCTAAGAATTACATGGTATTGATCCTGGAGAACTATAGTGGAAAGATTGAAATACGAATCGTGAAGCATCAAAAAAAGATGACAGCCAAACACCGGCTCTGGATTAGAATTCTGTGGTTTGTAGCTCCATTTACAGAATTAATGAGATTCTGAGAAAAATAAGGAGCTTTTAGACTGAATATCATCTGAATTAACCTGGAAACATTTATCAACGAAACAGATGAAAATTTTTTTTCTGGTAATCTTTGAAGCGATTTCTTTAAACAACTCAAAAGCTGAGGAAAACCATTTTTCACATTGCATGTTGTTCTGGAGAATACTGGATGCTGTGTTACAATTACTGTCATGATCATCTAATGTTTCGTTACGAGGAGCATTTATATTCTTTTAGAAGTGTAAAGGTTTCAACTCATTTATAGTCGTTATACAGCCATGATGAACCAGTGGAAATAAATTACTCCATAATGGATATTAAAAAGACATTTGCTTTTGACTTTGCATCACTTAATGATTCTAGATTCAATTTGATGCACATGGAAATAATTTTGTAAGCCATCAGCATCTGCATCTGAGAATTAAGTCATAATATTATTGTGTATATGTGTGCTCAAGTGATTTTTTTTCAATATAGAAGAAGATTTTGGTATTAGTAATTCTAAGAATGTATTTGTTGGAGCCGGAGTTCCGTAATGAGCCCCTTCTACTGATCCCCCCACAGCTGTGTCTGACAGTTCACTCCTTTTGTCTGGAGCACCTTGAGACCAAAACCTGGACCAGCTACTACACCATCAGTGAAATCGCCAACTATGTGTGCTACGTGCTACTTCCCATGGTGCTGGTGCTGGGCATGCTCGGTCAACTTTTGAACTTTGTGACCTTGGTCCGACAGATTCGACTGTCCCTGGAGACCTATCTCCTGGCCCTGTGTCTGGAGAGCATTCTGTTGATTGTCTGTGCATTCATTCTCTGTCTGCCCCACTACATCGGCTATTCCAGATATCTGGTCCTGACCCAGTACTACACATTGGTGTGCAGGGAGGCCGTCTGGTTTGCCTTTGTCTGGACACTGGTGGGGGTGGGGCTACAACAGTGTGTCCAGTCCTTCAAGCATGCACCTTTCTATATCTGCATCATCTCATCATTTGCTATCAGCAGTGCTCTCCCTTTGGTGTGGCAATACAGCCTTACGTCAGAGGAGATACAAACTGACCATCTTATGACAAACAGATCCAACTACTCCGTGACTCTCATCCAAAATATCCAGCCTGTAGACAACAATACTCTTAGCATTGTCTACTTTTGGTATTCATCGAGCATTTCAATCTTTGTACCAACATTCCTCACAGGGATACTCTGCACAGCTTTAACAATCCTAATGTTCAAACGAGGGAACATTTCTCAATCTTACAACACTTCTTGTCGATCTAGTGCCACTGTGATATTTCATCGAAGTCGTGTGGAAGAACGCGCCAAGACCAAGCTTGTCATCCAGCTCCTCATCTTAATGGTTCTAATGATGTTTCCCCTCGGCGTCCTCAATTTTCTTTGTCACTCGCTAATTGGCATACTGGAGGAGAACACCATGGTGACCGTATTCAGTAACATAGCAACAGTTCTGTTTCACATGTATTTGGTGCTAATTCAACAGCTTTATTTCTGTTACCACAAACAGTACCGAACCACTCTAATCAGCATGTGGGACTGCTGTTGTTGATAATTACCGGGTAATAACTATCTTCTGAATCATTGGTATAGTATACGACTGTCAAACAATTCCTGAAACCCGCCTTTGAGCATGCAGATTTGACTTTCCTGCAGACTTTTAATTATTGCCTATATCATTACAGGTCAGAAAGAACTAATTCAATAATGTATATAAGAAATAAATGGCAAAGTGCACCATGTTAGTTTCTTATCATCTATTACCACATGTAACACTGATTTTTAAAAGATTTAATTTAGTTTAAAAGCTTTAATTTAATTAATTAATTTTTCAATTCTTATTTTGTTAATCATGTTTTAAAAACCTAATTAACAAAATAAGAGTTGGAAAAAAAATTAATGAAATAAGAAAAAAATAAGGGTTTAATCATTCAAGTCCAGAAAATTCTGTCATTTGTCTCATATTTATCATAAGAATTGTTTTTTGGTTTTTTTTTTAGTATTTTAACATAAATCTTAATATCAATTAGTTTTGGTTGCTGTGATTTGAATTGATGATTTGCAAGTAAAAGATTTTCGCCTCTTTGCTAGTAGCATTGATGAATAATACGTAACTGGTAATAGGGAACCCAATCTTCTAGGCACTACACGACCTATGACACAGTTGAGAACCTACCAATAGCTACAAGTATTGTGCTTGTCATATTGACATATGAATACGATGGTAGGCAATTACATGTTGTCAATAGCAGGAAGCACAGAGGTCTCCACAATGATCTAGGTCATACCAATATCTCCAGAATCCCGCAATGAAACAGAGCTTTGTGATCTTACGAGTAGGTGACAGCTGTGACTTTACCAATAAGAAATAAAATTTTTATTACATGTTTTTCCTTAGGAACCATTTTTTAAAGTTTTATTTGAAAAGTCTTAACAATCTTTCATTACAGTACACATTATTTTTTCACTGTTTTCAACAGTTTTTCTTCTAAAAATGTTCTATGATTGGAATATACTGTTGTGAACTGATAGGGACAGTCCTTATTTAAGGCTGAGAAAATTTTTCTAGTGTTTTGAGCCACAATCTTCATTTTTCATCATGATTTTCAAACGTATTAGTTGTCAAAATCCAGAGCTTCTTGGGATTTGAAGCTTCCATTATAAAACCCATTCACTGAGGAGGTGCAATACAATACAAGGAAAGCTAGGTAATACAATACACAACACCAATATATGACTTATCCACTGGGAAGGTGTGTTACAAGTCGAGGAATATTAACTAACCCAACACACAACACCAATGTATGACCTATCCACTAAAGAGGTGTGTTACAAGTCGAGGAATGTTAACTAACCCAATACACAACACCAATATATGACTTATCCACTGAGGAGGTGTGTTACAAGTCGAGGAATATTAACTAACGCAACACACACCATTATATGACCTATCCACTAAAGAGGTGTATTACAATTACAAGTCGAGGAATTTTAACTAACCCAATACACAACACCATTATATGATTTATCCACTAAAGAGGTGTATTACAAGTCGAGGAATGTTGACCTATCAGCTGAGGTGGTGTATTGCAGGAATTATAACAGTGACTGTACCAAAACACAATTAAACTAGTGAAAAAATGTACTATGTACTAATAAGTTTACTATGTTTGTTCATCATATGCAGAACATAAGCAATTCTCACTGAGTTCACAGGAAAAATAACATGTCTTACCTCCATTTAAAAAGTATGTCCTTGTACAACACAATGGGCCTCTTGGAGATATACCATGGCAAACCTATCACATAAAAAAACAACAACATAATATCAGTAGACTTAGATAAATATCACCTATATTCAAGGCATGATCTTGTAATTGAACAGAACCTACCAGTTTCTGCAATTTTAATTTCTTCAGGGATGCTTTTAAGTAAGATGTAGACGTACTGGGTATGATTTTTTTTTTCATGGTTAACACAAAGAAAAAATGCATTTTAAAATGTCATTTTCAATGAAATAGAATACAAGTTACAAATCTGAGGGTTTTTTCACAATGTCTGACAAATGATTGAAATGTAACCAGATTGCATTTAGTCCCTCAGAGAATGGTAGTCAATTTGTAAAAAACTCACTTCTCAATCTCTTTACGATACATCAAACTGAATACTGTAGATTCCTAATTAAACGCTAGGAATTAATATCTGCATAAAACCGTGAGAGGCAACCCTGATCAAACTGAATACAGGTATCAGGATTACTTTTCATGTGATTTCAATTGAATGCCAAAAAGGGTTTTATGTTTTCTACTTAATTTATTTACAGCCATTTATCAAACTAAAAGATGCAACAACAAAACTTTGAAGCTATTGCCATATAATTCTGCAAATATTTATAATCAATATACAATGTACAAGTCCATGTATTTAAGCAATCATGACAAACTTTTTTTATCAAGAATATTAATTCATAAAATATAGGAAAGGAAATTACTTTCACTTCATACAAATATAGTACAGAGAAGAATTTATAATAAAAAGAGCCATTCCTACAGCAGAGTATTCTAAAATAAAGAGCAGCCATAAAATTCATGTAATATTATGTAAAAGTTTAACCTACCATAAATTTTGCAGGTTCATTGTTGATTCCACATTTTGAAAGCTCAGAATTGACCGATGTTTTGCAACTCCTGACATCATCAATCACTATGCGTCGACTGTTTGTTCCACACAACACGAAGGGTTGTCGTTGTTTGCCTCTGTCGAAAACAACAAAAATTCTCTGCAAGCAATCTAAAGGATAAGAATTCTGATGGTTTACCCTCAACTCATGTGTCTTCCCTTTCATCTCTTAATTCTAAGTTTTTCTATAACATATATTGGGTAGTTCTAACTTTATTTACTTTTTAGTCTATCCAATGTACCACATCTCATGTTTAGTGTGCTGCAAAAATCACCTTTTTTGGTAGATTTATAAAAACATATATGACATTTATACAAGTTACATCAAATTTTCTTCTATAGAGGAGTGAAAAAGAGTCACAAACTTTATGAAAATGTTACAAAATCTAAAAAAGCTAACCCTGTCTTTGTGTCCTCGGATCCTACACTTCCATGTTTGTAATAACTCCTTAGGGGCTAAAAAGTAAAAATAAAGACTAGGCTATAATTCTTTGCAGTTATGATTTTTAAGATTTTTAAGATTTATCCATTCTCGTTTCTACTATGGTACACAATATCAATATATGATAATTTACATTAAGAAACAAATCATTAATTAACTTAACGCAATTTTATGACTTCAAATTCAAGTAACTCATATACTGTCAGAATATACATATGAATTTTGTATATACAACACTGTAAACATAGAGGCTGTATAACTGAGTTACCTCACACACTTTTTCTTCTGTAAGTTTGTCAATACCAGTGGATCTGTGTAAAGAACAACATCAAATTAATACTGTATCAGTTCGTAATCAATTCACAGCTACAAGAGTTGTCTCACCTTTATAGTGACTACTATCATTTGTAGAAAACTACAAATTACCATTTTATGTTTTCAACACAAAAAGTTTTTGTTACCCACATAACTAAATCTATATGCAAGTTTCAACTAAACTGTACATTTTTAATTGATAAATGCAAGAATTTTTGTACTCCGATGTACAAAATTATTCCAGAGCATTGTAAATGTTAGAGTTATACTCTCTCTCTCTCTCTCTCTCTCTCTCTCTCTCTCTCTCTCTCTCTCTCTCTCTCTCTCTCTCTAGGTTTAAATAAACAACATTTGATTTGTTTGCAACAATAAATATTTACCAAAACTACCAGTACTTACATGTTGATATCTAAATTGTCTATAAGGGTCTGCCACTGTCTTTCAAACTGTGTCATTTGCTGAAATAATACAAGTCAACATCAAACGTACTGTAAATAAAAACAGCAAACTGATGAAATAAAAAGCACAATTTTATTAATCATGAATTTTCTCAATTGAAAAATACTACGCGTTACCCAATTAAAAAGAAATAACAACACATACATGCATGTGTATCAATGCCCATGACTATTTCTGAGTCATTGCAAAACAATACTGTCTGTAGCCTACCTCTATGAGCAAAACTTCCAATGAGCATGGATCTACTTGACTGTAAACTTCTGACAGTTGGGGACCAACATCAACCACCTGTCAAAATAAATAGGCAAATTTATGACTGCATGTAAACATTGGTACATATGTACATTGTATGTTAAATAGATCAAAATTAAGCAAAATTTTAAATTTTTTAATGCTTGTGATTTGAAGCAGCTATGAATGATGGAAGGCTTTTAAAATTCATTGATGATTTTTTTAAAAATTATTTCTAATGCCCATTCAGTTTTACCTTTTTCTGTAGTGTGAAAAAGCCACCTCTGAAAAATATGATTACATACACCCAGTGATATTGAAAACTTGCACAATTCAATGAACTTGATTAAACAAATCAATTAAATTTTCTGTATGATATATATAAATACCCTTTATAATCTTCTAATGCAAAAGCTTGAATAATTGGCCATTTTTCAACCATCATATGATCAAACTTTGCAGGATGGCCTGAAATAAAAAGAAACAAACAAATATTTTACCATCAAAACAACACTTTCTGCAAATAAAAACAAAATATACAATGTTTTTATAACTTAAATAAATAACAAGATGTTGCTCACTGATTTGCAATGTAAGAATGATGACAAAGAGAATAACCAACCCAGTATATTATGAGGGATTCCAACTTTTTTGACACCCAACATCATGGCCACAAAGGACTGAATCTTGAATTCCTCCGCTGCCTCATCATCCTCATACTAATGAAGAAAAACAGGTTAATATTGCCAAATCAAGCTGATCAAATATGTTCTGCATGTTCAAAGGGATATTAAGAAAGATAATTGTATTCAAGTATTATTATGATAAAATCTACCAGTAAATTGTGCAACACATTAAGTTTTGTTTGTTTGTTGCAGGTGCTCTACAGCAATAAAATAAGCACAAAGTACCTGAAGCCAAAAATCTATGCATACAGTAAATTCGGTGTTTAAAATTGGAAAAATAATATCTTGGTTACCATTGTGTTTACACTTACACATTTTTTGTCTTTAAAAAGTATGAAAATGTTTCCTGGAGAATATGATTGAAGTTTATTTACCTCAGTGTCCAGTAAACAGTGGAATCTGAGATTTGTCCAGTGGGCCACATAGGGCAACAGGTAGTGATAGTTGACAGGGTTACAATAAATGTCCACCTCGTGTCTTCTGATCAACACTATCAAATCTGAAAGCAAAAAAAGAAGTTCAAACGTAAATCAATCACCTCTCAAACAGAATACTACTATATTACATGTAAATACCAAAGAAGAAATAAAAATTTACTATAAAATCTGCAAATCAATGAAAATTTGATAAAAAGAAAATGAAATCATGTAAAATTAAACCAAAAATAAAAACACACAATCATATGGAAAAATATAACCCCGAATGTATCAAACTTTGCAAAATGTACATTGTTTTGCCCCAGACTTAAATGACACGCAATTTGATAAAACATGTCACATGATTTTGTATATACAGTCAAACTTTGTTATCTCGAACTAGATAGGACTGTTTAAAAACTTCAAGATATCCGAGTTTTCAAGATATCAAGGGTAAAATACTTTAAAAATAAGTGGTTGGGACTAACAAATTACTTTAACATATCCAATTTATTCAAGATATCAGTGTTCGAGATATCGAAGTTCAACTGTATTTCTATTGAGGACAAGTAGCAAATTATATAATATAGACGACAGCAATGTGGCCAAAATGTCCTTTTCATTATATTTCTTTCTTCATTCTTTTATCAATAATGTACAGATATTGCTTGGATCTTTGACAAAACAAAACATTCATAAGATTTTTTACTGACTGTCAACCAAAAAGTGTCTGGTTGTTAAAGCTCATAAAAGACAACTTCATGAAATTTAACAACCCGACCCATTTCCATAGACAGTTAGTAACAAACCTAATAATTAAAAGTATAAGTATATAGCCCATTACACTTACCAATCTGATCTACAATGTCTGCAAAGACAGTTGACAGAATTTGGATGTATTTTACCTGGAAAAGTCTCTTATTTACAGCAAGACTTAAATTGCTCATGGCGAATTTCAAAAGACCAATGAGAATCTATAATTCTGTTTTAAATGTCTTCCTTTAACAGGTTAGTTAAGCCTGAATTATGTGAAGCAAATTTCTGAAGTTGACATGCTAAGAGCACTTGGGCAGTACACTTTTTAGCGCTTTCATGTTACTAATATCAAAACTTTTTTTAATTGAAATTGAGAACAAATTTGAGACCTTAATTGTATAGCAGTACAACTATTTCTAACATCAACTGAGAAAGCAAAAGAAAATTTCAATAGTTGGCACCAAAATAGATATAAAGGAAACAATCATCAGGTACTTCAATCTGACATGATTATCTTACCATCTATGACTTCCTCTTCATATCCTGACCTAAAAAGAAAAACAATCAATATTTCATCATCATCATTTTTCTCTGATCACCGATAATTAAAATACTCTGTAACTAAAATCACTATAAAATTAATCAGCTACTAGGTGCTATAAAAAGAATTTATATTCATTTTCAAAAGCAAACTCTGTAAGGCTAAGTGTATACCCATATAATTTATATATTGTATTACGTGCGATATGTCTTCTGTTTTACTCCCGTGGTATTTTGAAACACCAACCTGAAAAAATGGGGTAACATTTTGTTCCTGTGTATGATAGGCACCCCCCCCCCCCCCCACTTTTGACTTTTGATCTAACTTTGGCTGTAAAAAAGTTTATATCATACATGAGACTTCATGGTAATCAATATCAAGCATCTACCATATTTCATTCAAGGATATTTGTGTAATAAGTAAATTTCATCCCATGTTCTGAGTGTTTTTTATGGGGTACCTGTTTACCAAATTTGATGTCTGTTCACCAGAGATTCTAATGAAAAGGGGCATAATATATCTTCATCAAAGAAATTCACAGACTAAGATCCCATTACAACAGTATTAGGATTTTATGAATTCTGTTCACACATACTGTTCAAGTTCTGCCTTTCTTCGTTCAAAGAATCCAAACAATAAATAATCAATGAGCTCTGTGCTGCCTTCATGATAACGGCTGTCTATCCCTGGAAAATCAAAACAATATATTAATACATCGTTTGGTAATCATACGAATCAGTCAACTATTACAAATACTCATTTGTTCAACAAAATGATGTTTGATCCTTTTCTAGTTGATCATAAACTACAATGAGTAACCACACACAACTATAAAAATCCTAATATTATTAACTTCTTTATCTTTTTATGTTCTTATGTAAAATATTGCCATTACAAAAGTCCTCCTATTTTTTTTTCTATCTGTCATTGCCTTCCATACAAATTGAGGAGGACTTTATTACATTTTTACAGTTACTAACTAGTTTACCTGCAATGCAAAGAATGGCATCTGGTTTGTTGTCACCATCGTCTGACTTCAGTAACTCTTGTATTCTCCGCAATCTTGCACCACTGTCAAACATTTATTATTATATCATGAATTTGTATGAGGATAGAAATATCTATACATTGTATACATATTCATATTTCTATGTAAATGTTGAAAATAATTTTTATATTAAGAATTTTGCTTGGCCTAGATTGTGATACAGGAAAAGAACTACCGTATAAACTATAACAGACTTCATATAATTCAAGTTTTTAAACCTATAAAGTTGTTCAACAGATATAATTTACACATATACCTGGCCTTCTTGGCTTTTAAGTTTTATTATATAACAAGAGACCCATGGGCCACACCACTCACCTAATTCAAAATGTCTGACTCAAGCAGCTGAAGCCCTAGTATTGTTATGATTGAAATTGAAAATTCTTCAAGCTTGCTGGTTGTCAAATTAACTCTTCCTTTACTAAGAAAGATTTTTGTTCTTTAGGTTTCAAAATGAGCTACATGTAATACAGCATTTTTCAATCAATTATTTTGTTTTATGGTATTTCCATAAAATTGTTTGAAATTCATTACCCGGTATTTAACTACCAATAGCACTTCCAGATCATAATGTTGTTGCCTCATACTGAGTGCAGCTAGTGAAGATAAATGATAGTGTACATGTTTTTCATTGGCTGCAATTGATTAACACATGTCCAGATGATAGGAATTGAATATAGTGAGTCCAAATAGAGACATACAGTTTCTAAATAATCAATCTTTTTGAGACAGAAACACACCAATTATTCACCACTTCCTGAATGCATTTGAATTAAACATGTTTAATCATCAAAGTGCAAAAATTGTTAGCAAAGTGCTGACAAGCACTGCAAACTATAACAACAATGCCTGTGTGGGCACTGAGATAATTCAAACTTTTGCTTCCTTTGATGTATTGAATTTCTTTGACATTAGAACCAGACCCCCAATTCTGTGTAAATTGCAAAAGGCTTTCTAATTTTATGTTCTCACAAGAAATAGTATTAAATTCATATTAAAATTCATTAAAAAGGTAAGTAAATATTTTAACTGCTCATAGTTTAATATTCTAATTTGGGTGAGTTTTTATTTTTTTAAAAGACAGATGAACTCTGACGTCATAATCAGGGAAAGAATTCATCAATGAACACTATAATCATTGAATAGCATTGTATCAGAGATGCAAATGATGAATAATTTAAAAATATCCTCATTATTCAGTCAAACTGCGCTCGGCCCAATGATTGCACTGTAAACATATTATACTCTGTCCCGAGATATCCTCCATTCACATTTTGATTAATTACTCGATATTTATTAACACCTCAGGGTTCAAATGATGTTCATTTAAAAGTATAAAAAATTTCCAAGATTTTTCTTTTAAAACGCTCCCACTAGCTTATCAGGAATAAATACATGGCTAAAAAATGTGATGTCTGCAGGGATTTTGTATTGCAATAGACATGGATAATAATGTTGAAAAATTGTGCGAGGTATTCTGAGTGACTTCCGAATGGAAAAGATGTCAACATTTCCCATTATAGCGAGCGCAGCGAGCTCCATAGACAACGTGTACGAACGGAGGAAATTCGAGTTGAAATCTGCACATTGTTCAAAGAAATTTTTGTGGACCCGCGAGAAAACGTTCTACATATCCCAATAATCCTTTGCAGTGCATAGCAACATGGTGGAACAGGAAGCGTTTCTAAGGAAAATTCTTACCTCTAAATCGCATACATCTATTTCATTTAACAATAAAAAAATCCTTTAAAAACACGAAAGTAAACAACACATATGCTTGCGTAAAAAAAACTGTACCTATCTGAACTTTTGCGAACATATGACGTCATTTCCTTCCCCGAATTTATCCGACAATTTACGAGAATTGTCGAGAGCAAAAGAAAGTCAAGTATGACGTCATAATGATCTCGGCTATAATAATTTCCTGCGATAAATTTAGAGGTGGATCAAGCATCTGTACTGGGTGTAACGTGTAGTAAGTACTCAGTATCAGTGTTAACGGCGACTCTCCGGCTGAGTAGTTTTGTTTTTATATATATTTTTTTTTTTGCTTAGTAAAATGCACTTGCAAGTTCCATGCTTAATTTACTGTCATATTGATCCAATCGTATATATGCATACGTTAGGTAGGTGACAAAAACTTATTTTAAAAAGTCTAATTATTAGAAATACGTGCAGCCACGTAATTTTGTAAATAATTAAAACAAAAAAGTGAAGAAAAAAATAAACTGTTAAAATATCTATTTGTTAGTTGCATATATGGTCAAACTTTTAAATAGTGGGATATCACACACTAAAAAAGGGGGAGGGCACATGTCTTCTACGCACATATAGCATACAAAAATAAAAACAAAATTGATGTTACAGAGGAAAATAATTAAAACTCAGTTAACAACAAAGAACAAGATGAGAAATAACACACACAAGCAATTTATTGTTTACTGATTTTATTGATCATTATTAAAAAGTAAAGGAATGATAATTCATGATTGTATTTGCATTAAAAAATCCAAACGGCTTTCTATTTATCAAAATATTTAATAAGTCTGTTTTACATAAATTAATCTTAGTGGTAGTTATATTAGCCTAGGGCGGGCCAATTGGAATAAATGTTTGATTACTTCGGGTTTTTTGCAGGGGTAAAAGTATTTGAGAGAAAGCCTAAGTTTTAGGTTGGGGCAAGTCAGTCCACGGGTTGCATTTAACAATGATGAGAGATGTGTAGTTCCTTCTGCACTCGCCCCAACGGTCACACCGTAAAACATATTATAAATATTTGTAACAAATCTCAGTATTTGTTCCTGTGATTTTTTCTGAGTGAAAAATGATAATGTGTCAATGAAGTTAACTTGGATATTTCCCCTTTCGTCTATTTCAATTGCACTTCTTTCACAGGTACGTGTATTTTTATTAAAATTCGTTTAAATGTGCTGCATAAATATCTTGGGACAGACTGTAGATGCTGGGCCATGCTAAACCTAAAAGTAAGTATTGTACTTAAGTAAATGGATAATTCCTCATTCAACATTTTCAAATTAAAAGTGTGAGATGAAAAGTATATTTAATCTTATAACCTATGACTATTGTACTAAGAAATGTTACAAACGGGGCCAGGTGAGCTAAAACAAATGAACCAGACGACATATTCTATGTTCTGGGGGGAAAGTAAGTACCTAGCTTCTTCACTAAAACATTTAATTGCTTTCATACCTCACATAAGATGAAAATGTTTCAAGTTTAATGTGTCTTCTTGCCGAGGATGGACGTTTGAATTTTTGGGACATGACTTCTGCGTTCCTCGAATATTACCGACCGCCATTAAAAATCAACATCCGGTGATAGGAAATTTTACGGTCTTGCTAAAACCCCCAAAATAAGAATCATTATAATTAAAATAATATAATTCTGCTCTTATCTAAATTGTGTTGTTGTTAAACTCTAGCATACATAATTTGCTTTGCTGTATATCACAGAATTAAATGACTCATTTAAAATGTAATTCCAAAATGGTTTAGAGAAATGCTTTATGGAACGACTTACTTTTAAAAATATACTGGTTCTCATCTACAATCTCTTCGGACTGGTTCACTTTCATCGAGGACATCGAAAATGCGGACAGTTGTGGCAAAATTGGCTGATCAGATTTTGTTTTCAACGTACAGAAAATTTTTCCCAGGTATATATTCATTCAATTCAATTGTTTATACATGTATTAACTTCATTACATGACTACTGCATAACGCACCAGTATACATTAATCTGCTGCAGGTGGAAGGTGTCCGGGAAAATTCGGGTTGACACACTACCTACAGGAGTTTGAAGTTAAAGAGCTGAAATAATATGTAAACGGTGTGACCGTTGGACCGAGCGCAGATTTAACACAGTGCAGTTTGATTTTTTTGTAGAACAAAATTTATTTGAAACGCACACAGTAGGATCCGCCTATCTATCAAATCATAAGCCAAAGTTAAACTAAACGTCACGTGCTCAGTCTTCATTATGACGTCATGTTTCATACGTAAAACGTAAAAGTTATGTCTTCGGAAATAGCCGAGGAAAAGTTCTTGATTCCAAGAATTTTTTATTTCTTTTTTGATGCTTATAATTTTCCCAAATTGATGAATTGAATTTTTTTCTACTTTATTCAGTCTCTAAAAGATCGGTTCCTTGATGTTAATGATTTAATTTTCCATCTGATAATTTGATAAGACATACGTGAAACTAGTCGCATTTCTTGATCAAACGACTGTTAAAAGTTGTATAGTTTGCACAGTCAATTATTTTCATCTGAATTACTTTCAATTGAACATTGGAAATTTTAAGTTTCGGGGCAAAAAACATAGACAAGCGGCAGTCATATAATGATCGAGTTAACATTTGTTTAACAAAATGGTGGCCAATATGGTGGCGCCCAGGGCTGGAAGAAAATTTTTTGGCCCTTAGTACCCCTGATTCAGCTTCTATTTTTCTATTATTCTATTTTTCACTAATTTTCTTTTATATACGTGTTACCATTAAGCCTCGCTTCGCGAGGCAGGCTTTGCCCGCCTCTCGCTGCGCTCGGTATAATATTGATATCCACTATTCATATAAAATATCAGTAAAGAGTACATACTTAAAGTTGTACATTAAGGACACATAATTTATTTAAAACTGTAAAAATATATCGTGCGCATTACATTTTATCTCCTGTGCATAACATATAGTTATAAACCCCTTCACAGTAACTGTGGTACTACTCTTTAGCAGGGCAAAATGACATAGTTTTATGAAAAATGACGTAGCATCAGTTGTTTCATTTACGTCATTTTGTCATCTACTTACTAAAACTTCGGCAAAGACCATCAATTTGCCCTGCAAGAGAGTAGTAACAAAGTTAACGTGAAGGGTCAATTATCTTGTGCCCGCAACTTTTTATCTTATGTGCAAGAAAAAAAATGTAATGCGTACGACACACTATTTTGGGGACTCGCAATAATATCTTGTGGACACAGAAGGTCATACAGGTAATATCTCTTGGACACAACATATCTCATGTGCATTTATTATTATTTCGTGTGCAAGACATCATATGTCTAGTGCAGCAAATGATATCTTGTGTGCATGACATTATCTTGTGCGCCCAACATTATATTGTGTGCATGACTTAAATTCATGTGCACACTACTTATTATCTTGTATGCAGGACATGTTATGATCTCATGCGTATGACATAATATCTCATAAACACAACATAGTATCCCCTGCTCATGACACATATCTCATGGTTGCTACTTTAAATTGCAATTCCTCGATCAATTACTTTGAGTTAAGAGCTATTCTTTGTCAAACATTGGTGAAGAACAGAACAGATCATTAGAAAATGCTTTTAACTTGGTTTTAAATAGATATTATAAATATTCCACAATATCACATTACAGCTTCTACCATATTAGAAAAGATGTTTATCAATATTATGCAATCTCAGGAAAAGGGATGAAAAATATGATTCATTTTATGTTGAATCTTTTGTTTAACCATTTTGCAACATATAAGGTAAATTGTCTTATCTCATTCCATATAACATTTGCAGCAGTTTTGACAAGGTAGATTATCAGGCTAGGGAGAAAGGGTCAATTAATTAAATAAATCATTATGTTATTTACTTTGGGTATTTCAGATAGTCATAGTGAAATGTCAGGCAGTGACTTCTTCTATTTCTTTTATATTTAAGTGCGAACTGTTACACCGTAATTGCTAAGATTACCAATAATTAAGGGGATACTAAAACACCTTAATAACTGTAATTATACTTTAGACTTTCATTTAATGATATCATGAGATTATGTAGTGCGCAGAAGATAATATGTCATGCGCTGCCAGCTGATACTGTATACAGGGTTATTTTAACCCCGTGTTTCTTCGCCCTTTTACATGTGCATATTGTTTCATCAGGTCTTGAATTTGCCCAGATACAGTTATATGATAGATACTCTTTCTACTTAACACAGTAATTAAAGAATTGTTTTAAATTCACCCTGTCTTAAATTTGACCACTGACAACGTGGGCAAAAAGGGCGAAAATAAAACTGGGGCGAATATTTCCCTGTACAATATATACAGTAATAAATTGTGTACATGAGGTAATATGCTGTGCACTAGAGATAGAAAGTTATGTCCATTACATATTATCTTGTGAGCATGACACAATTTTTGCCCAGTATGTGTTCTAAATGAACCTATATATAGTATATCTGTCTTTGAGCAATAAAATCATATTTCAAAAGATATTTCTTTATGATCTTAAATAAAATTTTGGTTTCTTACAATTTCTTATCTACCTCTTTTTATATGGAATAGACACTAGTGGAAGAAAGTTTATACATGTATTTTAAAACTGTAAAATAACGAAGATATGTACCATTAATATGAAATGAACGTTTATTTTTCATGTATTTTATATTTCCTTTTTTTTTATCAGGATGTTATGTTGCAACTCCACGAGCAATGTCAACTCAGATCTGGGATGGAAAAAATTTTACCAAAGTTGAAGATTTCAGTAAGATGGACCAATTTGAAAGAGACAAATCTAGAGATGAAGTAGAATCTGAGAAAATCTTGGAAAAGCTTGGAGAAGATGATTATCGTGTGAGCCCCAGACCTACTCTACAGGCGGCACCAAGGGGGCTCAAATATAGGAAAAAGTACATACAAGAATTGGAGAGTCATGTGAAACAAGAAGAAAAATTCAGCATTGAAAATATAGAGAAGATTCTTGGGGAAATGGTCACTGCCCAACAGCAGCAAAAGAAAAAGAACACACCCAAGGGATTGGATGAAATAAAAGATGAAGTATGTGCATATCAGTGATTGGGCCTGATGAAAAATGGGAAAAGAAATTTAGCCAGCTTTCGATCATTATAAAATCTTAAATTTAGCCAGCTTTCATTATAAAATCTTTATTAAAAAAGAAGAGATCATAGGTATTTAGTTTTCAGTATGTTAACTTATCTTAGTAGAGAATCGACTCTGCCTGATACACTGTATTTGGACTGACACCTTCACTGAATCTCAGGAACGGTCCTTCATAATTCATGTCTGGAAATTTAGACCTAACTTTGGTGGCTTGTTGCAGTTAAAATAGAAATATTCATGTGTCTTGCCCACTTCAGTTTTGCAGCTCAATTATCCTTCTCATTAATCATTACTATTTAATGTGCATTTTTCTTTTTTAAAGAGGATATTTCTAACAATTTATCCAGTTGGTGTGTTTGTTTAGATTTAAACCATTATTTTTTGTACCTTTAAAAACAGGAGTTCCCAGAGTCATTTCAAAGATGATGAACGAAAATTATTGTAGAATCAAAAACAATAATAGAACAGTTTTAACAAGAGCTTGGACTTTTGGTAGTTGTGTCAAACAGCAATGCGACATAGGCATGTCTATTTCATTGCTGGTCACTCAGCCATGGCTCTTTGAAATCAACAAGATTTGTCTTGCTTTTGAGCTGAGACTACGCAATCTGTGCATTTTTCACTTGAAACCAGCATCATTTTAATCTTGTTTTGATGGAAGAAATAGATAGTTACATCCTACGGAAAGTCCAAGGACTTGTTAAAATGGCTCTATATATCAGCTGTGTATGCAGATTTAATTTAGGTAATTCATTAGGAAGATTGAGATGCAAAATTGAAGTGGTTGAGACACTAGAATATTATGATTTTAATTGCAACAACAAGCGACAAAGTAGGGGCTGAATTTCCCGACATGAACTATAAAAGGACTGTCCCAAGATTCTGTGAAAGCGTCAGTCCAAATATCAAGCCAAGCAGAGTCTCCACCTAGATTATATGTTAAGTTTTTTTTTAAAAATTAATGAAAAACAAGGCTTTGCATGTTAAATCTTGTACATTTTCAAAACTTATTCAAACATAAACTTTTTTATGACTTTAAGGTAAAGGGATTGATTCATATTTTCTTCCAATTTCAGTTCTCCCTGTTAAAGAATGAAAGACCTGCTCATCCATATGGTTCTAAGCAAAAAAAATGCATCATTTGTGAATATGATGTCCACCTTGATTACAAAGTAAGTGTACTGTGCAAAAAAAACTTTTGTACAGGTAACTGTCATAATTAAAAAAAACAGTTCTAAATATGAAATGATATTGATTTCATAATTCATTCTCTATAGAGCATTGTGAAGCACATGGCTCAGTGGTTGTAGGCGTTTGGCCAGTAACCGAATGGTTGCTGGTTCAAACCCCGCTGTGGTCACTTGATGCTGTGTGTTGTGCACTTAAACAAGGCACTTTATCTTCATTGTCTCAGTCCACCCAGCTGAAATTGGGTATCGGCTTATGCTGGGAGTTAACCTGTGATGGAATGGTGTCCCATTCAGGGGGAGCCAATGACTGTCATCTGCTTAGCACCATGAAAATCGGGGATAAGCACCGGCCTTATGCGCCTTCTTGTCACGAAGAAGGATTTAACTTAGAGCAGTGAAAAATTGTCAGTAATTTAAAAAAAAAAAATTATATGAAAGCACAAATGCATTGATTTTATATTAATGCTACCATATTGACATGCATAAACCACTCCAGAAGCCAAAAATAACTTGCTAATTAAATATACAAACATTCAGAGTTTCAGAGTGTCTACTTGAAGAAATGAATGTTCATAAAAAATACTTCATTTCTTTTTTCACACAGAATGTTCGATTACGGTATGTTCTTAAAAAATACATAATTTCTTTTTTTAAACAGAATGTGCGATTGCTGAGTCAGTTTGTGTCCAATCACACGGGGATGATACACCATCGTGGAATCACGGGACTGTGTGTTCCCATGCAGAAACACATCGCCAGTCTCATCAAAACATCCAGAGCCTTCGGTAAGAACAGCCATTCATTCAGAATGTCAGTGTAACTGGAGAGAATGGTTGTATGTGTTTTTCTCTTGATAAGTCTCTTTCTTAAAAGGTCTGGATTCTGGAACAATTGTTGTATTGGTGATTGATTTATGAATTCTTCAATTTTCACAGGTTTCATGCCCTACTCCAACAAGATATTGGAGTTCCAAGCAGACCCTGATATCCGACAAAAAGACCGGCGCTAGATATTTACTCTGTATAGATTTTCACCCAACATTTGTTTGATTAAATGAGAAAAAAATGTCTTGGCTTTCAATTGTTTAGTTTCAGAACATTGACTAGTAAATTAATATTACTAGATAAGCTTTCAGAGTTATACATTTCCAATATGGATAGAACTTCAATGGAGGTCCAAAGGAAGCTAGTCATATTATTATTATTTTTAATGTATATGCCCCCTGAGGGCCCTTGATTGGTGAATAAATAAACATATATAGAAATGGTCTTTCTGATACTATTAGTCTATCCATGGGTTAAATTTGCATAAAATGTTACATGTCATGTACCGATACATGTATTTTTTTTTCATAATATTGCATGGACTTGTGCCAAAAGATGAGTCAACCATAGATAGTTAACAACCTTTTGTACAAATCACTTTCCCTGTCGTTAAGATTGTTTACACATGTTTTTTTTATTGATAAGACAGTTTGAATATAAACACAGAGCTACAATGAGATGACATTATCACATATTCTATTTACAGTGATATTGAGATGTATTCTCTTTACTAGGGGTAATTAATTTTCTCACATGGAGAAATGATTTTTATTCAACAAAGTTGCCCCCCCCCCCCCTTCTCTGATCCGAACACTTCAACTCGGTTTTTTAACAAAATTATTGTGAAAGCCTATATATAGATATGTAGAAAACACAAGGCACCTGACGTTGTACATATTTTTCTCATATAAACATACCCTCTGCTTAATAATATAATGTATCATAACAACAGGTGTTTGTGGTAGTGAAATGAATTTTGAACAGCCTCAATTCCCCTCCCCCTTTTGGGACAGTATTTATAAAATTATAGTCAAATTTAACACATATACATGTAGACCAAAATTGAAAATCACGATATACATCGCCCCATTGACCCTTCCCCATCATTATTTGGAGGTTTTATATGGCTTGTCATCATTTGAGATCTGAGATCTGCCCACCCCCCCCCCCCCCCCCCCCCCCCCCCCAATTCACAAACGATCAGGGTTGGATATCTTCAAAATCATACAGCAAACGAATTGGTGTGAGGAGGCGGGCGATGATTATCTTTAACTAGTGTCATAAATAGACAATCCCGTGTGTTTTAATATATATACCTAATTAAGCAGGTGTTTATTTGATTCTATTTGGATGGCACAGATATGCCCACATAAGAGCACTTGATTTGAATTGCTACATCATCATTATTGGGATGAATCATTGAAATATACGAAGCTTCAAATAATCAAGACTTCGGAAATGTATTTTAAGCCACTTTTAAAGACATCGTGCTGAGAAAGATGAACAATAAATGTTGACTTTAGCTGGTCTTGGTGAAGTTAGTCGTAAATGTATATATATCTAATATTAATAAAATGCCTTCTTTGCTAGTGCACAAATCTTAACTTAAAATTGAAGTTACTGTCGATGTGGTCCTTTGACACCTTGTAAAAAAAGACAAGCAACGTTACCAACAACGTCACTATTTGGTCAATATACAAGTAATTATACAAAAGAACGAGAAAAACAAACAACATTTAAACAATAAAATGCTTTCTTTAGTGGTTATTAATGCGGGATATGAAGGTAGCGATCATTGCAGAAAAAATAGCCATCAAAGAAAGCATTTTATTATTTATATATTACATCTTTCTTTTAATAAATTTATCGTAAAAATAGGTAAAAGAAACTAAATTTTTGTTTATGTTTTCACCAGGAAATAGCTAGTCAAGTCGTCTTATATGAAAGTTGAGTCTGACATAATGATTATTTCGTGCAGTCCGTGATTTTTCTTAGGTTGCCGAAGGTTTCGATTGATCGATAAACTGGTTAGATCTGGATCGTGTAGATTCCAGTCCTATTAATTTCTATACCGCTGTGAATTACAATCGATTTCCGTAAGAAATAGAGGACCATACCTTGTGGATGTAAATTTTTCACTATACACTTTGCCATGTCATTTCTGTTGGACTGACTTCTGTGAAAAAGTAGTCACCAAAAATATTGACATTATATCACATGTCTAGAAAACAAAATCTTCCTTCATCGGTTTCTGCAGTTCAATTTGGTGTAACGGTTAGAGCATTGCATAAAAAAAATATATGTATGTAGACAAAATCCACGTAATTTTTGTGTCTGTAATAAATCGCATATCCCTGGAAACCGACAAAGAAGACGTTTAATCGTCTAGATATTTATAACTTTCCAAAATTATATTCATAAAAGTTTATGAAAGTGCTTATCGATAAATCAAGTATTATTCAATCAATTTCCAACAATATACATAAAGATGGAAGAGCCAAAAAACGCATTCGATTTCTCGCACATCTCCAAACTTCAATTTCCAACAATCATGTAGATGGAAGAGCCAAAAAAAAAAGCATTTGATTTCTCGCATGCATCTCCAAACTTCAATTTCCAACAATATATATGTAGATGGAAGAGCCAAAAAACGCATTCGATTTCTCGCACAATCTCCAAATTTTCAATTTCCAACAATATACATGCAGATGAAAGAGCCAAAAACAAAAAAAAACATTCGATTTCTCGCACATTTCCAAACTTGGTCATGTCATACAGCTGGTTCATTGATTTTACGTAGTGTTAATTAACTATCCAATATCAACTGGGTTTATCCAAAAAGAAACGCCGTATCCTACAATAAACATCAATCGGTTTTGTCTGAAATATAATATAATAATTAAATATGTGCATATGCATTTCTACAAAACAATGGCAAACACTACATTTCTTGTTATATACCAAAACAATAAAAATGGAAATTTCTTTGGTGGTTCATGATGGTATGAAGGTAAGCAGGTAAATTTTTTTGCTGTGACCGTACCTCCGTATAAGCCACCTCTTGCATCTGGTTCATACTTCGTTGTATTATTTCAATTTTTCGCAGACACAGATAATTATCAAAAACTCGGTATGGTAGTAATGATGCATGCACAGGCACCTGGCGTTATATATTTTCTAATAGTATAATATACCTAATAGTATTGGATATATATTTTTATTATGAGAAAAATATATAATCAGGTGCCTGTGTAATGATGAGAGTGGTTTTAAAAAAAATGAGATGTGTACAAAATTAATGTAAATATACGTGTACGGGTATTGGCTCCAAAACTATAAGAAACACCGCAAGAAGATCCAAAATTATTACAAATCATTAATAAATCTTTAACCTTGATTTACATGTACTTTATATATTCCGCCCCGTTCCGTTAAATGCCATACGTACACCCATCCACACGGGTTGTATATGGTTCCGTGCGGAACGGAACGAGAAACTCTTGTCATTATAAGAATTTGATAAAAAATAAAAAAACAAAACCCGAAAGCCAAAAAACAAAAAACAAAAAACTCACAACAAAACAAACAATAGAATATTATGTACCGATGAATTATTATTAGACAAACTATTCAGGTACTAAAATATTTACTAGTGACACAGCATTTCAGATTTTCAAAAGGATCCCTTGTATATAACAAAAGAATTGACCTATAGGACCATTATTGGTTTCTGTCTTTACAAAAAGCATATAGATTTCCGTTCCACTTCTTGATTTTAGGCCATAAACTGTAAACTCTTAGGTTCTAGTTCTCATAATGTATAGCGATTGAAAAAAAAAGTTTCACAGTCGTTGTCAGAGCAGTATGAGTTATGGACGCCTTTTTTTTTTTTTACTTTATTATCTTTAAATTTTATTTTCAGTTTACTTTCTATAATACGATACATGTATTTTATATGCGTTTATTTACAACCAGGGACATATTAGCAACTATCGAACATTTCGTGTGACACGATTTCAAAGGTCGTTATATGCATCAATTTTTTTTATTCTATTGAAAACATTAACACAATATCCTTTACAAAATAAGGAATGTGTTATTTTACTTCTTTCCTGTATTAATTACGATGGTTAAATTCTCACATATGCTGTGTCCACAATGACGTTAAAATAGGGTATTTATATTCCTTATATCTCATTCAGTTTTTGAGCATGATACATGTACATATAACTCAAAATGGATTTTTTTACGTGGCACCTGTCTCGAGTAACACAGAGTGAATGATTCTTGTCCTCAAACAAAGCGTGTTTACACTAAGGTATAGTTACGGTTGTCAGTACATACCTTTTCATAAATGTCTTCAATTTGAAGAGCAAACTTGCACTAAAGGAAGGAAAGCGGAGTAAAATACAAAATGCACAATCCTGTATAAAAAAAAAAATAAAAATGTGTTTATACAAACCGATAATTAAAAAAAAAGAAAAATCATGCCAACAGGTGGAATCGAACCAGGATATATATAAAAAAAAAACCTTTAGATATGCGGAAGGTGACATCGGTGAAACCATCCGAGCTATTCAAACCTTCCATGTGTAACACGTATATATAAACCACTATAATACAAAAAAGCTTTTAAAAAATTGTAGGTTTTTTGCAAATTTCGACTTAAGGGCAGGGAAGCCCTAAAAAATCCTATTTTAATTTATTCCTTTGATCAAAACCTATCAAAATTATATCTTAGTTTTATTTAGGGACAGGTTTGCCCTGATGGATTTCTAAGCCAAAATTAATGCAGACGTAGACCGTTAAAATACTGCAAAAATGATGTTTTAGCCAACGTTGAAGGCTAATTTAAGAATTACAAGCGCAATATGCTAGGTTCTAAATGAAAATTCGAAAAATTTAGAAATGTGTACTGTAGAAAATACCAAATGAACTTTGATTTTTAAAAGTGATTTTTCCGGGAATCGATCTCCCCAATAGGTAGTCCGAAATATCTGACGTTTTCCTGGCTTTTTTAAACGATTTTGATATTTTACTTGCCAGGAAAACGTCAGAACCGGTGCCATTACGAAAACTGGAAATTCACCGCCTCCATCTGGAAGCGGCTTTCTAGGCTCGATTTTAAATAGACATATCTTTAAAGTCAATAACACAGCTTAAAATATAATTTTACTGCACATTTTGATAATTACACTGATAAACAGTAGTGTTAATGTTGGCATATTTTCTCGCGAGATTTAAAAAATGCACGAAATCAAAACAAATCTCAACAGTTCGATAGAATGTGTTCAATAGTCTCTTTATGGGATGTAAGGACCCATAAAAGCGACATTAGCGAGTAGTAAAATCATCGTCCTATAAATTAGTTGTGAGTGAAACATTTAATTCAACTCGTAAATATTTAAAATCGAGCCGAGAATGGAGGCGGCGAATTTCCAGTTTCCGTCCTATCAGTGTTAAGTATGTTTCTCCAGACTACAGCAGATATAGTAAGTACACAAAATTAAACAGATTTTTGCAATTAAAGGAAGTGAAAGCTATACACATTGTAACTATGGAAAAAGAAAAGAGAAAGGAAAAAAGATTTAAATTCACATATACGTAAGATGTTCTAATTAAAATACTCGCCTATTCATTAATGTACATCCATTCGATAGATAGAAAAAATAAATTTCCGATATTTTATTGCACCAGCTGATTTCACGCAATTAATGGTGTATAAAATGAACAAGGTGTAATTTTGTTATGTTTTAACAAATTCTTGAATATGCAAAAAATGACTTCATAATCGCACTTGATTTCAAACAGCGTGGAGTTTCCCGAAAGTGACGGACTTAGGGTAGTGACGGAGTTAAGGGGCTATGCGATATATATATAATTTACGGTTTGTAACTTATAGATCTAGTCTATAGTCAATAAACCTACTTCATCAAGTGTGAAACTATGTTAGCTCATCTGTTAGTTCATCATTTGTCAGCACCGTTTGTAAATAAGCGGGAAACTGGCGTTGCCACGCAGTCGGTGCGAGCCTGTGTCTGCTCATGCAGAAAAACACGAAAGTAGTTCCCTGAGGTTATTAAATGTGCGCATGTAGTGATGTAAGATAGAAAAACATCAACATTTCATTTACACATAAATCCATGTAATTCAAAAATAAAACGATTGTGATTTATATTTAAAATGCTTTTAAATAAAATTCTGAATTAAGCTTTTAAAGGTATATTTTCTCTAACGAGTAGGTATATCCGGCGAGAACCTGGAGGAACAACCTCTGGGTAAAATTCAGTGTTGTCTAAATTTTTATATGCCTTCCTCTTTGGTATATCAGTAGACAAATGTAGTTATGTAGTTCAGCATTGTGGGGACAGTATTCGCACCGAAAAAGGTTCACATGCGAAGAGCTGTTTATCAGTGACTGTCATGAGAGTTGATTGTTGAACGTACCCCCATCGTCAAATATTCCGGGGTAAGTCTACTTGCACAGATCACTGATGACATATAAAAGAGTTGATTCTCTTTCAATAATCTTCAAAAATACCATCTTTTCATTAGATTTGAACTGTAACTCAAAATCACCTTAATTACTGTGCAAAGGAGGCGGTGTCTTGTGTCGACACGGATGTCCTCAAATCCTGAAGGATCCTCAATTTTTTGGTTTAGCTTTGATTAACACTGATGAAAGTTGACAATTATTCTATGTAAAACAAAGTGGCAAATTTGTTTAGGTTGTTCACCAAAATTTGAAGGACATAAAGAGAAACATGAAAACGTGAAACATGAAAAATGTTTTGCGTCATGCATTATGCAAGGGAGGTTACTCGTATACCTGTCAAAATATAGTCAATAAAATGAAGGTTCAGTAATTAGGTCATTTTCCAGGAAGAACCTCTTCTTATTTTTTTCTTATGGATCCTATCCATATCAAGTTGTGACTATAAGAGGAAATTGATTGCCACTTACATTTTTCTTGTTCAGGCTTAAATTTCAATGTGGGATATATGGACCATTTTCTTCTTATTTAGGAGGTTGGGCACAACCCACTATTTGTGGTGTTATTCCCAGTTGGTGATCTAATGCTGTTATTGTGCCCCTATTGAATAAAGCAAATGTAAATAAAATTTTATTCATTTCATAGTATGTTTTTCTTAAGAAAAAAGGCACTGTATCAACCAACAGGACTTGTACAATGGCAAGTGTACCTAATGAAAATTCAACCCCTGCTATATTAGATACCTTATTGATATTTGATCACTAAATTTGAGTAAAACCACCAAATGGTTTGCTGCAGTTACCAACCTGTTAAGCAACTGGAAAGGTAGAAAATAGAAAAATTGGCAGCATTTTGGAATTTTTGTTTAACTATATTTGTCTATCGCTGTGAGTCGTGCAATAACATTTCAACATTTTCAGCATCTTCTATAAAACTGCTATTTTCATCTTGACCAAATTTGGTGTGTAGCATATAAAGGATGAGGGGAACTATTCTTCTGTACATTCAGAGCAGACATGATTATGATAAGCAAAATTTTGAAATTTATGACCCCAGGGTCAAAGGTTCCAGTATTAGGGTGGGACTCCAGTAGTCATATAGTAAATATGAATTATTTCTTTAAAATATCTTTTCTACTACTGGACTTGCATCAAACATACTAAGCACAATAGTCATCATAATTATAATGAAGGAAGTCTCAACCAAGATCGGGAAATTAAGGACTCCAGGGTCAAGGGTGCTGGTGTTTGGAGTATGGACTCTTGTGGTATTTTAGTGAAAATGCTTAACTTCTCAAAAAATCTTCTCTTTTACAACTGGGCATCTAGCAGGCAAACTAAGTGCATGGTTAGGATGAGGAAAGAGACGTCTGTTAGAAAAAAATTCATGGGTTCACTGTCAGGATTCTGTGAGACCGTTGGGGCGAGCGCAGAAGGAACTATACATTTCTCATTATTGTTAAATACAACCCGTGGACTGACTTGCCCCAATCTAAAACTTAGGCTTTCTCTCAAAAACTTTTACCCCCGCAAGAAACCCGAAGTTATCAAACATATATTCCAATATTGTCCCGCCCTAGGCTAATATACTTAAACAAACTACCACTAAGATTAATTAATGTAAAACAGACTTATTAAAATATTTTGATAAATACAAAGCCGTTTGGGTTTTTTTTACGCAAATACAATCATGAATTATCATTCCTTTACTTTTTAATAATGATCAATAAAATGAGTAAACAATAAATTGCTTGTCTGTGTTATTTCTCATCTTGTTCCTTGTTGTTAACTGAGTTTTTAAATTAATTATTTTCCTCGGTAACATCAATTTTGTTTTTAATTTTTTTGATTTTTGTATGCCATATATGCGTAGAAGACGTGTGCCCTCCCCCTTTTTTAGTGTGTGATATTCCACTATTTAAAGGTTTGACCATATTTGCAACTAACAAATAGATATTTTAACAGTTTATTTTTTCTTCTCTTTTTTGTTTTAATTATTTATTACAAAATGACGTGGCTGCACATATTTCTAATAATTAGACTTTTTTAAATAAGTTTTTGTCACCTACCTAACGTATGCATATATGTACGATTGGATCAATATGACAGTAAATTAAGCATGGAACTTTCGAGTGCATTTTACTAAGCAAAAAAAAAAAATATATATCAAAACAAAACTAATCAGCCGAAGAGTCGCCATTAACACTGATACTGAGTACTTAATACTACGCGTTACACCCAGTACACTCAGATGCTTGATCCACCTCTAAATTTATCGCGGGAAATTATTATAGCGCGAGATCATTATGACGTCATACTTGACTTTCTTTTGCTCTCGACAGTTCTCGTAAATTGTCGGATAAATTCGGGGAAGGAAATGACGTCATATGTTAGCAAAAGTTCGGATAGGTACAGTTTTTTTTACGTAAGCATATGTGTTGTTTACTTTCATGTTTTTAAAGGATTTTGTATTGTTAAATTAAATAGATATTTGCGATTTAGAGGTAAGAATTTTCCTTAGAAACGCTTCCTGTTCCACCATGTTGCTATGCACCGCAAAGGATTATTGGGATATGTAGAACGTTTTCACGCGGGTCCACAAAAATTTCTTTGAACAATGTGCAGATTTCAACTCGAATTTCCTCCGTTCGTACACGTTGTCTATGGAGCTCGCTGCGCTCGCTATAAAAAAAAAAATGGTAGCATCCCGAAGGCAGGTTGTGTAGTGTTTAGGCTAAGATGGTGGTCCACCAAATTGTGAAATTCATGACTCTTTGGTGAGGCATTCTAGTTTTAGGGTGTGAATTCACTGATTATGTTGGCAGGGATCAATCTAGGTTTTTGGGGAAACTACCCTCTCTGAAGAAATTGGGTAAAAACACAAATTGGGAGCACCAGAGGGCTGAAGCCCTGAAATTGAATTTCATTTCAGCATTTTTATGACTATTTAGAGCACATGCTCACACAATTCAAATGCTCACATGATTGACATATTTAACCCCATTTTGAGTAACTATAAGCAAAATAAAAAGGAAGGAAAAAATTTGAGCATTTTATCATAGTAAAGAGGGAAATTTTACTTACCAAAAGGGGAAAAGAGATGATTCGGGGAAAATTTTTTCTTTGGGGAAAAATACTGAATATCAGTAGTAACTATATTGTAGATTAATACCTGGTTGGGGAAAATATTTGTAATTTTTTTAAAGATAATTCTGTGTCAAAAGAATATAATTTGTATATTAAAAAACTTGTGATTTGTTATAAGCCATCCTTCTCCCCAGTCCCCCATCACAATTTTTTGACCCCAGCCGCTAAATGTATGAGCTGTTGTACTCGGGTAACTGTTCGGCCTTTCGGCCTCTTATTTGATTGGAAAATGAAAAAGAAAAGAATTTGGTAAGAAGTTAGTTAAATCTTTTTAGATTACATTCTCTTATCTTCTCAATGGTTTTGCAAAATTGTTCACGGATTTGATATCATGTCATTATACTGGTATGCAGTTGAGGTTCGATATCTCGAACACTGATATCTCGAATACAATGAATGTGTCGAAGTGATTTGTAAGTCCCAACCATTTATTTTTTAAGTATCTTATCCTCGATATCTCGAATACTCGGATAACTCGAAGTTTTTATCCTACGAGTTCGAGATAAGATAGTTTGACTGTATTTATCAAAGTGTCATTTTGTTAAATTCATCTTTCAAATCCATTTGATATTTTTACTTTCATAGGATGACAATGGATTTGTCGGGAAGAAAGATGAAGGGATATAAACCAAGAGATAGAATGTTCATGTAAAGCTTTATAAAGCATCACATCTTCCACGTTAACGACCATGGCCATGCTGCCCCCTCAGAAACCCCTTCGTTTATGTCTGTCCTTATGGTTTGCGATTATGGATCCATGTATGGCAAAGAAGCAGTTCTAAACATATTCCATGAAGTTTCCTGAGCATAAGCTTTTTATGGAAACTGTGCGACTACCGTCGCCAGTTCAGAAATGGTTCGGTCACCAACTGGAGATTCGTGGCATCGACTCCGTCATTTATTCCAGACACATAATTCACCTTCTGCAGCAGGACGATGATGAGATACAGGACTATGTGGACCTCTTTTTCGATTCTAAAGCAGAGAAAAAGCATCAGTGTAAGGCTGCCAGATACGACAAGAAGAAAGTCAAGAACTCGGAGGAGCGGAAAAAATCTGCAGCTATTGAATGCTTGCAGGCAGTCTCTGATGAGGTAAAATAACAATTTTATTTTGGGGCTTTGTACTTGATCATTTAGGGGTACATGTATTTTATCAGCCTACTATCTGGTTATTTATATCACATGTAAGTGTGTATGTTAATTTTAATTCACACACCAACCTTACATATTAACGAAATATAATCAATTTTGTAAACTATTTTGGCATTAAAGTGTACAAGCAAAGTTAATTTTAATTCACACATCGCCACCTGTGGATAATTTTACTTAGCACTCCAGTTTTTGGTGAGTCTTGCACATATTGTTCCCATATCTTTAAAAGTTTATAGATTCTAATCTGCCTGCTTCAGATATTTTGGCAAATGTCATAACTTAAGGTTTTATTTTTGAGACAGTTTCATCATTTTAGAATCAAAATATATAGCCACTTGCTATCTGAGTGTCTGAAACGTTTATGTGCCATTATAAAAGCATCCAACAATTAACAGCTATCTCTTTTAGTTTATGTATTTATTTATTGACAGCTTATTAGTTTTTAATTCAATTAATGTCTATGATTTTGTACAGGCACCTTATTGGCCCAATACTCTGTAGTTTTCATTAAACATTAAGTGATCACAATGTACTTTAAGTTAATGATATCAATTAAAAAAATATTATCAAGTTCAATCTGCCTAACCTATTAAAACAATATCAGGTCATTCACATTAATAGTGTGAAATGGTGTAGTTTGGTTACACAAAGGCTTGAGTTAGTAAAATACAGTAAAATTTTATGTAAAGTAAAACAAAAACAAACTTGAGATTTATTGTACAACTCCTTTCAAAATAGTCATGAAAACAAGGTTAATAGACTATATAAAGAATGAAAGACTGAATAAGGTATATGAATTTAGTTACAAATTCATTCAGTTGAGATGTTGAGTTGTTCAATTCTATGGCACCTTAAGATGTGTACATAGCTTTCAATTAAATCTCATTGAAACTTATATAGATACTTTTGGACTCAAATTCACTCAACAGTCGTTTGTTAGAGAATGTCAGGTAATAAATAAAAAATAGAAAAAAAAAATGTATATAATAAATTTACTACTTCTTTGATATGTTTAGATGCTGAAGCTTTTTAGGACAAATGCAAAGTAATGATTTTGACCTTGGACTCAAAGGTGAATGAAATAGCAAATATGCAGAGTGGTTACTTCTGCTGATTTAGCATATATTTGTAGATCATTGACCCAATGTTATTATTCCGACATGTCCCCTGTTATGTAGAATTTTGATAAAATGGAATTATGTGCATCTTAAATGAAGACACTCTCTTCAGGCACAACCATGAAATGATTATGGAAGGGTGGTTTCAGTGTGCCTAATTATAACCACTCCAGTCTCGAGATTCCCCATGTTTTCTGCTCATGCTAGAAATACACAAGATCTTGGCTTTTAGCCAATATGTCCATTGTTGACTCAAGAGGGGATAAATGCACTTTGCTAGGTGTATCAAACATGGGTTTTAGTCTCTCCCCACCATGTACCTGAAAAACTATCTTTAAGGGGCCTGTACTCTATGCTGGAAGGTAAATGAAGGATTTAGGCGTTGAAAGTCTTTGGGAGTGGTACATAGATATACAATGTATGTAAATTGTTATTGTGGCAATGTATTGATTTTGAGATCTTTTTTGTGCAGGACAATGATATAGAAACTCTTGTGGAAGAATTATGTCACAAACTGAAGAATCTGGAACAACATGATGGTAAGACTTCTTTCCTGAAATATTAGGAAAAAAAGAATAGCTATAATAGTTAATTAGTTATTAGAAAGTATATATATCCATTCATTAAAGAATGCATGGAATTTGTTTAATATCTTCCAAAAAAGAGCAATATAGCTAATGTCAACTTAGTACATGTTTATAATGAATGTGCATGATTAATTAACATGCTTCATAACTACCCAGGACTGTTTTCTTTTATTTATTTATGTTTTGGTGGTATGTGTGGAATGTCGAATGATCACATGTTGGGCTTTGTCTTCACAACACTCAACAATATAGTCAGTTGTCATAATGAGGTCATTTCTCTTATGTTCTATGAAACATGGAATTCTGCCATGATTCTGAATACTTGATTGACTGATACAGATGTGCTGCAGTGTATTAATTATGTGCTGCAGTGTATTAATTATTCTCTCTCTCTCTCTCTCTCTCTCTCTCTCTCTCTCTCTCTCTCTCTCTCTCTCTCTCATACCTGTTGCCAGAGTCCTTTAGGCTAATAAACATGCAAGATGTCTTGTCATCTGCTAGGCTAAAATTTCTTTAAAAATCAATAGAATCTTTGAGATAAAAAAAGATTGTCATATATTGTATGTCTATCATAAAATTAGCTTTGTTATTGATCCCAAAACGAAAATCCCCACCCATTTATGCTTTCCAGTATTAAAAAATATTTTGATAAATACACATAATGCATTGATGGGTGCAAGTGTGCATGAACTACATACTGGTACATGCATTAGAAATAGACTTGGTATGCAAATAAGTCATTAAAAAAGGTATAAAGTTAGATTATAGGTCTACCAAATTGTGCATCTTATTAATATGTCATGGTATTGTATCGGATGATATTTTGGATTCAACATTGGAAGTGGTGGATCTAAGAGAAGACGCCTGCTACTTAAAAATTGATTTCTTGTTGTAACTCTGTGATAGGCACAAGGGCATAGTCATATATTGTCTTTGGGAAGAGGTAGCATAGGTATCAACCGTATGATGATATGTTTAAAGCATAACTTTATAACATAAATATCATGGTAAAGGTAACATGACAGTCATGTAGTTTTCGGTGTTAGATGTGTAACCTCACAGGATGAAATGGAGTAGAGAGTGAGTAGACTTTAAATCAAGTACAGGAGATATATAGCGATGATTCAATGCTTCTATTCCTTATTTACTTTAGGGCTTTTGTTTATTTAATTGACAATTTTGACATGCTGCATATGTGGCATGTAAAAATACAAGTGTTGAAGTCATGGATTTTTATGGTAGAAAAAAATGCATTCTAATATTAGGTCTCGCTACACCTATGCTTGGTCATTTGAAGATTTTTTTCAGGAGCTAACATTGTAATGTTGTTACACGTCTGTTCATATTCTCTTTTGAGAAGTGGACAGGCATAGCGTAGGCTATGCCTGTCCACTTCTCAAAAGAGAATAGTCTGTTCACTACTCTACTACTCTTTTGAATAGTTTGTATATACATGAGCATTTTGATTGAGGAAATAGGTAACGTTAAAGCTGTATTATAACCAAAGCTGTTTAATGTAACACAGCTTCATCACTGTGCTTTGATTGCACCCTGTCTGCATGGCCTTGATCTTCAGCTGTTCCTACAACAAACACAAGATATTGTTACTCTTCTTACATACTACATGTAGCAGACCTGCTGATAAAGCAAAATAGCTTTACTTCCTGAATCAAATATAAATTAAAAAAAAGAAGACAAACCAGATAGGGTAGTTTCAACAAGTAGAAGTTTAAAAATTATGATAAAGATTGTTATACATGTGTATCTATTGCATAGAATGAACTTTTAAAGATAAAAAGCAAAGATAACACGAGTATACGTGCACTTTTTTGATGTAATTATCAATGTTAGATGTTAGTATACTTGCACTTTTTGATGTAATTATCAATGTTAGATGTTAGTATACTTGCACTTTTTGATGTAATTATCAATGTTAGATGATATAATCTGGTTATGAATTTAGTTTTTCAGCCACTTTTGATCTCATCCTTTTTGTTGAATTGTGGGGTGATTGACCAGTTGTAAAAATCTATTCACTAAAGCTTGGAGCAAAATGAATTATCAGATTATTCTACAGAATTTGTTGCATTTTTTATGCATGCAAAATAAAGTTGAAAAAGAGGTTACTAGGGGTGATCCAAAAAATCAGAGATAGTCCTGTGGAATGATTAAAATTCAGAGGATTTTGTGGGAAAGTCTGCTTAATCATGCAGGTTATTGGAGTTGTCATCTTCATCATGCACAAATTATGGAGCTTTCAGGACACTAAAAAATAAGATTTAGTATTACAGTAGTAATGTTTGGTTGTGTTTAATGCTAAGGATGTGAACTTTCATAATACTGTTAACTGGAGTAGTTCTTTTTGATCATGCACGACTCTAGAGAGGCAAATTTTTAAATGAATGAAATTTAATAAATTTATAAGACCTACTGAAATCAGAATCATGCATGATGATTTGACAATCCACACACTGCACAATGCCACTGGGATAGGAAAGAATACTTGAAAAAATATTACTGGTTGTACATATTGTTGCATGAATTACTAGTTTAAAGTAATCTTGCGCAGTCTTAGGTTTCATGGAAGTCTCCATACCAAACTTAAAGGAATACAAAAAAGAACCGGCTATTCTGCATTGTATTGTCATTGAGCACAGGTACATTAATGAACTTGCATAACAATTGCAAACTTTTGTATTTTCAGAAGGCAATGCTACGAACAGCCAGGAGGCGACCACCAGTTCATCGGAGAGTGATTCCAGCAGCTCAGAACTTGAAAACCCAGCTGAAAGGTAAAACAACAATCTTTGAAACAATTTCACACACTTAGCGAACTCACTTAAAAAAATGTTTTAACTTGGTGGTAACAGTATATTTGATAATAGTATATATGCTTAACAAAATATGATTTTTTTCTCTTCTCTGTATAGACAAGTATAAATGCTTATCAAAATATGATGTTTTTTTTAATGTGTATAAAAGAACATGTGTAAACAAAATTTGATTTTGACCTTACTGTGTAGACAAGTGATAATCAGTTTTTTGTCGGTCTGTGACAAGTGCTAAGTGAAGGTATCATTTCATACCTATATTTTTGACATATATAAACTGGTTTCTAGACAAAGTTAATATGTGACACACATGCCTTCAAAATGTCAGAATTAGCACTTCTTGTATTAAACTTCATATGGTTTATGAAAGATTGTCTTAAAATTTAGGCGCATGTAATCACCTTTGGCAAGAACTTGAATAAGATGATGAATTATTTTGTCGAACTTTAGCACAGTGTGCATGTCTTGAGATTTTAAACATAAATATACTTTGAAAAAATGATCTATATATATGTAAATTACATTTAGATTGATCTCTTCTGATGTCTTTGTTCTTTACAAACTAAGATTATTAAGCAGAGTATTGGTATTGAATTTTCAAAAGTTGTTTTGTTAGAAAAATATTGATAAGGTAATTAAAGATATCAATAAAACGATCACTGTTTTCAAATTGGTTGGAGCGTCTTTTCTGTTTATAAGATTAAGATTTTTAGTGTGTTTTGCAAACAAATGTCAAACTTTTAAGACTCCCAAAATACACTTTGGTTTCTTATTTTGGTGGCAGGGATTAATGAGAGCTGATATTATTTACTTGGCAGTGTACAAGAGAGCTTCTTCACACTTGACATTTCATAGTGAAATATTTGATTTTGTTAGTTTTTTTTTCAAACTAAAAAGAATTGGAAAAACCAAAATTTAAAGTTTATTGAAATTGTCTAAACATTTACTGGTTTTTATAATCAATTTAAATATTTGTTATTGCTTGTAAAGTGAAAGAAAATGAGAATATGGATAATTCTTCTATACATTACAAATCCTCCTAATTGCTAGTAATTTTTTGCTTAATTGAACCACATTTTCTTCCAATAGCTGAACGTTGTATAAAGAGGTATATCGTCTTTTCCTAGTATTTCGCCTACAATATAGTGCTTTTGCAAACATCAGACATTATCAATATTATACAATATTAGTTATAAAGTATTCAAATAAATGCAAATCACACAATTGCCATGTTAAAAAGCTCTTAGTTATCTTACACAATATCATTAAAATCTTAAGGATTTGTTAGGCATGTATAGTAAATTGTTAGTATGCAGTAAAAAATTGGATATTTGACTATTTGAACCACTTTAAACCAAAGAAATCTGATAAAAATAATGTTCTACAGATATTGTAGTACATATATTCATTGAATTAAATTTGGTTTAACATGGTCTTCATACTAAAAATTAGACAAATATATTTTTAGAGACTTTTCTAATACAACCATATATATAGCCACATATATTGAAAAGACATCCTATTAAAGCATGGCCTAGTAATAACGTGGAGATATTTTTAATTTTGAGGTCGCTGGAGATTCCATCAAGGAGTAAATATTTTTTTCATTTCACTTTAAGCATGAGAAGAATAGCGATTTTAAATTACTTGTATCAAATCTGCTGGATTTTTAAAAAAATTCTCTTGTTTAATTCTGAGTATGAGCACACCCAATACAAACACATCTTTAAATAACACTATACTCTATTTATACTTATATTCATTCTATTTTCCTGAAAGTTATCACGGTTCAGAATGTTAACTGTCTTTATTCACGCAAATCTATATATTCATTTCTCGATGCTGGTTTCGTGAATATATGACAAATCAGTGGTTATAGACACCATTATAAAATCAGTACTTAGGTATTGCAAGAAGTACCTGTATCTATTTTTAGTAACAGGTACTTTCTGTTCAAAAACAGGTTTAGGCGAAATAGTGGGAAAAGACTCTATACCTCTTTGTTGAGATACAAGTTCAGTGTGATGATTTTATCAAATATAGGAACTTTTCCAAACATGTAGATGTCACAGGTGCTTGAGGACAGGACCCCCTCCCCAACCGCAATTTTTTCATATATCTAAAAATTAACTGAAAATAAACGATTTATGTTAAAATATTCCCAACCTGAATTAAAAAAAAAAAGAAAGGTATGGCACTCTGCTAAGTAACTGTAATGGAAGTCAACATCTTTCTGTCACTATGGGAGGATAATATCCAAGAAAACCAGTTTACGTGGATAGGCGGACAAAAAGACTCCTCTGCGTTTACATTATGTCACTGAAATATGTTGACTTCCGTCTTAGTTACCTAGCTTGTCTTCGAAAAGCATTTGACATGGTATAGATCTAGTCGGATCATAGAAGATGCACATTCATTTTAAAAACATAACAAGAAAGAGATATAATAATTGTGATAATATCAACCCGTGCTTGTTGAATAGATAGAACAGATACATGTTTTATAGTCCCCAAATCATGAAGAGGTAGTAATGTAAACAAACATAGAGTGGTTTTTATATGCAGGGGGGAGGGGGGGAGGGTTGTTATACATTCATCTTTATTTTCCTTTAATTTTCAAATATTTGAAAAGGGATATGATGTGTAGATGCTTTTACGGAATTTCTATCAAAAGGACTCTGGGGGTCTAAATCTGTGGGGTGGAGGGTCCGGGGTCTTGTCCTCAAGCACCTGTGGTAAATGTTTGTTAACATGGGGGTCCAGGTAATACTTATAATTTGCCCAATCCAAGCATTACCATTGTATAATACATGTATTGTAGTTAGAAGAGCTTAAATTTAGTCTCTAGACAGCTATACAATCAGTTTTCGCAGTTATATACTTTGATTTTCACACCGTGATATTTATGTGACCTTTTCTTGTCATTCAGATATTATGCTGCCTTCCCTGCCCTACATGGAAAAGATCAAAACAGCACTCCCAACGAATCACAGAGTGTTTGGAAAAACAACCCAATTACAAAACCAAAAGCTGATCAAACAGGGGAAATAGAGGCTGAGTCAAGTCAGGAGGAACTTCATCCAAAACACCATCAGCAAGAGCAACTATCACCCAAAACCCTGAACAGGAAAAAGAAGAAGCAGACTGTTAAAAAACTACATGCAAAAAGAACACCATCCAGAAAGGAAGATAGCTGTTACAGAGTTTGTCATTTTCTGAGCTGGCCAAATGGAAGTCTCAATATTGAAAATCCTGCCACCCAAGCCCATTCTTTGCAGGATCAAGAGCTCTGCTCTCAAGTGGAAACTATGCTGAAAGAAATGCTTTTGCACAAAGAAGAACAAGCTTTGAAAATGCCTAGTCCTGAGGGAAGAATGAGAAAGCCCTTATTTGTTGGAGATAGAGCTTGGGAAAATAGTCCGGAGGGAACAGATGGGTCAGTGAGTCCAGAACTTCAAGAGGATGATTCCTGGTACACTCAGCCAATAGATATCTTGTTTACATCTGAGGAGCCACGGCAACGTTTGTACAAAAGAAACAACAGCAGTTCAGCGTCACCTTACCAACAAAGATCTGGAAGTATCAGTCCTGTTAGTCCCAACGACAGTCTCAACCAGCAATCTCTCAATGAATCCCCGAAAGAAAATCAGTTTCTTTTTCCTTACTCTTCTTCAGATACCAGTGAGACTAAGAACTGCTTTCCTCCTGCTCCAACCTTCTTTCTGTTCAACCAGTCAGAGCCAAAAGCAATACCATCTCAAAACTCTGATTTAAATCCAGATATGTCTGGGTTTTCTGTCCTTTCTCCCTTTGACAACCTTCCACAAGCAGCACCTTCAAGTGAGAGGGAAGAAAGATACAGAGCAAACAGTTTCACAGAAAACATTTCTAATAGCTTGAGTTTGACAACGGTCAGTGACTTGGAAGATATAAACAAAGGAGTGGATGATCTGGATTTTGATATAAATTTGACGTCTCCAGAAAATTTGTTGGATCACCAGTACATGGAACAGTTTTTGAGTACAGCAAATGACCAAGAGGTATACTATTGGGATAACAATTTGCAGAGTTTTGATGGATTTCTCCCATGGACGATGGCAACAACTTGGCCATCTAAAGTATTGGTGGACGATTTAATGCCAGATGTTAGCTGGGAAGAAAGATATGAAGGCTATTCAGCAGATTTCTACAATCATTTAAAACTGGGAAAAATCTGGCAAGTCTGGGATGTGAATTATCAGAAGATTACAGGAGCCTACTGCAGTCCCTGGAAAAATCTTCTTCAAACCTGCTGGAGTGACCATGGGTTGTTTGGAATGTCAAATCAGTGGGATCCTGACACACACAGACAACAGGCCGACATCTGGGGAAATTATGGCATATGTTCGGAATCTACCTCTTGGGGGAATTACGGAAAATTGAAAGATTCGTATCAACAGAGTTGGTTAGATGATGGCCCAGGCACATTGGAGACCCCTGATGACAGTATTCCACTAGAAGATCCATGTAATCCCTTGGTGATGGTTGATGTAGATCAAGATTCGATGGTTTGCCAAATTGAAAACCAGAATAGTGAGCTTATTCCTCAGATTCAGTTTGATCTTGTCTCCGAGACAGGAAGCGAGTATGATAATGTCCTCTCAGACGGAGAAAATGATCAACTTAGCAACACTGAGGAGGAGCAGAACTATTGTAGGAGTGTCTCCTATGGGGATTTCCAGACGATGTGGTCCATGGTAGAGCATTCAACTCCAAAGAAATTCAGCCTGTCCCAAAGTTTTGAATTGGTCCCCTCTGAAAGATCAGCATTTGTTGATGTTGTACCCAAGAAGATTCATCATGTCCAAAGTGAACCCAATTTAGTAACACAGGAAAGAGATTCTCTATCAGCATCTGTAAGCAAAAGTCGTAGCTGCAAATCGGACTCGAGTTCTCCAGAAGAACATTTGTACTTTTCTCAGAAGACCCACTTTCAACCAATTCAGTCACCAGTTGCCCAATACACAGGTTCCACTTACAACCTCAGAGACCTCTTTGGTGGTTATGCACCATCAAAGACGCCATACCAGAAGTTTCAGAAAAATGCATATGATGAAGCTGATGATGATGAAGAAGAATCATTTGTTCCTATGTTCAAGATCCGAAAAGATCAAGATAAATATATACAAACAAGTGAAAGTTTAGACAATTGTGCGGAGGACAAAGATTCAATTGAATATTACAATAATCAAGCAGATTTTCAAGAGTTGGAAAATGGTGGACAGGTCTTTGATTTGTTTGGATATGTTGATAATTTAACAGAATGTTTGGAATCAACCCCTCAAAATCTCTTGGATTGTGTGAACAACTATGTGGATTCAGGATATGAGGATATAGATCAGCCTGTTCAAGATAGAGAGGAAGCAGACAGAAGTGGCTTTTATGGAGTAGGCATCTTTGAGAAGAAAAACAGGGATCCTTGGTCAACAGAAAATGGCTTTCAACCTAAGAATAACAGAAACTGTGGAGAGGGATTAAGTATTGGGGGAAATTGGCAGTCCAAGATAAGTGCACCTGTAAATGAAAATACACGAAAGCCATTGGATGAATCAAAACATGGTACTTGTTCTTGTGGGAAGGTTGCAGATTTTGAAAATTGGGAAGAAAATACAAGCAAAATTGCTTGTGTATGCAAGCCTCCTGTACACCGCTGGGTCATTCAGGAGGCCTGGGGCCTGAATCCTGGGAGTGGAGGCGAAATGGAGGCCGCCACTAAACACAGTATATGGAGCAGTGGATATGAAGATGGAGCATTTTCTGAAATGTTTTACTATCCAGGACAAGATGAAGAGTCTGTGTCAGAGCAGTTTAAAGTACAAAGAGCTTCCTCAAAGGTTGAGGAGCATTCTGAAGACAATGGACTCAACCTCTTTGAGTATAATCAGGATTTGGTCAGTGATGAAAATGGAGGCAACTGCAGAATGGGAAGTGAGAAGATATCTGACCAAACTAATTCATACCAAGCAGAATTCGATCCTTATGGCCAATCTTTTATGGAGATGACATCATATTTTAGGGATGATATTTCTGATCCTAGCAAAGCCAGACCTGATCAGCATTGTGTTGGCCAGATAGGGAAAGAAAATCATCCACCCCCTAAAAATGAGTCTGACATTGTCAAAGTAAAGTTGGTCATCAAGAAAGGAAAGAAGAAGCAAGACTTTGAGAATCTAGATACTCATGTAAGTTCTATTGACCAGTATATAAAATGAAAAACTGTAAATGATTTATTTTTTATCAACTTAATACTCAATGTATTATTTTTACATTGTTTTGTTAATGTGTCTTTCATATTTTTTATAGCCACCTCTGTTCAAGCCAATGCCTGTTGCTGCTGTGTATTCATGTGAATTGGAGCATGCTTGGATGAATAATATGGAGGTGGAGTATCTCTTCCCTCAGTCCTCTAGCAGTAAGGGTAAGCTCATGTTAAAACTGTTCTATTTCAATGATATTCTGATTCAGGGGTCAAAGATATTTGAAAATGTCGGCAATTAAAATGCTGGAGTATTGAGTCCTTGCACAAGACACTTTTTCCTGCAATGTTTTGCTCCACCTAGCAGAAAATACTGCAGGTTTTAGTGTTAATTCTTAACTCACATCTGAGTGCAAGTTTATTTCTAGGATCACATGGATTTTCATTACATCAGACTGTCAACAAGCATGAAGTTAATTGGTTATCATTGTAGGGAAGAAAAAGCCTTGCACCTTTTTCTTGGAGGGAAACTGTCGACGCACAGACTGCAAGTTTGCCCATGATCTGTCCCACATCACCTGTCGCTTTTGGGAAGAAGGAGACTGTTTCAAGGGAGAGTTATGTCCCTTTCTTCATGGATACAGTCCATATAAAAGGTGAAGAATCAATATCATACAAAATATGAGAGAGAGAGAGAGAGAGAGAGAGAGAGAGAGAGAGAGAAATTTTTTAAGGCATGCCAAACTATTTTAAGATATCTTTAGAATGTATAGTTGCTAAATCTGTGGATATATTTAAGACTAAATATTTTTTTTGTAACACCTTATTACTAATGGAGAGAGATATCATTTTACTCTTTTATCATTTAGACATGTTTCTGAAAGGAAGGATTCAAAGCAATTTCAGTTCGAAGCAGATGATTTCCCCAACTTGACTAAAAGCGAATCTAAGGTACATTTGAGTAAATTAAAGACATGACTAATTAACATCATTTTCTCAATATTCTCTCTCCTCCATGTAGGAATGTTCTTATGAATATAATAAACATTTTTCTATCAAATGTTTAAACTGCATAATGGTGTTTTAACACATAATTCATATTTTAATAGAAAGATCGAGCCAAGAAAGACAAGTATCACAAACTGAATAAATATAAGGCTTCTAAGACACAGCTTAGGACACAGATCAACAAGAAGATTCAGAAAAATAATGTCATCCAAGAATCAACAGCAAGCCTCTCCAAGAAACTAAAGCAAAAGGGCTCACAGTGAGGAAAAGTTGAGGGGGTGGTACGGGAACCCTATGAATGGAAGGTTCCCACAAGGATTGTGAAAAGAGGACCCTGTTTGATGGAGGATCAGCTCTCAGCTGTTGTCTTCATTTAAGTATGGGCTTGTATAGAATCTAGTCAAAGTGGTTTTTTTTTTTGTGCAAACAGAGACTAGTTGTCTTGTTTCTTTCGAAATAAGCAGATTGCACCCCCACAATTTTTTTTTAAGGTAAACCAAGAAAAAGGGGAAGGGGAGCCTAAGCTACCCTTTGTTTTAAATGAAATTTTTTTTATCATTCACTTTTCTCTTGATTTAAATTCCTAGTAAGGATTTGAATATGTTTGAAACCACTAATACGTAATAACAAATTTGACCAGTTTGGAAAAAGTCTTTTTAGCAGCCAGACTGGCAAAGCTTATACAAATACATACACATGTTAACAGCTTAACAGATTATCATTGATAGATAATGGTAAATGTATTGTTTTTGACATGTATGTATTGTTTTTGACATGTTTACATAAATTTGAGATGGAGTCAATTGCATAGATAAAACAGAGCAAAGCCTGTTTAATGAAGAGAAAAAAAAAGATCTGAAATATTTAATGTTTATAGCACTTGCTGTAAACTTTTTCTCATTTCAGAACCTAAATAAGTTTGAGTTTGTTTTTGTACAATGATTTAAAAAGAACAGATATATGCAGAAAATAATTCAGAAAAAGTAGAATCTGGGGTAAATTGTTAGTGGTATAATCAGCATCAATACCCCAGATGTATTTTAAAATGCATGATTTGTGTCATTTGAACGATGTAGCATTTCATATGTGTACTAAAATCTTCTAATCAATCTACCTACATGTGAACTCTGATTTTATTGTACATTTACTTGAGAAACTGATGTAATAACGCTTAATTCTTCAAAAATGGTACGTAGACAAATTGGTAGGCAAAGAAAAATGTTCATTTTGTATATATGTACATATATATAGAAGTCCCAATCACATTTGTTTCCATGGGATATGAACAAAGAAACTGACCCACGTGTGAGAGGAATATGTGAAGGCAACTCAAAATTTATAAAAACAGAAAAAAATCTTCAGGAAAATTGAAGAGAGAGAAAGATAAGAGAGATAGAATGAGTGAGCAAGTGAGTATGTGTGACTGTGTATGTGTGTGTGTGTGTTTTTTAGTCCTTGAACATGAATACGCCTGTTTTATGAGATATGGAAGAGTTATTTTTAGAATGACTGTGTGTAAAAGCCTGAAGTGACCACAAGATCCTGAAAGGTGTGTAAAAGAGGAACATTAAAAGACATGGTTCATGAAATGCTAAAAATGTAACAAGTACAAGTACATGAGTTTAGAGGTATTGAGCAAACAATAGATATTTTAGTTGGATTTGGTTAAAAGGTTAGAAGAAAAGTCTTTTCTTTCATCCAAAATGAGCAATGGTGATTTTGATTATTAGTTATAACAGGAGTTTAATAACTGATTCCAATGAAACCTGTAATGATGATTTTTTTGTTCAAAAGAATGGGTAAAAGAGTGTGAATGAAAGTAAGGTGTTTGAAAATAGATGTGCTGAATGTTGCAACAGAGGGTCCCAAAGTCTACCAGTAGTGGGTAACGTACACTGAATTATAAAGTGGCTGAGTCGCATCACGACTTATATATGTATAATTCTCATTCAGCCTCTGAAGGAAAGTCAAGTTTATTGTTTTGTGATGACTTTGCCTGCTGTGTGACTGTGTGATATGCTGTAGAAATTGCCAACTTTGGGCTCTATTTTGTTATTTCAGAGGTCTGTAAATGTTTTTTGTTTTTAAAAGAACACTCAACTACTGGTACATGTTCTATGATATGAATAGAAACATAGTCTGTGCTTCTTTGTGCATACAGTATGGCCTGTGTTCACAGTTTAGTTTGGTATCTTGAAGAAAAAACATATGTTGTAGCAAGTTACAAGGCAGATATACTGCTCTCTACAACCAGTTATCTGCTACAGACAAACATACGTTGGAAACTGTACATGTCATACTTACTAGTTTATTAGAAGGAGGAGGAGTATGTTTGTGCACTAATATGTTCATGTTTTTTGAAAACTTGAATGTCAAAACTCTTATTTTTTGCTGTAAAAATATGTCAACATTTGAATCATTTGTTAGCTTTAGAAATATTTCAATACTTTCTTTAATCTGTCTCCCCCTCCCTCCTGTTTTTCCTTTCTTTATTCATGTGGTTTTATATACCTGGATTGTCCAAAGCTCAGTTCTCTGTTGCCTCCCATGTAGTAAAGTATAATTTAAATTTAAATTCAAATCTCTTCTAAATGTTAAAGAGAGATTCATCTTTAAAGATGTTGAACATTTTATGGATGACTTTATAAGTCATTGTCATTCATAGAAAGTTTAGTAAAGTCCAACATGTACCGGAATGCATGAACAATGAATACTAATAGTAATTTGAAATCACCATTACTGTCCTAGATATGGGTCTGTTATTGTCTTGCATTCTGCAGTGCTGAGATTAATAAATATACATTGTTTATGTCCTATCAATTGGGGCATTCATACCCCAGAGATATTCATTGTGCATACAAAGTCATCAAATGCACTGTTTATCACTTAACTAAGGGGGAAAAAAAAGAGAAGAAAACCATCATTATTTAAATTTCATGCATTGATGTTTTTTATTTTCCATAGCATATTTATTTATTTACAGGTTCTTTGAATCCCCTTCATTTGACATTCATAAACATATTTTTCGTTTTACTTTCATTCCAAATGTTTAAGACATAGAACCATTTATTCACTAAAATTCATGTTTTATCCTGAACTTACCTAAAGTTTGGCTCCAAATTATTTATGAAAGTAACAAAATTTTATTGATTTATTATTTAACATAAAGTCATCATTGCCTTTATTTAAATCATTTAATATGTCATTTTTTTGTTTTGAAAAGAAAAAAAAATGCTTAAAAAATAACCGCAGAACAAGTTTGCAGTAGCTTTGTTGATTTTTTTTTCCAAGTCAAATGTGAAGATACAGTGTGTAGTCTAAAATTGGTCGAAATTTTGACAATTTTTTTTCGGTATTCGCACAAATATCAGGTAAAAATACATCATGAATTCCTTATGCCATCTAAAGGAATAACAATTTATATTGTAAACACTAGTTAAAAGAATAAAGCATTTGCAGACTTTCAATTTGTTTTCCTTGATGAAAGCAAGTTCAAACACTTTTAAATGCAGATTGATTAGGAATATATGTTGTGTTAGAATCTTTTACTTTACTGAGAAGTAAATAATGTAATGATGGTGCACTCATCAGTAATAAATACGGTTAACGAATTTTAATGAGAAAAAAAAATATAAAGATCTGATTATACTGAATGAGTTTGGCTTTTTTCCATCTTTGTCACAGCCATATAATCTACAGTTGTAGACCATTATTAAAACATTTTGAGGTGTGTGTTATACCATACTTGGCAACACTTTAATGTTTGTCATTTCTGAGTAAAGGTAGTATATTGTACATCTGAAGGTTATCTTTACGGAAATAAAGTGGATGGAAATAAAGGAAGTCTTTTTGTGTGTCTTTTCTGTGTTTAGGTCACTTGAATCACTCGGGCTAGGGTATAGATAATCCAAGATTCCTTTGACTCTTTGCCCCCCCCCCCCCCCCCCCCCCCCCCCCCCCCCCCCCAATCACACCAGTAATTGTTTTCACTATATAACACTATAGAGGGAAAAAAATTCTTAAAAATCAGTTTGTATTTCTCATGACAAAATATTTGGAGGAAATGTTATTTGTTACCTATCTCATCAGCTAACACCCAAAAAAAGGGCACACGATACGGCATTTTCTCAAAATATCTAGCTTCAAACAGGTCTACCCTCAAAACCACATGTTTTCTGTTTGTATGTAAACAGACTGCACACTCCCAAGGAAGCTGCTGCATTTGCCCTGAAAGAAGTAGTCCCTGTGATCATCATCTAACAAAATACATGAAATATCCTTCTCAGTGGTAAATTTAAAAAAAATTTTAAAACTGAGTAAAGGAAAATGTAAAAATGCAGTCAAGGAAAAAAAAAATTCTGAAGTATATATGGAACTACAATTGACTAAGTTCATTTTGATTGGTCGATTACCGGTGTGATACCTTAAAAAGTGGGGGTAACAGGCTAATCTTGAATTATGGTTTGGGCTCTAAAGATGTAAACATGAGTAAATCTATTGGGTATTGTAACCAGGTGACTGTCAAGGTCTGAAGGCCTCTTGTCTTTTTACCTCACCTGAGCTGAAAGCTCGTGAGCTTTGTCCGTCTGTCTGTAAACTTTTCACATTTTGAACTTCTTCTCTAAAACCACTCAGCCAATCTCAACCAAATTTGACATAAAGCATCCTTATGGGAAGGTTAATATAAATTGCAGAAATAAAAGGCCAGTAAATATTAAAAGCGGAGAAAACCTAGATATTGTAAAAAAAGGGGGTGTGCATTTTTAAAAATCTTCTTCTCAAGAACCACTGCACCAGAAATGCCAATATTTTACACAAAAGCTTTTATATGTAGTGAAGATTCTAAATTGTAAAAATTGTGACCCTCGGACCAAAACTGGGGCTCCAGGCAGGGTTCAAAGTTTAACATAGAAATACAAAGGAAAAATGTTTAAAAATCTTCTTCTCAAGAATCATTGCACCAGAAATGCCAATATTTACAAAAAAGCTTGTATATATAGAGAAGATTTTGAATTGTAATAATCGTGACCCCTGGACCAAAACTGGGGCCCCAGAAGGGGTTCAAAGTTTTAAATATACAGGAAAATGTTTAAAAACCCTCTAAAGAACTACAACATGCAACAGTTTGGGATATTACTATGCATACATCCTTAGCTATTATAGATTCTAATTTGTTAAAATCGTGACCCCCGGACTAATACTGGGGCACCAAGAGGGGTTCAATATTTAACATAGATATATGTAGGAAACATGTTTAAAAATCTTCTTCTCGAAAACTACAATGTTACAGTTCGTGAGGATCCTCAAATAGTGAAGATTCTAAAATGTAAAAGTCGTGACCCCAGGACCAACACTGGGGCCCTAGAAGGGGTTCAAAGTTTAACATAGAAGTATTTAGGGAAAGTGTTTAAAAATCTTCTTCTCAAGAACTACAATGCTACAGTTTGTGTGATTACTATGCAAGCATCCTCAAATTGTGAAGATTCTAAATTATGGAAGCCGTGACCCCCAGACTGGGGCCCCAGAAGGGGTTCCAAGTTAACATAGAAATATATAGGGAAAATTTTTTTCTCCAGAACTACAGTGCAACAGTTTGTGGGATTACTATGCAAGCATCCATGTCTATTGTTGATTCTACATTGGTAAACTCGTGACCCCCGGACTAATACTGGGGCCCCAAGAGGGGTTCAACGTGTTTAACATGGAAGTAAATAGGGAAAATGTTTAAAAATCTTCTTCTCGAGAACTACAATGCTACAGTTTGTGAGATGACTATGCATGCAACATATGATTATGTAGATTCAATTATTTTAAAATAGGGACCACTGGACTAGTACTGGGGACCCAAGACGGGTTCAAAGTTTAATGTAGAAGTATATATGGAAAATGTTTAAAATCTTCTTCTCGAGAACTACAATGCTTCACTTTGTCAGATTACTACGTAGACATCCTAAAATAGTGTAGATTCTAAATTATAAAAGCTATGACCCTCGATCTAATACTGGGGCCCTATATAAAGATAGAGGGAAAATGTTTAAAAATCTTTTTAAGAACCACAATGCTTCAATTTGTGAGATTACTATGCAATCAACTTTAAATAACGTAGATTCTAAATTCATAAAGCTGTGATCACCGGACTAATACTGGGGCCCCAAGAGGGGTTCAAAGTTTAACAGAAATGTATATGGAAAATGTTTAAAAATCTTCTTCTCGAGAACTACAATGCTACAGTTTGTGAGATTGCTATGCAAGGATCCTCAAATAGTGTAGATTCTAAATTGTTAATGCCAACCATAAACCCTGGACCAATACTGGGGCCCCAGAGAGGGGTTCAAAGTTTAAATTAGAAATAGCATTATTATTATTATGCTACGAAATAGAATGTTACAAGGAACTGTTGTTCAGGTGAGCGATGTGGCCCATGGACCTCTTGTTTTGTTTTGTTTTTTCAGTGAAATGTCTTCAGATTCTAATTTTATTTTTACACTACGCCAACTCTAAATCAGCTGTTAATGTTCACATGAAATTAATGTTATTTCACACACGCACACAAAAAAGAAAAGGTGTCTGGAGAAGATCCACATTGTCACTTAAGGTGCAAGCTCTATTAGAGATCAAAGCCATAAATGGTGATGTATGAATTGGTAAACAGATTAGTGTAGGTTGTCCTGAAGCCAAAATTAGCTGTGGATTATGTAGATTTCGTCGACTTTTCTCCATCTCATCACGAATGTGTTCGAACATGAGACGAGAAATTTGCTGAATAATTAGTTCTCTCATTACTCATTACTATACCCTATGCAACGAAGTTGCAAGAGGTACTAGCGTGGATTTGATTTAGTGCATTCCTTAATGCACCTATCTATCTACATATGCGTTTGACATTTGGCGATATACTTGATCACAGGCACCTGCATTTTTATCAATCAGTGTATTTATTTATAGAGGAGGTAGAATTTTTCGACATTTGGCCTATTAAGCGACTGATTGATAAAAATTCAAGTGCCTGTGACTTGATTTAGCGGAAGCCGCATTACGCCAAAATACGCTAATTAGAATACACAACCAAATGTAATACGTTTACAGTATAATGTTTTATAACGTCCGTCCGCCAGTCAGTCCTGTTCTTTTGTAAGCGCAACTCCTCGCGCAACTTTTCTTTCACCGCTGTTAGGATATTTTTGAAACTCCGATTCCATTATTTTTCTATGAATTTCGGCTCTTTGGAATGTAGAATTTTGTGGTTGACTAGATATGCACAGGAATGTATAGGAATAGATATGCATGTTTGCAGGACATTTTTTTCTGAAAATCTTTTGTGAATTATGCTCTTTATCAAATTATTTTGTGTAGTTAATGCGTACCCTTTATTATGTGTAGCATTGTCAAGTAATGGGAGAGCGTGGGGTATTGAGCTTGTTCATTTTTTCTTTCATTTATTTTACTGATGCCAATAAAATATGGGGTCATCTCATGGGTTAGATGAGTGGACGCATGCAAGACAGAAAGGACGAGAAAAGGAGAGAAATTACAAACATTTTGGCTATTTTTGTGTTTCGAAATTACTTAAATATATAAAACCTGTACAGTAGTTAAAAACAGTGATTGAAACACGCGTGTCACTCAAATTGCGTAGAATGTAGGCAAAATCTCGGTAAGTCGGTACCCAACCCCATTCTCCCTAAACGCATCGACGGACGCCATCTTTCCTTAACAACACAAATAATCTAATACGTGTTTGATAGAATAACAACACTAGATGTCGGAAATTATACTTAGGAAATTCATCAACAAAAAGAGAGAATCTCCATCAGGAAAATTAAGAAAACAACCAATAATTTTGACAGACAGTAAAGGTAAATATCTAGAAAAAATGTGCGACAACCATCACAGAGAAAATCGTCATTTGGTTATGTAAAAGTGAAGCAAAGGTCAAAGACAGCGCAACTTGGCTGAAGAGAAATGTAGCAAACAAAATCATACAACATGGCGATACTTGGCTATATGTATGGCTTGGCACTTGTTTATGTTTTTAAATAAACATCAATAAATAAGAGGTACATTTCCCTCTCAGACAACAGCTACGAGGAGATAGAGAAAATCATAAGATTTTTGAAGAAATAATCAAGAAATAATAAAATAGTTGACAAATACCCAGGTTCAAAAGTCACCATATTTTAGCCTGTAAACTCGTTCAGCGCATGGAACAAACGTAGGAAGCACAAAACCCAGAAAGAGTTTACGAACAAAACTTATACAGTAACTGAACAGTAAAGTACGGGGAATTAACAGCAAACTAGGAACACATTCACCAGAATTCTCCTTAGACATGCAAACAAATAAAAAATACACCCCTGTGGTAACTACCAACCCCAACCCTCCACAAGAAACAACAAAAACCTGAGAGGAGCTTCAACAACAACTTTGACAAAGACGGCATCTATCCAGGAGAGCTGCTATCTAAAATGTAGTTAAAGAAAATGACAGAACAGAGTAAAAAGGATTGTTGGGAAGGTATAAAATGTAGTTAAAGAAAATGACAGAACAGAGTAAAAAGGATTGTTGGGAAAAATATCAACATCCTACTCATCACGATCATACTGGCAGGGGACATAGAACTCAACCCTTTCCGAAAAAATGCAAGTGTATATCCATGCGGATTATGCAAACTCCCCATAACTTGGAACTGCAGAGAGGTCTGTTGTGACGACTAACACATGGCACCACAACTCATGTATCGAACTCTGCATTGAAGACTATGAACTCTAGAAAGATCTAATATACAATGGCTCTGCTGCAAATGTGAGAGCATAAACATCAACAGGTTCACATTCAGAAGCTACGACATAGATACATCAAATACATGCACTAGCATATTTAAACCAATATCACCATCGAATCATGCACCTCTGTATTCAGTTCCATCAAGGCAAACAGTCTAATGTCAACCCACTCAAAAGCAGGATGTCATAATAGCACTATCAACTTCACAAGATCACAGCTAAGCAGCAAACCACCAAAGAGAAACCTTAGAGTCATGACAATAACCTGCAGAAGTAAAAAAAGGTAGAATTTCAAACAGTACACTTCCAGCAGCTGGACTACCTAGCGGTCAGTGGGACAGAATCATGGCTCAACGGTATAAAATCATGGACAAATCCAGCAAAAGACGCGATAAAATCTAGTGACATATTTCCATCAAATTATAATGTATGTATACAGGATTGACAGGGAATTAAACACTAGAAGGACTCTTTGATATGATAGAGAAGTCGATAACATTAATAGAACAAATAGATTTCATAACTGAATGAGAAATAGAATGGGTGAAAATAAAGCTAAAAAAAACAACAAAGACTTGCTCGTAGGATCATGCTACATGTCTCAAAGAAAGCAACATCATCTGGACCAACTCAAGTTATCATTAGAAAAACTTGAATCTCATAACATAAACAATTTATTTTAGCCGGAGACTTCAACTGTCCAAATGTAAACTGGGACACAGCAACAGCCTCAAATCCATACAAAGAGATACAACAAGGATTATTAGACCTTACAACAAACAACAACATTTAATACACATAGAGAGGAGCAAGAGAAGGACACCTGCTAGATCTAGTTTTTGTATCAAATCCAACTTTGTTAAATCAACAATCAATGTAATCGGAATATCAGATCACGAAATTGTAATCACAGACCTAGGAACAAAATCCCACTACGAAAAAACATCATCAAGAAAATGCTATATAAATAAGAGAGCAAATTGGACAGAAATGAACAAAGATCTAGGGGTTCTGCACAAAAATGTTGAACAATAATGAAATGGGGGAAGTGAACAATAATGAAAAAGGGGAAGACATGAATTACTATGGTCAACATAGTCAAAACAATCCAATGCACCAAAACATACTCAGCAAAGAATTGAGATAATAAAACATCACACCTTTGGTAAGAAAAATAGAACGGAATATGCTAAAGAAGAAACAACGACTATTCAAACAGGCAAAGAAGACAAAAATAGAACAGCTACAGATTATTTAAAAAAGAATGTAAACGGCACCTGAGAAAAACAGAATGGGAATATGCTAACGGCAACTTCACTGAAGGTCTAGGAAACAAAATGACCTGATCATGTTTTTGTGCCACATAAATGACCTCTCGGACAGTGTTAGCTCGTCGATCTGACTATTTGCTGATGACTGCCTCCTATTTAAAATAACAAAAAAGATACTGACCATCAAATACTTCAACAAGACCTGAATAATTTAGAAATATGGGCATACAATTGGGCAATGAAAAATGATCTAAAATGGAATACACACTTCAACAACGTGTACAAAACAGCGACGCCTACTAGGCTTCATCAGAAGTCCCCCCCCCCCCCCCCAAAAAAATGCAGAAAGACAGCTATTATCTCCTTGGTACGATCTATCATGGAATATGGTGCTACAATCTGGAACTTATATCTAAAAGCTAAAAGGAGATATAGATACGTTTTAAAAGATACAAAATAAAGCCATCAGATTTATCAAAGGGATAACAAAAGTAGGGAAAAAAGCATAACAAAGATGAGGAAAGAATTTGAGTTAGAAACACTGGAATATAGAAGACTCAGTTACGTCTGATGCTGAAGTGGAGGGGTTGGTGATGGCTCTACCCAACGAAAAATTCATTGAATTCCCAAACCAAAAACGCCAAATTACAACTACTATATACCAAGACTATGAAACATCAACAGTTAAGAAAACGCATGTGTAGTAACTAGTGTAAAACTCAACAATTCAGAAACAGCTTTATAGTAATTACGACCATCCATTGAAACCACCTGCCAGAAGACGTCGTGCATGCCACGTCAGTAGAGGCATTTAAGACCGGGCCCTAGCTGACCATCGCTACTAACATCCGAGCGATTCTCTCTCTCTCTGATGCATAAAACCAGTCTTGGGTTTCTGCAACTGAACAGATACATATACAGATATTACAGCGCTTCGGAAGCGTATATGGGCCTCTACTCGTTGCGTTGTAACTTTTATTCATTGTCATACTATATATTGTCACGTCAAAATGTGAAGTATTATCATGGCTTCTTATTATACGACTATTTTGTATATTTCTACTTGACAAAATATGGAGTTTAAAATATCTCAAGAGAAATTTTGACATACAATAATATTAATATGATTTTGAATTACAGTTATATCGATATATTTCTGGTGAGAATGTTAAAATATTGTCGAATTAACTAAATTCACGGATGTGGTAGTTATAATTAAACGTCAACACCTCGCCGAATTTAGCACTATAAAGCACATGTTCACTTATTAACATTGAAGGATAATGACATTTGCTTTCGTAGGGAAGGGCTGCATATTTCGAGTACGTTGTATCGTTTTTGTATCGTTTTAGCTTAGCCAAAAGCTCATGTGAGCTATTCTGATCAGTTTTATCCGGCGTACATTTTCGTTTTCTTCTCTAAAACAACTTAGGTGAAGGGGATTCAAGTTTGTTAAGATAAAAGGCCACACCCTATTTTAAGTGGAGATGATAAACAATTGATGTAAATTTGCTAGAATTTGCATGACTATCCGCTGGATGAAGGCCTCACGGTCCTCAGTCTGACGCTGCGGATATTCTGCTGATATTCTTCCGGCCAGTGTCCTCAGTATGTGGATAAAGCAGTAATAATGCTTTGTTATCAAAATGTTGTCTATGTAAAAGTTTCTGCATGAGGGTAATATTCCACTTGAGCCGAAGCATAACTTGTAACTGAGCCGGAATTCAAACGCTCTGATTGATGAAATCAAGGTTCTTCTTCAGTAAAAAGAAGAAGATTAAACTCACACGAGGAAATAAAGACCTTGGCATTGGAGTTTTGATTAAGTTTGATAAGGCTTCGTACTGGCAACAATTGGGGGTTTCCTGGGTAGAAATTATTACTAATGACAATTCCCTTTTTTTTAGAGAAAGAAAAAAGAAAAAAATAATGGAGAAACGCATAATTTAAATATGTTTCCATGGTAACTAAACAGAAATATCAATTTTGATATTTTACACTCTTTTATGATTGTACAATTTAGAATGATGACGAGCTAAAAATAAGAAATTTTTTAATATTTTGAGGTATTTTTAATAGGTATTATTTATAGATAAAATATTAATATCTGATATCAATTGTTGAGAAAAATGAAGCATGTCTCTAAATTTAATGCAATTTGAAAAAAAAGGAATATTTTCTTTAAAAAGAATATCGTTGCCATGGACTTTTCAAAAAGTAAGAATTTGTGTGTGATTTCTTTGCTACTTTATTTTCCTAAAATCAACACCTCTGTGTTGCTTAAAAAATATTTTGTGTTATATGATGAACAATTTTATAAGTATCAACAAAATATATCGTTAAAATATTTCTAAACATGGAATTGATATTAAACCTTTAATAATTTTCAATGTTATTTTAAAATGCAAACCGATAATTTTCATGCAGATTTCATACTTGCTTATTGTTACCGACTTACTAAATAAAACCAAAATTGGATCACACTGCATATAGAATTGGACAAATTACTTCGCTTTTCAACATCCTGGATTAGCTTTGTGTGGTTTGGGGTCAATGAAGAAATAAGTGTGGGGGATTTCTTGTGGCTTCCCATTTTTTCTGGAATTTTGCTGCACAACTTAACTAGAACCATTTTAACAAGACCTTGAACTTTCGGTCGGACGTAACTATCTATTTCTTGCATCAAAACAAGTTTAAAATGACTCTGGTTTTGAGTAAAATATGCATAATTTGCATAGTCTTGGCTCAAAACCAGACAAAGCTTGTTGATTTCAAAGAGCCATGGCTGAGTGGCCAACAATGAAATAGACAGGCCTACGTCACGTTGCTATTTGACACAACTACCGAAAGTCCAAGCTCTTGTTAAAATAGTTCTATATCTCTTAGATCGCACCACATAGACTGAACGGCTTCATTTTTGTATTGCATATAGAGAGATACAGTTAAAGTGTTTAGTCAGCAATCTGACAAAAATAATTACTGGAATATTTGAATCACCTTTTTCTATTCAAGGAATTTCTTTACACATAAAAATATATTTTCCAGTGAAAGAAATATCTCCTTTTCTAATATGTGCACATCATTTAAATAAGTTTAAGATATTAGATTTCTTGCACGGAGTATAAATAAACAACAATTTCAATATGTCGAAGTATATTTTTTTAGCCAATAATTGCCAACTCTAGAGTTGAAATCTCACCAATCGTGTGATTGAACAGCAGCTATTGGATTCTTTTATCACGTTGCATAGACTGGTGTATATCAGACACTGTTCTATCTTTGGATGGCTCACAAGCAGCCGATAGCGCCATCCACCCCACAGGTATTTATATTCATATGATGGGTTTAGTTCATTCATCAACATTGTCTCTTAAATTCTTTTAACCAGTGTATCTTTGTTTCAGGGCATTGGATTTATTCACTGACCGATGAGAATTTAACACTTTAAAAGCCTCCGATACTAAAAATAAAGCACCCTTTGAGCAGCTGTACCTATCAAAAAGGAAAGCGAACTATCTATAACGTCTTTATTTTGGTAAATATTTTAATTTCTTTTTCTATTTAGATATAATCGCAAAATCGGTTATTCATTCCTTATAATTAATCACAATTACTGTATATATCAGAAGGGTTTTTACAAGGGTGTTCGACTCGCTATTATTATTGAAAACGAAAATTGAAGTATTTGTTGGATCGGTTTCAATATTAAATTACGTAAATCTTATATAAAATTGTTAGAAAACACGTCACACGCCATCGTTGTTTTAAAAAAGATTCAACGATAAGGAAAAAGTCACGAGAAGCTTCATAACGTACCAGAAATTTTTCAGGCTCTTTTTGTTTCAGCTATGAAGTTTGTGTTTGGACTTTTGGCACCCTTCATCTTGATTTTGAGGTGAGAAGGTCTTTAATATGCTATTAACACAACATTCGATGAGAAAAAAAAAATAATTTAACAACTGAATTTATCTAATGAGGTTACCAACGTAGAAACTGTCAAATTTACGACTTAATCATGACTTAAGATTGCAGCATTTGCAACGAAACAAACAGAATTGTTTCAGCTTATAGTTCAAGTTTGCAAATAAAGTGAATTGAATTATACTGCAAACCAAACTAATTAGCAAAGAGTTAAAATTGCTATTATTCAATGATATTCTAGTCTGCCGTAACTAACTTTTGCGACATAACCGACGATGATTATCAAAATTAAAAAAAAAAAAGAAAAAAGAAAAAAAAAAAGAAAAAAAAAACTAAAGGGATCTTCGTAAAGATTTATTGCAAGCAATTCAAACTTGGTATTCTTTATTTCTACCTCTTGTACTTTTTTTTTTAGATTTAGGAAGACATTTAGATTTTAAATGAAGAACAAATTTACTTAGTTATGACGATTCTGTGAGAGAGCACACGTTTTCCAAATTAAATCAAAAGGAAGTTATTGTTCTTGTATTTTATGACGCACATTATATAGGTTTGGTCAATTATTGATCATTTGTTTTTCTCGTTACTTTAGAGACAAGTTACACAATAGGTGGTGTAAATTAATGACGTCAGAGTCTCGTTGAGTTCATTTTAACAAGAAAATTATGTCTTAAAGGTCATAGAAGACAAATCGAACGTGAAAATGATTTAGATCTGAATGTAATTTTAATGAACATCTATGAAATTAATAATCTTAATTGATATCTATGAACCCGATTTTTATTGTTTCATTGCAAATGCTGCAATCTTAAGGAACGAATAAGTCAAACATTTGACAGTTTCTACAGTGGTTACTTCATTTGATAATTTTAGTAGATCAATGATTTTTTTTTCTCATCCAAGTTTTCATTGATATCTTAAAACCATTCACATGACTTTTAATGGAAAACAAACTACAATATCGCGTTCCTTTGATATATTGTTAAATATTTTGGTTGGAAACTAAAAAGAAGTTCTGATTTTAGGAAAAATTACGTAATTGTTGCTATTTACAAAAATGTATTTATCATATGATATGACATGAATTCCTTATTTCAAATATCTTTCTTTTGATAAAATTAACCGTTAATGTGACGTTTTATTTATCAACACTGTGCCGGTAAATTATGCCACTGCCAAGTGTGGCAGTTTTGCACCCGCTAAAGATGCAGTTTGATAAAAATCCATTTAATATACCAAATGATAGACTTTTGTTTTTAGTATACTGTATACTGGGTTATTTTCGCCCCGTTTTTTTTTTTTGCCCTCCTTCACTTCGATACGGTTTCGCCACGTCTTGAATTCGCCAAGACATGGTTGTGTTTAAAGAGAGATAATATTAGACATCGGAATTCGCCCAGTCTTATATTCGCCCGCTGACAACAAGGGCGAAAGGTGCGTAAATAAAACGGGGGCGAATATTTCCCTGTTTACAGTATATCACCTGACAGGTGAGGTATTTTCCTTTAAAAATTAATATTTTATAGGAAAATAAAAACAATTAAGGTATTTGGTTGCTAACAAATTTATCTAATTCGTAATATTTTTACAGCGAAATATAATTTTAAAAAACCCGCGTTATTTCTTTAATATGGGATGAAGTTTGAAAACCCATAATATTTCCACTTTAAGAGTAGATAATTGAGGTGTTCTTGCCAAAACATTTGACTAAACAAAACAAAACCAAAACAAAAGTCAAGTTATACGTCGTTTAGATATACAGGGGTAGATCTTAAGAGACAACTTCCTCGAAAATATGTTTTTTTTCATTTAGAGTTAATCCAGTTCATGTATTAGTAATTCTCCATAAGGGTTATCTTTTCCCGTAATGTTTCTTTGAACCTGAATAATTGCAGCATACATTTTGCATTTTACCAGCGTAAATGGAAAGGAAATACCCGACGATGACTTTTTGGCGATCATGTTCGGCAACAAATCCAGAGATCCAGTGGGCTTCTTTTTTAGAAACGCTCTAAGAATTAAATTGGGTCCGGCCGATGAAGTCAAAGAATCCATTTTGTCGTTTAAGTCTGGCACCCAAAAAGAGCAAATGATAAATGAGGGTAAAGAAGATGTAATGATTCCCCAACAAGAGAACGGAATAAAATACAATGGCGTAATATCCGCAGCCATTAGAGCCCCATCCAGAGGAATTGACGACAAGGTCTCCATTGACTACCGCATTGATGACGATGAGGAAGGGTCAGGTATAATTGATAATGAAGATGATAGCCGTAAGTTCTATGAAGATGAAAATGGTGAAGATAATAGCGAGAATGACAAAATTAAGGAAAATAGCAATGACATGGAAAAGAATAATTCGCTGGACAACGGTGGCTCAAATAGGACAGAGGAATCTGACATCGAAATACTCCCTGTGGAATGCGACTTTAAAGACTCAAAGAACCTACCAGAAGCGGCTGCAGACTTCAGCCTGATTCTGAACTTGCTGCTGCAATGCTTGAAGCAAGAAGCAGACGACGTCATGCCGAGAGTTCCCCCACCCTCCTCTAAAACAAAAGTAGAACAAAAAGGATGGTTAGCTAACGATGCAAGCAATGGAGAAGACCACGTACGAATCAAACGTTCAACATTTCGCACCATTTCCCGCTACGAATATTTTTGGGCTTGGCTTTATCCCTACACAAAGCATACTCCTTATCGGAAAACGTTCGACTCCATTGCTTCTGGAATCATCGGCAAACGCTCCCAGTTTAACTAGTAGAAGTATGACCTCCACCTGATCCAATGAAGAGTAAACAAACATCTTTTAACTGTTAATATAATACTAAAATGTTCTATAATGCTGAATAATGTTCCTTACATGTTGTTATTTTCTATTTGAATCGAGCAATCTAACCAACAGGTTAACAACCTTTAAAATTCAATTTGTATTAATTTTTTAAACGTGAATTTTAAATTGTAAAATTTCCATACAAACTCTACCATTTTGTTCCTCCTGTTATTTTGAGCCACAATAAACTCTAATGAAAAAAGAAAAAAAGGTTTCAGTATATTTTCGGTACTTAAATTATATTGCACACGCACTACTTGACATTAAACCAACTTTTGTGGTATAACGTCACTTGAAGCTATACACGACATTAAAATACGAATTGTTTTGCTGTTAAATAAAATTGCGTAAATTGAGTAAAATGTCGAGTATTGTGAAATAACACTTTCTAAAAAGTATTACAGAACAGATCATTCTGATAACAAAGAAATTAGTTTGTTATAAGAAATTCGATGTCTTTTTATGAATATTGATGAAGGAAAAGCTTGTCTGTCTAACCTCACTGAACATGTCTGTGGGAAATAAGAGGTTGTTATTGTTTGCCAAATAACACACCCGTTACGAATGTGCACATGTTTAACAGTTGTTTATTTGAAATATCTATATTTTAAGTTTAATATTTTAATTTCACGATACCCTTACTCTTGCCTGTTTTGAATAGGATAACACTAGCACGAAATAAAATAGTCCTTAGGAGAAAACACATATGTCATTGTTCCAGGGAAGGAAAATACATTGCTCACAACACTTTGTTTTTCATCTTGGTTTTTTTGCACTCGTTTATTTTTGGACCAATTCATGCTTTACGAAAATGTGTCCTTTTCATTTTGACATTATAATTATTATGGTGTTGACCCTCCACACATTTTTATATATCAGTTTAAAATTAGCTGTCGAAGTCACGTGATTGATTGATATTCAAAAAGAGGCATTACTTCCCTGGCAGGAAAAAATGTTTTTTATTAATTGAAATTTTATATCTTTTTAACGCGATCGAATTCAGCATTGTGATCTACAGTATAACGGTAACTTTTACAAGTTAACTAAAATATGAAATTGATCATTGACATAACTTATAGCGTGTATATCTTTAAGGGAAATAACACTGTTCATCATTGAATATCCAACACCGGTATATGTAAATTACTCTGATAATTATTTGAAGCAATTTTGATCAATAAAACAAAATATAACGAGTACAATAATGTAGTTAAAATAACAGTAGCTAATCTATGAAAAAAAACAAGATATCTGTGAGCCAATGCTCACTATTAATACCCCCGCTCTGGTGAGAATATACAAAATAAGTCGACATTTGAAGGGAAGTTGACTTCCGATTGGTACAAAAATAGATTCCACCACGTGGAATGCCTAAACAAAAAGTGTGTTTAAATTTCAGAAATCTGCAATGAATAGTTGTTGAGAAATATTTGACGAAAATTTGTTTGAAAATTAAGGCTGAAAATGAACAAAGTCATCATTTAACAGGAAGTTGACGTCCGATTGGTACAAAGAAAGATCCCACCATATGGATGTCTAAACAAAGAGTATGTTCAAATTTCAAACTTCTGCGATAAATAGTTGCTGAGAAATCTTTGACGAAAATATGTTTGAAAATTTAGGCTAAAAATAAACAAAGTCATCATTTAACAGGAAGTTGACGTCCGATTAGTTAAAAAAATATATCCCACCATATGGCATGCTTAAACAAAGAGTGTATTAAAACAGCTGCGATGAATAGTTGCTGAGAAATCTTTGACAAAAATTTGTTTGAAAATTTTGGCCAAAAATAATCAAAGTCGTCATTTGACAAGAAGTTGACGTCCGATTGATATAAAAATGGATCCCACCATATGTCATGCCTAAACAAAGAGTGTGTTCAAATTTCAAATACCTGCAATGAATGGTTGCTGAAAAAACGCGACAGAAATTTTTGTTACGGACAGACAGACACACAAGGGTAAAACAGTACCCCTCCCCTTCACCTTCGGAGCAGGGGTATAAAACAGGGAGACAGCATTGAGTTCTTTGTTGGGTTTTTAAAGAATAAAAAATATGTATATAAAATGACTCCAAGAAATCCATCCTGTGGTGTGTTTCAATTTATCTTGCGTATGATTTCTAGAAATCGGTATACATGTTAAGTCGTTATTGTTAAGCGTTAACTCCCGACATTTAAAAGTTACACCTCATATACTTTTTGTAGAATGTCAACTAAAACTGTCAACAGATCCGATGATTTTGATGTTATAAGGTCCTATGTGCAAACAGGATTTACCTTTTTTTCTGCAGTTTCGTAATGCACTGATGGTAAGTTTTATTCAATAGAAATATTTCAAATACTTTTACATTGAGAGCACATTCATGTCAAGTTCTCGAGACATAGAGCCACCCATTCACGCTTTTGGTCACCGACTACGGACCTTAGCTAGGAAGAAACTTTGATCGCAGATATATAGTTCATGTGCACATATACCTTATACATGTTACACCATTCAAGTTTCATTGGCAGTGCAGCTTAAAAGGGACAGGGTAAAGAAGAGAAGAAAGAAAAATAAAACAATATTAAATGTCACAAGTTACTGTTTTATTTACATTTTGCTAAAACATTTAATATTCATAAATATCTTTTTGTCAAACTATATGTATTTATGACTATTAAAAAAGTCCAATGAAACTTGTTTTGAATCACCCCTATTATTTGTTTGTGGTTGAAAGTAAAAAGTTTATTCGAAAATTTGGAAAAAGTTTATAATACTGACATTGAAATACATTTTTTAATTTCAGTTTTAAAAAAATATTTTGACCTTGTAAGATGTTGTACAAAGACATTAAATTTATATCTACGTTGTTTGTGTAAAAGAAGTTTAGTTTGAAGTTGTTAAATAAAGAATAGATTTTGCGGGAATCTGATTTTTTTTCTTACCGTACAATAATTCAAAAATTATTGTACAGTATAATCACCACGCCCCCTTTTCTACTAGTAGCTAGTACAATAACTTTTGATCGATTCTTAAGATATTGTAAGAATCTAGGGAATTGGAAATTATTGTACACCAGTCATCAAAGATAAAAAAGAAATATGTAATGCATATATTCCGAAAACAGTTCTGTATGAAAAAATATCAGACAGTTTCGAGGCCCGTTAGGGCCCAGAACTACTGATATTTTTTTCGTACAGAGGTGTTTTCGGCATATATCGAACTAAAAACACTGCCATTCAATTTCATTGTTGATTTACCTGAGACAGCCCGATTTTGAAGGATATCAGTACTGTAACCACTGGAAACGGTCTGATATTAGGAAGGTCACTAATATCAGACTGTCACAGGTAAAATTTTAGGTTACTGGAACAAAGAAATGACATCAAAGCAGTGTTTTAAGTTCTAGAGACTTACATAAAATTATTGTATCTTTACGACATATCATATCTTGTTAATCGAGATCTGGAAATGAGGTAAAACCATAGAGAGTAATATACGATTGTGACGAAGGAAAAGTTGAAATTTTGAGCTTTTTTTTTGTAAATATTTACCGAATATTCAAGTATTCGAACGAGATAAAACCCTGATGAACTATCAGTGAGAAAAAAAATTGATGGATGGTTGCATGAATTAAACATTTTCAGAAAACAACATAGAGTGAAAGAATAATCAACGTTTCGAAATTTCGCAGTTGTATTATATTTTAACCATAAAATCTTGAAAGGGGTGAAAAATGTAAGAGCTCAAGCCTTATTAAGCTTGTAGATCAGTTGCTGACGCCATAACAAATTGTGCTACACTTGAAATATGATATTGTAATGTGGGTGAAGATACATTAAGTTCTTGGCGGTAAAACCAACAACTTACCCAGGGTTTATAATGGTAAAGACTCTTCATATAGTAATGTGTGAGTATCTGAAATGTTGCCACATTTGATTCTAAATGAAGAGATACGATGAGTGTTCAAAAAGTAATGTAATTTCACCTTCTTCACTTGAACATCGTGTAAATGTTTTACTGAAACTACATTGATACGTTAGATTGATCACTGAACTGTAGCGGAAGAAAATTTCATGTTCACAATTTCACTGACTTAGCTACAATGTGCATTGCTCTATAGCATATTCATTACACAGTATTTACATCTACCGAGTATGATTACCTCTACTTCTTACGGAAACTTATAGGTAATTCATAGTGTCACATAAAAGCCACACATTACTTGTTTTGATTTTATGACAATTGTAATTAACCTGTGGTGAGCCCCTCTTTCGAAATGTTACCTGTACGATTCACCTGTAACGAGCCTCAACTCACTGGACCTTTAAAATTAAAAATCAGTCCGTGCACAGTCCGTGCACAGTTTGGACACGGCAATCCGAGGGGAAGGACGCAACAAAGACTTCTCCTGTTTTTCTTGTACAAGTCCTGGCACATTTTTACTTTATAATGCCTATGGTCAAGCTTCTCTGAGGTAAGCCTTATTTTTGTCATTATTATTGTGTTTTTAATGTTATTGTTTCATAAATGCAGTAAATCTCTTAAAACATCCAGTTACGAAGTTTCTCGGTAATATCAACTTAAAGCTATTCACGTTTATCATTAAATATCTTTACCAGCTGTTACCTATATTTAGCATTCTTATTATGGTGGTCCGTTTATGTCTGTAAGTATATGGATGAGATATGTTCCGCTGGTCTTATTTTAGTAAGTGTAAAGTGTGAGTAAGTGTAAGTGTATCCATGTGTAAAGTAATGCATGTATTTCATGTATGTTATGCGTAACAGAAGTTTCGAGTAAGTAAAATGTCTATCATTGAGACATGCAGTATTTGTGTATATGCCACGTGTTGGTATGGTGTCCACCTTGTGACATAAGTATGTATTTGTATTTGAACAATTAACAGGTCTAAGTATTCCTGGTAGTTTCCTTGTGTGGTTCCACGGATATACATCGTAGACATCTGTGACTTTGAGTGGAGCATCAACCTCCTACAGGACCAGCACCAGCAGAAGGACATCCTCACAACAACCGCTATCCTTCATGGACCATCTATTCAATAAGCAGTGCTCTCCTCCAATTCCAGATTTATGGACGAATCATTTGTCAATGTATTTTATAATGTCAATGTAGAAAGGAAACATAAATCATTTATGTAAAGTCAGTATTTATTTTTTATCATTTGAGGTCGGGATCTTCTATTATCCCTTGGTCACTTGGTCATTATGTGACACATAGCTCTATAGAAACAGCCAGACTGAAACCTACACGCTCCGTTTATCGATTGGTCGAAACCTACAGCGACGGAAACTGACAGGATTGAAATCTACACGCCCCGTTTATCGATTGGTCGAAACATATAGCAAATTAAGAGAAATCACGGACTGCACGAAATAATCATGATGATGTCAGAATCAAATTCACATTGGAGACGATTTGGCTGTTTCTTTTAGCTAACATACTGACGTACATTAACACTAATTTGGTTAATTTTTCTTACTTTTTACGATCAGTTTATTAATTTGTTATGAGAAAGATGTAAATATTAACAATAAAATGCTTTCTTTGAAGATTCATGTGGGTTATGAAGGTAGCGATCATTGCAGAAAAAATTACAGCCTAACGTGGGTTATGTATTTTTTCTGCAATGTCGCCACCTTCATATCCCGAATGAACCACCAAAGAAAGCATTTTATTGTTTAAATACTCAATGTGACAGAAAAAAAGAGCAAACAATGCACTCGAAATTAGGGCTTATTTAAAAAGTAGGTCTTTACTTGGCATTAAACCCGTAGATATTTATCGTGAGGTATGTGATTGGAAAAGTCAAATGTTTCATAGGTCTGCGTTGAATAACGCAAGATATACCGAGAGGAATTGGCTCGGATGACAAACATGACGTTAGCATGTGTTAATGGTATTTTGAAAAAAAAATATATCTAAAGCTTAGAGGGATATATGATAGGTGGATACCTCATTTGCTTAGCTATGAACAAAAGAGAGTTCGTGTTAAAAATGGAAAGAAATTATCAAAATACCAAAGAGACTTTTGATAATTTAGTTACTGGTGTTGAGACGTTGGTATACTATTCTGAGTCAAAACGTGCGAGTTCTAACATAATTTGGGTATCAAAGAATGCAAAATGTCCAGGTATTGTCAAAAGATTACGTACCACGAAGAAGGTTTTATATGTTATTTTCTTTCTGTTCAGTCACAGGCAACTTCTATAAGAAAGTTGTTATTAAAAAAAATGAAGAAATATTACACAAGTCGTCGCCCCAAAACGGGTATGAATTTTGCACGACAATGCGCCTGCACACATAGCCCGCATTCTGACCAAGTATTTGGAGGCGGAAAAGGTTACTGTTCAACCATACCCCCGTTTTCTACAGATTTAGTCCCATATGACCTCTTTCTGTTATCCAAACTTAAATTCCACTTATCTGAAAAAAGATACAAATCACAAAATGCCATTGGGTCTGCAATTTATCAGTATATGATGGAAGTGTGACAAATGTTTCCAGAAGTTGATTGATTGTCTAAAAGGTGTATCCAGGTCAAGGGTGAGTACTCCGAAGGGCAGGTACGAATAAGGGGATCAAAGATTTTTAATGTTGGTGAAAACGGCTTAGTGTCATTATTTTTGGAACATCCCTCGTAGATGTCTTTTTTCAATATCCACGTTGATGTAAAAAATATGTTCACCTTTAAAAAAGAATGGTAAGTTTTCTTTTGGATATTCATCGAATCTATCGGTAAAGCTTAAAAAAATTACTGGTTCAATGTAACACAAAGTTGTATTCGTCATTAGAAACTAAAAAAAAACGGAGCAATAGAATTCAATTATAAAATATCTAACTTTTGTACCAGGCTTAACACACATTCATCGTTCATGTCGGTATTTCCCTTCAAAGTCACATTCTATTACGTATCAAAATCGCATTTAAATTATTCCTTGATATATTTATCCATGATATGAAATTGATTTTTCAATTTCCCCCAATTCTTCTTTGTATAATTAGGACGGCAATTATTTTCATTGCGGTGGTTGGGTGGGTGGGTGGGGTAGGGATGATAGTCATTGACTATTTATTGATAGACTGATGAACGAATTGTAATTTTCCGCCCACATTCACCACTATTGAAATGCAATTAATTCCTCTACAATGAATGTATCATAAAACACAACTGCGGCCACTAATTGTCGCCCAGGAATTTACACGAAAAATCATTTCTTTTTCATAAAGTTAAGTTATAGTTAAAATCTTTCCGCGCCAAAAACGCGCATATGGCTGGTGCTTATCTCAGGTTTCCGTTGTGCTACGGAGATGATAGTCATTGACTACCCCAAAATGGGACACCAGTCCGACACAAGTTAAACCCCAGCGTAAGCCGGTACTCAACAATGTAGATAAAGGTCCTTATCCACGTACACAACACACACCATCAAGTGACCATAGCAGGGGTTGAATAAGCGATTTTTAACACCTATGACCACAGTGTCGTGTGCTCTTTACACATCTTTTTAAGAACAATTGTAAATGTTTTAGATAATTTCAATATCATCGGTATTCTGTGACGGCAATTGGAAAATTGTTTTGACTTAAAAATTGGATGCATGCAAAAGCATTAACTTTGTTATAAACCCCTCCCTCGAAAAAAATATATATAGATGCCCAGGCTAAACAAGACCTTGTTATATTGGTTCGTTTATTTAAAAATGAAGTAAATTATTCCATTAGATGATATGAGGTTGAATATGCTTTATGAATTTCGAAAAAAAAAAAATACAAACTTTGATATATAATCCCAATACAGAAGTATTATCAAAATCTTAGTAAAAATCTTTAAAATGTGTAACTAAGTTGTATACAGCCATATGAGAATGAAATGCCATGAACTCAGAATAAAACGAATATTGATTTAAAACTTATTAGTTTTAACACATCCAACGATGAGAAATGTTTACTATCATTGATTGCCGAGCTGTCATTCCTTATCTGATACATTCCGAGGCGTGAAACCTTAACAAAATCCGATCTAAAATGACAGTGTGACGCTTAAAACACGATATTACTAAATTTCCAATGATTGAATTGTTTTACACAATTCAAAAAAAAAAAGGAAAAAAGAATAAATTAAAGTAAAACCGGAAGTGTATGAGGTTATAAAGAAAAAACATGTTTTGCCCTACTCAAATTATCGAGATTTCTTCCAATTCAATTCAATTCAATTTATCGTCGATGAGCTGTACAACTCATCAGAATACAAAATATAGTACATTTCTATATATAAATTTACAATGTGCAGTGGGGGAGTGGACATAAGAAAAAATAATGCACACAACATAGAATATAAATTGAAATATACGTATCCTTAGAAGCTTTAACTGAAGTATCATTACGATGTTGAGCTATTATTTTTAGAGCGCTAGACAAATATTTACCTAAATTTTTGAGTTCCTTTGTATTGTTAACAGATATAAGTTTAACTAACTTAAAAACACTTGGTTTTTTGTAAAAAAAAATCTTTATATTTTTCTTTCGTAATTCAGTGTAAAAAGGACACATGAGTATAAAGTGGAATTCATCTTCTAAATCTTTTTTAAATCAAAGATTGCACAATCTCTGGTTTCTTGGCACCTTGTTGAGTCGGCCTTTTTTGATATTTAAAGATTATGATGAAGTTCGAAAAGTACTTATAATTTTTTATTAAATATAATTTATTGGTTTTCTGAGATAAGATTGCAGACAAAAATTATCTACAAGGTGTTAATATAACACATTCTTCGGTGAGGTTAAAAAAAATGACATCAAACTTTGTTTATAAATATCTAATATTCTGCACTCAATTATCTTGTATGTCTTTCATTGATTTGAACACATTTCGTCAATTAACAAATAATTTAAACCCATGCTAGACAAATCGTTCTGTATAAAAACCGCTTCATGCTCGTTTAAGAGCATAATACTATATTTACATCAACTGATCGTTTTTCTTTTCTATTTCTTATGAAAACAAATCTTCTTGACAAAACTCATCACACACTCAGATAATGATGTTTATTTAAATCGCAGACATAATAATCCCAACCTTTTTAAAGCTTTACTGATGACAAAGTAATGTATAGTAGAGATAAACAAACCTGAAATAATTTTTTGTAATTCTTTGACGTTTTGGGGTGCGAAAGCCTTTTTTCCACCCTTTCTTAACACTTTTCTTTCTTGACACATTTGAAATGGTTGTTGTATTTTCTTTTCCATCGACTCAAAAGACATGCAAACTCGAAAAGACCAAATCTTAAAAAATATGTATTCTAATTGAGTTCGAATACTAGTCACTTCAATCGATATTGTTGGATACAGGTAAAATTTTCCAGAGGGAATAATTTTACAATAAACATTAAAAGAATTAATCTGTGGATAAAATTACACATTTGGATTTAATTTAAAAAAATCTATTTCTAGTGACGCCTTAAAGAATGTACTGTAAAAAAATCCAGATAATTTTCTCGATCAAATTTTGTATATAAGCATTTTCTTTAACCGTTCCCTCGCCATTCGATTTGTTCATACATATAAGCGATTCTTTTATATTGAAAGATAAAAATAAATCGTATGAAAGAATTGTCAAATCACACACCGTAAAATAGAAGCCGTAAGTGAAATATATGTGAATTGGAAAAAACATAATTACACGCATATTGATATAATGTATTGTGTTATTGACCTACCTTTTTATATTCATCGGTGGTATTATAACGGTTATTCTTTAATGTGATTGTATTCAGAAAATTTACAACTTACCTTTCTTGATGAAAGAACAACAGATTCTACATTTAGTTCTTTAATATTCATTACACACGTAAAGTCTTTATTGGAGTTGATTAGATTGTTCTTAAGTGATGTTGAGTAGTAGGAACACAATATGATTTTTAAGAAGAAAAAAAAATAGAATAATCATGCAATTTTATTTATTTATATTTGTATCAATTAAGTTTAGCCTCTAAATTTACTTTTTTTATTTGCAATTTATTCATGAATTTTACAAGACATACACAAAGAATATAGCTATACAGTAGCACAAAAATAAGGTTGATAATGTATTAAGAAAGATAAGGGGAACAGAGATTAATCAAAAATGGTTTTCTTAACAGCTCAAATGGTATTAATCTTAATGATGTTGTCACTCTTTAGGAAAAAAATGCTCAATAACATGTTTTTCATTAATATGTAATACAGCCACAAATGTTGGTATATCTATTATGTTTGCTACACAATTATAAAAATTGCTTTGTTTACAAAATAATAATATTTGTAACTTTCTTAGAATCTAATTGTGGAAATTTACCAAAAAATGATATTAAATATAGTAAAAACACAATTCCATGGGAAGGTTTGCTATACTATAGATATGTATCCTTAATTGTTTCCATAATGGAACAAATTCACAAAATACAGAAGTACGTTATATGACCCCGGAACATTTAACATCAAAAGAACAGACATCATTATAAAATATTTTGATTTTTCCCTCGTAGCTTTAAGCAGGAATTATTCTTATTGTATTTAAGACAGCCATTGTGCTGCAAAATCAGGAGTCAGATTAAAACTCAGTTTAAGGCCGTCTTTGGTACTAATGTCAGGATAGTCCCTAGAAAATAAACTAGAACTCCATTTAACAATTGAAGTTGGAGTATCGTCCTTAGTATTAATGTTACTGTAAATAAAGTTTTATTTCATTACTGACACAAAAAAACATCTTCATAATAAAATTGTAAATGTGGGTCATTAATATTTATTGATTCCTTCGATATACTGATATTTTTCACAAATGTCGCTTAAAACATTGTGGTATTGTATAAGACAAACATGATCAATCAATTTATTTTCTTCAAAACAGACATAATCAAACAAAATTTATTTTCCAAAGTTTGTTTTGATATAAATGTATCACTACAACAAAAACAATTACTATCTTAACACCCTTTTGACAATTATCATAAGCAATTTTTTTGTTATCATAAGCAAAAAAAAAGATTTAAAAAAACAAAAATTTGCTTATGATAACAAAAAAATTGCTTATGATAATTGCCAACTTATATATTATATTAGTTATACCATATTAGAACATGATCGGAATATTGCATTGTTTAGACAGTTTGCCACATTGAAGAACGGAGGTCTTAATAAAAGTGTTTAAAAAACTTCTCACGGGTAATTATGTAGTAACCAAATCCATATAAATTCAAGACCATGATATTCAGTCAAAAGACTTCTCAAAATCTATTTTTGCAATTCACAATTTAGCAATTCCCTTGTATGTCATGCTTTTCTATAAACCATAAGGTCATGATTTATATAAACCTTGTGTCTTCACGAATTAATCTGGTGACCGCCTGGTGACTAATTATTTATCATTTCAAGAACCATCAAAAATTCATTTTCACTTAAATTAAATATGTTTTCCTTATATATTTGGCGGTTTTCTTTCCTAGCTTTTTGGCATCTGAAAAAAGTATTTGTCTAAATCAATATTAACCAGTTCTGAATCATAATTTCATTAATTTTCGAAAAAAAATGTTTGATTTCATTCATGATTTCTAATTGAGTATATATGACCTCATTTCTCGCTGTTTGTATCTTTTTTTTTTAATTTGTCTATTTCAAAAAATAGCTTGACTAAAAATGGCAAAAATACTTATAAGTCTTTGTGCCCCCCCCCCCTTTTTTAAAAAAATCACTTCCACACATAGTGACATTTTAATTTTTCCTTATTTTTTCCCCTAATTTTCTAACGTTATTGTTTTCAATATCATGAAATAATCAAACACACTTTTATTTGAATGCGAGGATGTTTGATGAGTAAATAAATTAAATTGAAATATTTCAGTTTTTTTTTTATATCTTGTTAACAACGTTTGTTTTGTTGCTTTCGTTGTTGTAATACCTGAAGGAAAAGCTATTCACACAGCTGTTGACAAAACGCACTTAAACATTTTACAGGCAAGCCAACAAACTTTCTAGTATTTGACGTACTGACGCCAGATATTAACATGCTTTATAATGGCTCGTTGGTCTAGGGATATGATTCTCGCTTTGGGTGCGAGAGGTCCCGGGTTCAAATCCCGGACGAGCCCAATTATTTTTTGAGATAACGGACTATCCCAAACCGTTGCTGTGGTTGTTGATATGATCACCGATCATTGAAGGTTGTACATTCAATTTAAACACTGCTGTGATGTCATTTCAAGAAGTCTAATTTTTCATCTGTTACAGTCCGATATTAGTGAGCTTCTTAATATCAGACGGTTACAGTACTTCCATCCTTCAAAATCGGACTATCTCAGGTAAATCAACAATGAAATTCAATGGCAGTGTTTTAAGTACGATATATGCCGAAAACAGTTCTGAATAAAAAAATATGTCAGACAGTTCTCGGCCCTAACGGGCCTCGAAACTGTATGATATGTTTTCATACAGAACTGTTTTCGGCATATATCCATTACCTATTACCGCCAGAAAAAATCAGTTATATAGTCTCTAGTCTAATTATCCATATGAGTTTAAGGAGATATTGAGATTTCCACATTGTTTTCATCTAAAAAAGGTTGAATCCACCCTTTGATTCCGTATACTACTGAACAAATGCGATTATTTGTACGTACAATATAACTGTTATATGTTCTCAGTTTGACAATTGATGACATTTTGATAAAAAAAATATTTCATATCAGCAAAAGTTAAACTCTTTTTTTTATATTGTTCATAAAAAAAGATTTAATTGTGTAGATTTCAAGAAAATCTGATAGTAGAAGTATATATAAGTTTTTTAATATAAGACTGATGATAGTGTATATTGGTCAAAATGATTACTAGTAGTAATAGTATATTTTATACATATAGTTTTGTTTTGGTTTCATCAGAAATATTAATTTCCGAGGGGTTTAAGAATCAATTCATCACTTCGCTAGCTTCATTGTTCAGCACAATGTGGATAAATGGATAATTTGTGTACTTTTGTTTAAAGACCAAAAAAATCACTAACAAGTATCTTGTTTAAATGAAAAAAACCCCCCAACAATTAATAGACATTTTATTTATTAGGTATACGGTTACATGTAAAATTTAAAGTTCATTGTGTTAAAGTAACAAGAGTATTTCAATGTATTGCACCAGCCTTGAAGTTGATTGGCAGGGCTTTTAAAATAAAACAATAATCTTGAAGTGCTATCAAAATATTAAAAGGCAATATCATAACTAATAAGGGCTCGTTGGTCTAGGGGTATGATTCTCGCTTAGGGTGCGAGAGGTCCCGGGTTCAAATCCCGGACGAGCCCTATTAATTTTATATGTTTTAAGGAAAAAAAATCTATGTTTTGACAAAGTTGGTTTAAATCAACACAAATCATCTCTTTATGAATATAGCGAAATACATGGATGAAGCAGGCTTTGCAAAGAAGTTCCTACTCATTGACATTTTAGTTCATATGAATGGATTTTCTCAATATTAATTAAGTGCTGTTTAATTTGGTTACTTAACTATATTTGAAATATATTTTCTTTCTTTAAGAGTCAGTTTTAAAAGTTTGGAGTGTTTTTGTTAATAATTTATCGATTTGGTACGCAAAAATTAGCAAGATTTCGTAAAAATGGATTACTACTTTTTGATCCGTAGAGGATATTTCATAGAACTAGACTTACTTTAACGCCATCTCTTTTGTTATTTGGTTTTCTGCACATGATAGTCTTGTTTATCTTTTAAGTTTATCGTCAAGCATCCTTAAGAAAAAAAAAGCAAAAAGGTTATAAACTATCTAGTTATTGAAAAAAAAATCATTTACAATGTGAAAATTCATTTCCTCTGCATAGCATTCATTTTCAAAATTTAACCTTTAATGATGAGTTTCTTTTTGAACGCGACAAAACAGCAGTAGATACCGAAGTATCGATTGATATGATGTTTTGAAATATTTTGTAACAATTTTATGTGGGTGTCTTAATATTTGTTCTTACCAACATTTTAAATAAAACTAACATGGCAATACTTATTTATTTATTCCAGTGATTTATTCTTCACTCTGTTATATCTTTTCTTTGCATAAAGGGGTTCCTTCCCATTAACAATTGATGTACGACAACGTTTACTTTTGTTTTGGTAGAATGATTGGTATCTAAGAATAAGTGTGTATACTATAGAAATTTTCTTTTCAATTGATTGTATAAATGACGATTCTTGAATAGTTTGGACATATTTTATTGTGAAATCTATACAATTGGTAGTATCAAACGTTCTAGCAACTTTATAGTTTCACACATTAATATACATAAATTGAATTTACTAAAACAATATACAGAAAGGGTGGGAAAATTGAACTCCAGAACACATTGTATAAAGGTCATGTAAATCTGGAAAAAAAAGTTATAAAATTTCAGCACAACATAAACAAAATTAATTTTGGTTCATGATCCCATATATCAGTACCCCTACGCACAGGAAGGATACATTTATCTATAATACGCAAGCCACGTATTTGAAATACATGTATTACATTAAGGGGGTGTGCAGCCTTCTTGTACATTTGAGAATAGAAAAATAAACATTTCTTGAACTGGCTTGTTTCTGCCTAAAACTGGCCAAAATTGTTGTCAAAAGATGAAAAAGCAATAAATATGAGGTTCTACATGTTGTTTTGTATGCAAATTACGCATACAAAAAAAATAATTGTCTTATATAAAAAATATTGATATATTTTTCAATGAAAATATAACTTCAATGTACCTCCATAGACAAAGACAAAAATATATCGTGCAAATTGATGGGTTTTTGAAACCCATTTTAAGAATAGGGTACCCTCTTTTGAGACAAAGTTACAACTTAAATAAGCAAGGTTTAATCTTTTTCTCAACAAATAGTTGTAGAGTGGACACTAATGACCTCCTTTCATATATTTTTCGATTTTTAAAAATTAATCTTGAATTTAAGTCTGTAGTTGCCCAGTTCTATGTGATTAAAACAGGCATTGTTCTGCTCTTGTATGCGTAATTTGCATACAAAACAACATGTAGAACCTCATATTTATTGATTCGTTATCTTTTGACAACAGTTTTAGTCAGTTTTGGACAGAAACAAGCCAGTTCAAGAAATGTTTATATTTTTATTCTCAAATGTACAACATGGCCGCAGATCCCCCTTAAAGATTTTTTTTTTTGCATTCGAAAATCTTTTGCCCAAAAGTGATCGGCATCATCGTTCTTTCCATCAACACAGTTTAGAAAATTATTCTTTTCTGTGCATATCACAATTCACAGTGCCATTAACAAATATTTTAAAAATTTGGAAATTTTCTAACACTATCAGTATTAGAAATGCTCCTTTGAAATTAACAAAAGGATATACTTTTCTTGGTACCCGTTGTTAGTAAATTCCATTTGCTTAAGAAATGGTTGAGTTTTTTTAAATGTAACGTTTGTTTTATCTTTAATGAACACAGATCATTTCTAATAATATAATCAGAATAAATGTTTTGCCTGGATGTCTGACAGAAAAACAGAATTAAGAATATCAAAAATAGGAAAAAAAACCCACATTACATTAACTTCAAATTCTTAAGTTTTTACACGTTAATTCAAGTGAATTATTACAGGTGTTATCTACAAAACGAAAACATATCCTGTGTAACATCATTTGTGTAAAAACATTGTTCTGTCGTTAACATTCTTGTTATACTTAAAGGACATGTCACTCACACAGCTGTCGACCTTAATTTCAGATCTTGAACATTTATAGGATAAATCTGATGAACATCAATAATCTAAGTTCACGTTCTATTACATTATACAAATATAATACACATAATGGTTCGTTGGTCTTGGGGTATGATTCTCGCTTTGGGTGCTAGAGGTCCCGGGTTCAAATACCGAACTTCTTTGTGGTAGTTAATAGGATCATCTATCTTTGAAGGCTATGCACATATAATAAACAATTAAGTGAAGTTCTTAGTTTTGTTTTTCTACACAGGACGAATCTCCGTCATTCAGTCAACTGAAATGAGAATGAAAGGTAGCTTAAAGGTGACTGAATGGCATAGATCTGCCATTCAGTCACCTTTCTAGACCTCGGTTAATAGTCAGTTGACTGAATGGTACTGGTTCATCCTGTGCTAGTTATTAGTCCTTTAAACTATAATAGTCATAGAAATTTATTTTTTGTTAATATTTTCAATATAGTTAAAGTACGCTTGGAAATAATAATAATCTTTTGAAAATATTCCCAAAGCACTTATTGCAACAGACTCTTTTCTTAGGAATTAGAAATAACATAGTTTTTCAAAAGTTATTAAATGTATTAAAGAAGCACAGTGTAGGTTTTAAGAGTAGTACAGAATTACGGATGTTTTTGAAAGCACAATTCTGATAAAAGCAGTCATGAACTCTATTTTTATTGATAATTGATAACGATTATGAATTCAATCTGAGGAAAAGGGGGTTCTAATAACTAGTGGCAACAAGTTATGCTTTTCAAATTATGTATTTGGTTGTATGTTTACTTAATTAAATTGGATGACGAATAAATAATTTAAATTTAAATAATCCATGTCTTTTTGATATACTGTTAAGTTTTGTATGTTCCGTCTTTTCGTTGTTGTTATCCTTGAAGGAAATTTACACAGCTGTCGATCGTACTGTCAGCTCTCAAACATTTTACAGGTAAGCTTTGAGGGACATCAATAAATCTTAGTTAATATTTCTATTGCATTTTATACATATGCCACTGTATCTTATGGCTCGTTGGTCTAGGAGTATGATTCTCGCTTTGGGTGCGAGAGGTCCCGGGTTCAAATCCCGGACGAGCCCGAATTTTTTTTCTAGAATTTGCAAAGATCATTTATCTTTGTATGTTTTAAAGATTTGCACACTTGTTTCAAGCCCATATAACTACATGCAGAAATGCAGCTTATATCATATTTAGTAGACTTAAAGAATGACTTAAATAATCCTTCATTACCCCTTTAAACTCATAATGCAACAGACATTTTAATGTTCTAATTGAATTTTTTAATTAATCGGAATTTATAATGTGACGTGTGATTGTTTGTCGGGTCGATTCAAAGAAAGTGAAGAAATAAATTATCTGGCTGCCCGCGTGGAATCTTTTTTTAAACACTACTTATCATTAAAAAATTAAATTGCATTAAGGACTAAACATTTACCCAATCGTTCCAAATAATAAGTGAAAGTATTTATTTTTCAATCATTTGCTTTTGGTTTTAAAACAAATGTTAACCTCTAATGGGAGTAAACATAAATTAATCACTTGTGGAAACTAAGAAATGCATGTGCTAATGTTCGAAGAACAGAAAATATGACACATGTACTTTTCGTATATAAGTAGATGTAAAATAATCGGATACAAGTATACGGTATGTCATTTTGTTATTCTTAAAATATCTTCATTTTGTCATTCTTCTGTCGTTGCAAGAGCATATTTAAATATATCATCAAATCAACAAGTTGCCTTTTAAATTGCATTAATTTAAAAGGCATTTTGTTAAATGGGTCTATCTTGGAGATGTACAATGTATTTAAAGTTCACTGTGTCGTAACAGTGGTATTTCTTCGGATTGCATCAGAATTTAGGTTGATTGACAGGGCTTTAATTTAAAAATAGGGAAAAAAAATAAAGCATTGGTGAATGTGCCTCTAACAATCTTATACATGTGAACAAGAGTGGATGAAAAATCATCGAATATTCCGAATATTCCATAAAATCATTTTGTTTTAACACTATCGAATAAAAATGTTATTTGTAGAACCTTTTCACTGTAGCAGCAGATAAACTCTCTGACATTATAACAAAAATAATTAACCTGAAGTTTCTTTTCATAACTTCATAATCGCAATTCGTTCGATTGGTCTTTTAAGGGGAATATAAATGAAGTAAACGCTCAATGCGTTAAATCATCAAGTGTATTTCTTCCGACTGAATCAGAATTCAAAATGATTGGCAAGATATCGTTTTAAGATTGGGAAAATCGATGCTATACAATGGCTCGTTGGTCTAGGGGTATGATTCTCGCTTAGGGTGCGAGAGGTCCCGGGTTCAAATCCCGGACGAGCCCGAAAAGTTTTTAGTTCATGTTGGACATATGTTGTCTTAGAAAGTTAGTTTAATTAGCCATACCGTAAAGAAATCGAATTTAAACATTTTTCTGTTGAAATATTTGTCAAATCATACATTGTTACAAAGACACTAGCTTATTTCTTAACAAATTATATCATTCAATTAATCCCCTTTGAAATTTTTCATTATAACTGGCTCGTTGGTCTAGGGGTATGATTCTCGCTTTGGGTGCGAGAGGTCCCGGGTTCAAATCCCGGACGAGCCCGATAATTTTTGATGAAAGGTTTACCAGAATCGTGGATAGCTGACCAAAACCACATGGCGCAGAACCTCAGGCTGGGTGGTAGCAAGGGAAGCAGCTAACGACAGGGACAGGTCACCCCTGCGAATGTTATTGTCATTCAAATGGCTTTATTTGACCCTTTCAGTTTCGCAGTAAAAATCTTGCCTCGTGGTTATAGTCCATTTCCTATAATCTAATATAAAATCTTGACGTGTATTAATTTTACACTTTATCTCCATTAACTGGTAGATAAAATGAGTTCTAGAAATAAATGTGACAATAGAAAATAATACTTTTTTTTGATGTTGCAACAATTAACATGCTTAGTAGCGATCCCCCCTAAGAATTAATTTTCGATCCGCGCCTGACCTAGTAATAGCATCAATAGTGAAACAGACTATACTATTTTATGCAGAATATTCCTTGAGAATGGCTTGATATAATATGATTTTACACAAAACAGACACCCATTCATTTTTAAAAAGCATACTATTGCACACCAAAGCATCAAACAATGGCTATGATTTTAACAAGCAACCCAATGTTTATATTTTCAACCACGTATAGAGTGTTTGAACACGAACGATAACTCTGTTCTGAATATTATCGTTTAGTTTAAATAACCGCTAGATGATGAAATAAGACATATATCTTAATAGATTTTTACGTTTTAACATACATCAAAGTAAGATATGATACGAGAAACAACCAGTACTTACGTATTTTGAGAATATTATCCGAACACTCATACTTCCGCTCGAAATTTCACAGGAACTGAACAAATCTCGTGAAAGTCTCGTGAACTTTCATTCGAGCGCCTCTGGATTTATTATATACTTAGCAACGATAAAGAAAACATTCCGAACACATTCGCAGGGGTGCAGGTGGAGACAGTGTATCCGGGCCTTATGTACCTGCGGGTACGAAGAAGTTAGGTGAGGTGAGGATAGCCGATATGAATAGTTGGCAATCCATTACTAGTATTGGTTATTGTAACCAACTTATAATCGATTAAAATCGATAAAGCTGAAATGAAATATAGTTTCTTGCGTTTGAACGTAGTGATTTAGATTGGAATACTTTCTTTTTTCTTAATGATGAATATTTATGAAGTAGGCGAGGTTCAAAGGTGATTACGGGTAGAGTATGTTCGATTAGTACTAGTATTCATTCTGACGATTGCGGACGACGCGGAAGAGTCGATTTTTTATAGACTGAAATGATTCATTGTAAAGATTTTGAATATATTAGACTTTAGCAATATGATGATGTACAATTTTAGGGTTACGGACAAGGTGCTTGTCAGGTAGGCAAAACTTCGTGAAGTTTTGGCGATTGGTTTGGTTTGGATGGATGAAAATGTGTGTTATGGTATTTTGAAAGTGAATGAATTTTGTGATGAGCGACTACTTGTATCGGACGTCAATGCACAAAATAATAAAATATTTAGACAAATGGAGTCAATGTTATGTTTTATTCGAAATGGGAGGACATAAGAAATGCTCTCGGCATATCAGTACAATTAATATAAATGGAATATCCAGAAGGAGGAAATTCATCTTCTTTAATTGGACTTTCATTACATTTGTCTTTTACTTATTAACAATGTTTAATTGTCAATGAGTCCATGACTAATTTTGAGCAATCTAATAAAATCCTTGTTCATTAACTTTTTCACATATACAATTTACCTGACAGATCGATTTAATTACAAAAGATGACAAAACATAAAAGACATAGCTTTTAGCAACCCTGACAGAAGGTAAATAGTAGATGTAATGTTACATAACACTTACTCCGAAAAGTATATTGAGACATGCCATGGGATTAAAGAAGAATTTAATAACTTTACTTATATGTTATGAACTTTTTCTATTAATCAAGGTATTTATGAATTTCATCTATTTAATTAACCCCTTTCTATAAATATTGATTAAAAATAATTTTAGTTAATTTGAAAACAAAGTTTTCATCACGACACATTTTAAAAATACGGTTTAATATCAATTCTTATAATAGTGTTCATGTCATTTGGCAAATTTACACACTTTCATTTCATGCCAAAACAATTCGTACCATTTGAAAAATATCTGTGGATAAATTTATCTTAATGTCCTGTTAATAAATAAATATTTTTAAAAGATATTTCGATTTAAATGCCCTTTCTTGATGAATTTGACCAAATGTATTCTTTAAAAGTGACGTCAAATGAAAACTTAACGGAATTTAGAATAAGATGGTAATTTATTCCTTGAATTCAAAGTAACCCTTTTCTGTTGAAAATAAACGCTTTATCTCATATGGACTCTTATGACCTTTAGAGTAGTTGTGTTTCAAGTGAAAGGGAGCATTATATTTAGCTATGACCCTGTCCTTTTAAGATAAGATAATCATTTATTATTATTAAACTGGAGTAATACTACAAAGGGATAAAGCTAAAACAGATCCTACAAAGTAAATCTCAATCTTGGTCCAAAAGTGAATTTTCTCATGCTCTAAGTCTTAAAAAAAGAATTTAATTTTTCTCCATATTTTAGACAACTCAACCACTGGTTTACACTGCATGTGAATAACTCCAGTTTTGGATAATTTAACGAACAAAAAAATATTTTAAACAAAATAATTTTTTTTAAAATTCTGGTATTAAAGTTAAAATTCTTTTCCCAAATACAAATAGTTTTTTAATGTTTACTCATCTATTGATTGTTTTTAGCGTTATAATATGAACTTTAAAAAGTTTTTAAAATATTTGAATTGGGATATTGTGATGTTTTTTTTTATAAGAAAAGAAAAGCGTTCCGCGGAAGAAATAAGAATTATGCATACCAGATAACATTAGCATAGATTTAAAAAAAAAAAGCAATGTACTTGGTGAGAAGGAAAGGACATACAGAACAATTCTTAAGTGAAGAAACTAAATTTAAAGACGTTTTAGAATATGATAAAGATTCTGCGGTATCAACTTGTTGGTAAAAACAAGCGAAAATAATAAAGCATTGGAAGAAAAATTAGAGAGGTTCAAAGTGAAATAATCAAAACTGAAAATATAGATATCATTGGAGTGATAACCTCTCATGCAAGTTATGAAAAAATATTTCCTGGACATATGTGCATTTATAGTAAACGAAGTGCCCTGTATTGATACATGTACCCTTTTTTATTTTCTACATATTGGAAACAGTTGATGACTCATTGTTGCAGGAGTATTATTTTCGTTCCGATTGCAAGAAGACCAATAGATTCTAGTCGAGAACGTTATTGCTGTTGAGATTTTCATGTATATACTGGAAGAATAAAAAGTATACTTGAATCGAATTTATCTTTAATTCTTTTTCATTTTCTTGAGCATATTTGTGATTTATTTTACAATTCTCCAGGAAAACAAATTTTTTGGATTCCATTTGGCTTTGACATGAGAATCATTGCAGGATATGCAAAATGATATATCAATATGAACCCGTGCCAATCAGTCAACTGAATGTGAACTGAAAGGTCTTGAAAGGTGACTGAATGGCAAAACTATGCCATGCAATTACCTTTCCGTAGTTATATAGTCACATCTCAGTTGACTGAATGGCAGAATGTCATCCTGTGATACCTGATGACAAACGACCACTGATCTCCAATTAAACACACCCCTCAAGATAACATCTCTTTACATTCGATAAAATCACTGCTTAAATTTTTATAAACAATGGGCATTTAGCAAGGACAACTCAATAAAAGGAATTGTAATGTTATTTATTTGAACTAGAATTTAACTGAATTATGAACATAAGTTTTCTGATAATATTTTCCCGTTCTTTGTGTTAGAAATGAATTGAAGTGTACTTTAAATATATTCGAGAATAGAATAAATTAAATAATATCTACTTAATTCAAACTTGTAGATAACCAATACTTACGAATTCTCTGTAGCTTTTTAAATGTATTTAAATATGGCTCGTTGGTCTAGGGGTATGATTCTCGCTTCGGGTGTGAGAGGTCCCGGGTTCAAATCCCGGACGAGCCCAATATTTTACAAAAATCTAATTTTAATAAAATGCATCAAGATAGATTTAGAACATTTAAAAGTTATTTATTTTGTAATAAATTAAATGCACATTGCACGCAATGCTTTCAGAGTCGTAGCACATGATTTTTTAGTCATTAGAATGAGTAATAAGGTTGTATACTTTGTAATAGATAAGACATCTTTAGTCACTTCAAGTTCAACACATATGATAGAAATAATAATGGAAACCTTATATGTAGCGCCGTCAAGAAGAATGTAGGAAATGTTGTTTATATTGAAGATGGTTTAAATATTAAGTTTAGTAATGAGCCTGAAATAAATCACGTTAATTAAAATCTGTATGTTCAAAATATTCTGTTAATTAAATATTATTCAATATTGTTTCTATAAAGCAAAACATAACTCTATAAAAATATTAAAAAGAGATGCACATAATATCATACTTACGGAGGAAGTCCAACTTTTGTCTCTAAAACAAAGAATATGGTTAAGACTCTTCAGTAAATAAAATGTTGAAATCACGTGACATTTAACATAACTGGCTCGTTGGTCTAGGGGTATGATTCTCGCTTAGGGTGCGAGAGGTCCCGGGTTCAAATCCCGGACGAGCCCGAAATTCTTTTGAATTAACAGCTTGCATTAAAATCATCATTACGCAAGTTCTATGGTCGACACCTTGTCAGCAAGTACAGTGTTTCATCAAGACACATGCTGACTGACGTTTTTCATACTTGTTAGACCATTACTTATACACCGGACTGACTACAGTTTCTTCCGTTTTTTATGATGTTGACAATGAGCACATAATGACCGGTCGGCAGGGGATGCTTACTCCTCTTAGGCACCTGATCCCACCTCTATCTCTTTAGAGGTCCGTGTTGCTCTGCTTTGAATTTATATACAGTTTCCTTAGCCATTAAAATTAATTAAGTAAAGGAAAATACTAAATTGTAGATTTAATTGTAGATAAATGATTTGATATTTTCCTGTGTTGTTTAGACAGAACTCTTGTTCAAGAGAAGATTTATAGAATTTAAAGATGACCACGACCTTAATCAAAATGTTTGATCACCCAATGCATTCTAATTTCAACTTGAATTTAATTCTTTTAAAGAAAATGGTTGGGTTTTTTGTAGAGCATAATTTATATGAACATATCAGCAGCATTATTTTTAGTAACGAGGATAATGGTTTCTTAACCGCGCTATATTGATATTTTCAATCATTGATCTATCTAAATACATATAAATAATAAAGTTAATAATAAGAAAGTAGTCACGAACGAAAATTTTAAGATGGAGTTAAGAAAAATATATTTAAAAGAAGAAAGGTAATTGAAGATTACTTATATAAAGAATATATTGTTTTAATGGTTTACCATTGATTATTTGATAGACTCAAGATAAAATAAAGAAACAGGAATACTTTGAGTCAATCTAAAGAGAATTGTTTGTCATTTATTACCCAACTCACATCATCCCAAAACCTGTACAATGTCTTATTACACCAATGTTTTCTATCTTGCTTTTTTGTCTAAAGACAGATTAGGATTTGAAACACAATGCTAAAATGTACGTATGAGCATTAAATTAAATCTAAGGATTCAAAAGGCTTGTTTATATTCTAATCAAGCTTTAAGATTATTTGGATATCCCATTGAACTTTTCATTTATCGTTAATTGGAATGTAAAACGGATGTTTTGTACATATATTCTTACGACTAGGAAGGTTCTTATCAAATGATAACAAATTTTGATTAATCATCATTAATACAGTATGATTGGTTGATAATGACTTTAGGTAACTGTTGTTTATACTTAGATTTTATTCGTATATTGAAAAGATTTAAAAATGAATAACGATTTTAATTTCTTGAATATTTTCTTTTATTAACAAATTAAACACTTGATCAAACAAACTTTGACATGATTTAATAGATAATTATAGTATTAATCAATTGCGCCAAATTTTAAGCTCTAAAATATCAAGTTTGCAGCCAAAACATTTTTTTTTATAGTTTATCTTTTCATTTACCCCTGATGCACTTTTATTGAATGATATTCAATTACTTACAAAGAAAGCACAACTGTTTTGTCTCATTAAGTGTTTAAGGAAACGTAAAAGTAGTTTTATCAGTTACAGGAGAAAAAATGAAAAGTTGAGATAAACAGCTTAACGAATTGTGTGTGTACTAGTATATCATATATTCTTTTCTTTTCATAAAAATTGAAGCTGCAGTGGAAAATTTTCAACTGTAAAAGCAACCTCATTCCTCCACTTCCATCAACTACACTGCATTTTCAAAACTTTAATGACCAATGTTTGAAATATATCTTAAGTTTTTATGGCTATTTTATGCACCACTTCTCTTTCTATTGTAATTCGATTTCGTTAATTTACATGTACAACGCTTTACTATCTGCATTATGGAAAAACATCATTCACTGTTGCCTTGGGCTGAACAAAGGGTTTTAACGTGAATTTAAATAATTTTGAAGTAAGACTCGTTTATAAATTGACAGCAAAATAAATATGAAGTTTAATTAAGGCTTCTTGTCTTCCACATCCATGTGAATCTTAACTTAGAAGTGGCAATCGGGAATATGCTATGTTGAAAATCAGTTCTTTAATAAATATCATGGCATGTAGTTTTGAGATCAAATTGACTCTAACATTTGAAAGGTCACCAATATTACCAGTTGATAATATTTGAGTAATAGTTTGTTAATCTATAACCAAAATTTAAGTTAAAGAAAACGTATTATCCGAATGGAAGAAATATAATTATACAAAATTAAAGTTTACTGAGTGAATGCAAACTAATACACATGTTGAATGTCTTGGAAAAAAATCCGACTGACTTACAAAGTACCACCCTTAATTTTATTCCAGTTATCAACCTCAATATAATTAATCATGAAACAATTCTGACGTGTGTTGTAATTTTTGACCATTATTTACCATTCCTTTTGCTAGTATTAATCACTCCTCGTGAATATTTTACTGAGTTTGGCTCAATGTAACTTTTTTCAAGGAAAAAGAGTTGAAATTTAAAAAATATACGTGTAAAATATTTGTATTTAAGATTCAAGTCATTTCAAAATCATTATGATAGTAATTGAGTTCAATTTTTTTTGGCAAGTAATTGTAATTCAAATAACTACTCGTATATTTTTATGCATATGATCCTGTTCCTTCAGATAAACTGATAAGGTTGGAAACAAACCTTGTATCATGTCGCTTCAAAGTATGTATAAATGGTTAACTAAAAGCACACGTGCACTACAGTTTATAGAGTTAATAGATAAATAAGCTCAACAGTTAAAGCTAAACATAGTTTTGTAATTGGAAAATATAATTAAACCATAATTATTCATTGTGATGATCAATTTAAAAAAAAAAATTTCTTTATTGATTATCAATTCATTCAAATCTCGATGTTTACATAAAGAAAATCATTGATCTCACTAGATTTTTATGTCATTGTGTCATTTTATGTCTGCCCTTGTGTATTATCAAACTAACGGAGGGAAACCAGCTGTTGGACAGAGTTAAACCATTATAGGTTTGGGTTGAGACTATCTACAGTTTATGTAGTTTATGGCACTTTTAAATCGCGAAGACGGTTAGACATATGGCTCGTTGGTCTAGGGGTATGATTCTCGCTTAGGGTGCGAGAGGTCCCGGGTTCAAATCCCGGACGAGCCCGATTGTTTTTGCGAAAATGTTTTTTGGGTTATTTGGCACTTAAAAATTATATGATTAATAAAGCTTATAAAATTATTGTCTAACACTGTATTTAAGAAAGACTGCTGACAATAATTTTTAAAAAAGTTTTATTAATGGCAGACTGTAAATAGGATAAAGTTTATATACAACAGATAGGTCAAGTACTTTTTTGAAATTTTTATGTTTAGTAATATGGAATGAAACCTGTTGATATTTTAAAAAAATATGAAAGAAATCCCACCTCTCATTTTCTTCCACATTTCTCAAAGTTGCAATTTCAAACACCTTTAATTGAAGTGTTGAATGGAAAAGTCATTGTAAATTGATATTCCTAAAAAAAATCATTAATGAAAATGAACAGGTTCGCTCATTAACTTATAGATACTAAAAATCTGGCAAAAAATCAATGCTGCATTATATCTATTCAGACCCCATTCTTAACATTTTTTAAAACAAGAACTATTCAGAGAAGTTTTAAAATACACCGGAAATGCAACATTTCTGACAGCCAAAATAAATTTTGACTTTTATAAATTAATGTTCACACTTTGTAACTTTATATAAATTACAATGTAAAGCTGAGGAATATAAAAGTATGCTAACTTTGTCTTCATAAGAAATGAAAATGAATGCACATAAATCACATGGCATGTTGACAGCATTCATTCATTGAAGTTTGTATAGGTGTGGTTTAATTCTAGTTTTAGGACTTTGGTGTGTTTATTTTCTAAAAGCCAATAACAAATATTTTGGGCTTGTCCGGGATTTGGACCTTGGACTTCTCGTACACAAACCGAATATCATACCTTATTAGTTTATTCAAATATTTTGAATAGCTATATCGGGAATAATTTCTTGTCTTCGCTACAGATTACAAAACTCACAAGCTATTTATTTTTATTTTTATTTTTTTTTTCCATTTGTGTTATTCCTATTGGTTACAATCTATCATATAAAATATCTACTTATTAAATTTTTGATCTCTTTATATATTTATCAGTGATTTCTTTTATATATTTATGAGTGATGATCTTTTAAAAGTAAGGATATACATGAATCACATAATCTCATTCTAAAGAAATTTAAAAACTTTTTTTGAATGCTTGTATTTTTGGCATTCTAAAATATACCTTATTAATTTATTTGTATGTTCTAATAGATACATAGATAGCACTGTATTAAGGAATAAGAGAACCTATGTTATTGAGAAACATGTCGAAAACCACAGGAACACAAGTAAAATTGAATTCGACGGAGATATAAACATGAAAAGCGATTTCGCAATAGCATATGGACTTTGGCGAACCTAAATTACACACGCATCTTATCTTGACGGTACCAAGATTTAATAAATCTTGATTAGTGCACATGGTGTATTATGGCTCGTTGGTCTAGGGGTATGATTCTCGCTTTGGGTGCGAGAGGTCCCGGGTTCAAATCCCGGACGAGCCCAAAATTTTTCTTTTTTCTTATTCCTTTAAGATAATAAACTACCAATGACCTTAAACATAGAATATTAATAAAATACATAAAACAATTATTGTTTTTAAAATTTGTTTATAATGAAACTTGTTTATTAATTGAAGCCAAAATATAGAGTGTATGGTTTCTAATGCATTGTCTTTCACATTCACAGTTTGTGTTAGAAGTGCTTTAAAGGAGTTAGTGCCCTTAGGCCATTCTTTGTCAAGTTGTCAAAAAATGTCATTATTGTTAACAGGTCTATAACTAAGCTTAATGTTCATCTGCAATATTTTGATAGTGCAATATGATAATAATAATAATAATAATAATAATTTCGAATTCAATTAAGATATAATTGAGTAATTTGTTCCAAGTCATTTCAAGGTCATTGTAATTATAGAGGCAATTGTATCTAAGATTTTTGGCAGCGTTAATACAGTTTTATTGACTACTTTAGTATTTCCCATATATATGAACCCATTCCTTCAGATAAAATGATAAGGTTGGAAACAGATTTTGTACAAGGTCGCTTTAATAACGAGTACGTGTGTGTTGTTGCTAGGCTCTAAATAAGCTCAACAGTATAGAAAAAATGGTTTTGTGATCCATATGTAAATGAACCATAGCTATTTATTTGTGATATTCCTTAATGTAAAAAATATTCTACTTTATAAGATAATCAATTCATTCAAATCTATAGATTTAAAGAAAAAACTCTGACTAGGTAGTCAGTTTACATCTTTACTTTCGTATTATCAGACTATCAGAGTAACCTGCTGTTATTTTGTACGGTTATGGTAAGGGTTAAAACTATTTAGTTTATGGCATTTTGAAATCATAAAAGAAAACAGATAACTGGCTCGTTGGTCTAGGGGTATGATTCTCGCTTAGGGTGCGAGAGGTCCCGGGTTCAAATCCCGGACGAGCCCTATGAAATTTTGCAATTTGTTTTTGGGGTGGAAGACTCAAGAGGGTTCCACAAATTTGTTACTGACTTTCTACAGAAATATGTTTGGTTCTTAGAGTCCATAGAAAGCGAAGCAATACCGAAGATGCGAGAAGTCCGGGTTTACAATTATTTAAATCACCGATGAATGATAAGAATATAATTTGAAATAAAACATTTTTTTTATAGAAAAACTCGCGTATTTAGAATCATGATTCATGATCACTTAGAGTAACTTAGATAATAGAAAAGGTGATAGTGAGTTTATGTAATCAATTACAAACATCCCTGCCATTGAAAGGAAATTGTTATGTAAGAGATATAATATTATTAGTTATACTTACTATTGATAGTGAATAAAAAAGTTAGCAACTCTATCCTCTAGTAAATGAAATAATGGAGTATCCTCTAGTAATGGAAGCCTAGATTATTCAATCATTTCCCCCTGGAATATAGATATTCTCTTCTTAGTGAATTGGTCTTTCTACAGGTCCATTTTTGGGGGGTTATTTTTTTTTCTCTTTTCCAATTGAAGTAAACTTGTCTATCTGTTCAATTTTAAAATAAGACATTTGAATTTAATGTTAATAGGACCTTCTTATAATTGATACATAATGGCTTTTTATCCATTGTCTTCAACATGCATTTTGAACAGAATGCGTTAGAATTGACAATTAGGTCTTACTAAGTGTCATTAAGTCATGAACAAGACGGTCCAAAAATCTATTTAGAAAAACTTTTTAATTTTGCACAGCTTTTAGATAGTATGACAAAGTATGCACATTAAATTTGACAGAAAATATTGTTTGTATGACATGGAAATGCGAAAATAAAGTTGCCAGTCGGTATTTATCTTTTTATATGGCATACATGTATGCCCTAGTAGAAAAGGCCTAGGGAAAATTTCATATTTAGTAGGTATATATTGAAAGATACATTACATTGTATTTCAACATTTAAGGAACATTAAATGAAGTCGTAAAAAGACATTGTAAACTGATCAAAGTATACCAGGAACATTTTTATTAGACCAAGAGACATAAATCTCATAAAATAACATTGCATAAACAATACTTACTGACACATCTAATATGTAATTATAAAAATCAGAGAACGAGATCGAGTACGTTATCTACTTTTAAGATTAAATCGAATATCTAATTCAAAAGGTCACACAAATTTAATGTCGTTTGCTTAAAATTTGATTATACGATTTGAATACCAAATTATAAGCAAAAGCGAAATGTTTATCTGCATTGAACAAATTATAAGTATTGAAAATAAAAGTTTTTTGAATTAATGCATACACATACACCATACATTAAGCTAAAGAAATCATTCCAACTGATTAACAAAGTATTTCCACTAATATCTTTCTAGTTATGAAGCTTAACAGAATATCTAACAAGAAATTCCCATGTACCTGGTTATTAAGAAAAGTCTTTTGATGGCCCATTTCAAGTGTAAGTCACCCTTAATGAATTTTATTTTATTTTGATTTATTTTTGGGTTGTATAAATGCGTCTCCTGCTAAAGTATGATGTAATACTTTTATGAAATGTCATATGTAGATCAATTAAAATACATTAACACAAATTATAATTTGATAAATTACCGTATATCAGGTTAATCTGCGAATTAAAACATAGAACAGTATATAAAATTTACGCGAATCAAATTTTCACTATTTTATAGTCGAAGTGGAAAATAATTCACACACGATTATTCAAACCTGTGAAGTAATTGAAGGAAAATCAATTACATTTCGACTTACTTGACTTATTCCTGTTTGCTCCTTAGGGAGCACAGGGCCGCAACCACTTCTCGCCAACAGACTCTGTTTTGGTCGACTTTCTTTAACTGGGTCCAGGTGAATCCTGCCTCTTTTGCCTCCGACTCCACTGATCTTCTCCAGGTTTGCCCAGGTCTCCCCACCTTCCTCTTTCCCTGTGGGTTCCACTACAGTGCTTGTCTTGTGATGTTTTCTGAGGATTTATGTAGAGTGTGGCCTATCCATCCCCATTTCCTCCTCTTTATCTCAGTGTAGATGGGATCTTGATTGGTCTTTTCCCATAGGCTATTGTTCGATATGGTGTCTGGCAATCTGATATTAAGAATATGGCGGAGACATTTGTTGACAAAGGACTGGAGTTTGGTATTGATTGCTTTTGTTTCCTTCTAGGTCTCCGAGCCATACAACAGGACTGATATTACATTTTTTATAAAAGGTTCCTATTTTGGTATGACGGAGAGTGCTTTTGAATTCCAAACTTGACGGAGGGTGTTGAATGCATGTCTTGCCTTGTTGTTACGGCTTTTAACATCGTCGTCAGTGCCCCCGTCCTTGCTGACAATGATCCCAAGACAGGTAAATTTATCGGTTTCTCTGATGTTCTCTCCATTTAACTGAATTGGTGCATTCTGTTTGTTATTTATTCTCATCATCTCTGTCTTTTTTAAGGCTGGATTTTTCTGCTTCTGCTGCAAAGCACGACAATTTCTCCTGCGCATGTTGTTGTTTTTTGGATAGCAGGTCAACGTCAGCTGCAAAATTCAGGTCCTCGAGGTATTTGGTGAAGGTCCACTGGATTCCAGTCTTGTCTTGCGTTGTTTCCTTCATGATCCAGTCAATTACAATTAAAAATATGGTTGGTGAAAGAATGCAACCCTGTTTTACTCCTGTTTCTACTTTAAATGGATGTGTGAGCTTTCCATTATGGATTATGTAACATTAGGCGTCGTCATACAGGTTTCTAATGATGCTAATGAACTTTGATGGTATTACATAATATTCCATTAGCTTCCAGATGGTTGACCTATGCGCACTGTCAAAAGCCTTTTCAAAACCCACAAATGTTGAATATTGGGGAGACCGTCACTCAGTAGACTGCTCTATGATGATTCGAATGGTGATAATGTGGTCTGTTCATGATCGATCTGTTCTGGCGAAACCCTGCTTGCTCTGATCTTAGTTCCTTGTCCAATGCTTCTTTCATTCTTTCCAAGATTAATCTTGTTAGAACCTTGCTGGCAATGGATAAAACATGATTCCTCACCAATTTATTTTCACATTGCGATAGGTCGCCTTTCTTTGGTAGTTTAACCAGGCATCCTGTTTTCCAAGCATCTGGAACTTTTTCTTCTTCCAATATCTTTTGTAGTAGTGGTTGTAACATCTCTGCGGACTTTGTTGGGGTAGCTTTAAGAGCCTCTGGAGGAATGCCATCTGGACCAGCTGCTTTTCTGTTTTTCAGTGTTTTAATTGCCTTGGTGATTTCTACTCTAGATAGGGGTCCAGTAGTGTTGTGAAGTTCATTCTTTATTGTTGGAATGCTTGCAATACTGGGTTGTCGATTAAGAACTTCAATAAAGGGCTCTACCCATCTAGCTCTTTGTCCTATATCACTACTGATTATACTTGCCTGTTTGTCTCTCACTGGGGTGTTGGTGTTGACATTCTTTCCCGACAGTGTTCTGCTTATTTCATACAACTTTTTCATGTTCTGCCTGGATGCTGTCTCTGCCTCTTCAGTCATGTCATGGACAAACTTCACTGACTGCAGTTTGCCAGGTGTCTTGGAGCTTAACCCAATGGTTTTCTATAATTGTTACTGTCAAACCCTCTAGTGCATCGAATTTGTTGCTTATTGTGATGTTGAATTTACCTCTTTTTTCTTTGTTTTTAAGAAAGAGGACGTTAAATTTGTAGTGAGATGATTTTGATTTGTCTTAAAATGCAATGATTTTCATTCCCAGCGTAGATGTAACAAGTTGGTGATCTGATTCTGCGTCTGCTCCTCGTCTCGTCCTAACATCTAACAAACTTCTTCTCCATTTTCGCATGATGGTAATATGGTCTATTTGATTTTCTGTCATTCCATCTGGAGAAGTCCAAATTGTTTTGTATATCTTCTTGTGTGGAAAGATAGTGCCTACTATGACTAGGTCGTTGAAAGTGTAAAAGTCTGTAAACAGTTCTCCATTTTCATTATATTACCGATGCCGTGCTTTCCCGTTATGAGTTCTTTGTTCGAGTTTTCCCCTCCAACCTAGGCATTCAGATCTCCCATCACAATTTTGATGTCTCTGCGAGGTGCACGGTCTATCATTGACTGTAATGCAGAATAGAATCCGTCCTTCTCCTGCTCCTCTGCTGCATTTATTGGGGCATAACACTGACTGATTTTGATGTTCCTTCCCTTTGAGTTGGACCTGGCTGACATGAGTCTTGGCGACGATGATTCAAATGCTATCATCGCTTTTGTTGCTTCTGGTGACAGCATAAGGACAACCCATTGAGTGTGTACATGGGCCTGGTCCTCATGTCCAGAGTATATGATGGTTTCTCCTTATCCTAAGCGAACTTGTCCTTTTCTATTCCATCTTACTTCGCTTAGGCCAAGTACTTTAATGTTATACCTTGTCAATTCCTTTGCTACTTGGGCAGCTTTTCCAACCTCATATAGGGCTCTGATGTTCCAGGTCGCTATCCTTGTGTTGGCCTTAATCTACAGAAGATTTGTCGGTGCACTGGCTTCCTGATGTACATAAATGTTCTGCTTTTCGGCAATACATACATTAAAATTGGAACGATACAAAGAAGATTAGCATGGCCCGAGCGCATCTAAATTTTAACTCTTAATTTTTAATGAAAATTTCAGACAATGAAACAATTTACACGATATCGTAATGTTAAATAAATACTGATAATTTTTTTCAGAGATGCAACATTCAAAGATCAGTAGACCATGTATCGTAACATATACAAGTAGCTCAGGTATGATTAGACAACAGTTTAAGCAGGAACATGACCAATTTGATTAGTTTGTCAATGGATTATTAAATATAAACACCGAGGCTTACAAACTTGTAATCTGGCGCTTGTCCACCGATCCCATTATTTCTACAACGAACTAAACTAGATGAACACAGTTCACCGTATCATTACTAACCTGTTTATTTTATTGCGAACAAAGCGGAAATTGGATACACGCCGAAAAAACCTGATATAAGGAACAAGTCATCTCAAAACCATCGTGATGGTACTGGTAATTCAAATGAATGCTGTAAGCAATTTTTGTAATTCAATAATACTCAAGTCATTTTCATGTAAAGAACCTAATTTCCACAGAATGGAAACAAATTTGTGTGAGATAAAGACATTTAAGTCGCTTCAACATATTGATATATACATTCACTGATAAAGTGTATCTGCACAGTGAGTGTAGCCTAGGGAACTGTTGTAATTAAAAATGGCTTTGTAATTATTCCTAATGACCATGTATGTTGAAAACATTTGTTTTATTTATTATTAATTTCATGCAATACGCGACGTAGTGTGTAAAGCAAAACATCAATCTCACTGATTTAATCTAGGTCAGACGGTAGACATTTTACTCCCTTACGGAAGAAACCAAGCTGTTGCGTCTTATCCAACAATAACGATTGGGGTTGAAGCTTTCTAGCATAAGGAAAATTGCAATCATATACAACTGTATGGGACTGGCTCGTTGGTCTAGGGGTATGATTCTCGCTTCGGGTGCGAGAGGTCCCGGGTTCAAATCCCGGACGAGCCCAATTGATCTTTTGCTAATCTTCATTGGTTTGTAGTTCCATTTTGAAATTTCATGTAAAATGGAAGAAAACTTAAGCAAATTATATAATGATTTTTTAATTAAAAGGAACATAGACGCAATTTGCGCTCAAAATTTTCAACTTTTATTATTCTATTTTTTAGATCTAAGATAACTAACATGGGTATATTTGATGCCATGTCAAAATTTAAAAGTCAAATATCGAGTTACAAGCAAGATACAGATTTTGAAATTCTTTGTTCTCAAAACAAAGCTCGAGTCTTGTTATTCTTTACATTTGTGTTGTATTGTTGTAAGTTTCAATCAAATGTTGCTTTCTTTGTTTTAAAAATATTATTTATGAACGCATTGAATCCGTTGATCTTGTTTGTAACGAGTCATATTGTCATAAAAAGGCAAATTATTTACTCTACACATGTACCTTATTTGTAAACAAATATATGACTCTAGCTTTAATTACGTAACAATGATTTCTTGCCTCTGTATCTCACTTAAAACCTAACTTATAACATTCAAATTTTGGTCAATCATTTAAAATGTTTAAGTTAATTATTTTAAACATAAAATAAAATGAAAATAAAATAAACATAAAATAAAACAAACAAAATTTTGGGCTCAAATCGGGTCTAGGTCCTTTTAACAATGTTATTCTTAAAACAGGTGTTATCAATATCTATTAATAAGATTTACTGAAATCGTTTCATTGACTCAATCAATATGTCACAAAACTCAATCTCGTTTTCATACAGATTTTTAAACTTTTGAATTGAAAATACATATGTAGTGAGATTATTTTTTTGTCGGCGGGACATACTTTTAGTCAACATTGATACGCTCAAGTCATATTTTGGAAAAGCGAGTCTTTCATTCAGCAAGCTTGTTATCCTCATGAGTGGTCTACTTTTCCAAAATAATATATTGTTTCATTTCTTTTGAATGAAATAATTATTATTAACTACATGTTTAGTATAATTAATTACATGTATGATCTATGGACCCAACTCTTTAGAACTTGAGAGAAGTTTATCAAAAGCCGGTGCTAAATTGTATTCAAAATGAATATGCCATTAACATGGTTTTCTCTTAGTCTTGTATTTGTCATAGTCACATATTTTGCACGGTGATTCTCTCTAGTTACATGTATATGGCGCCTTTATTTATATATATATAAAAGGAGTACATTTTTTGTGTCCCTTACAATTTGGCTTGATAAATAAATTATTCCTCTTCAGTTGAAACACAAGAATCATAATTCTGTCCACAAAAATAGATATTATTAGCATTTTGCTTCAGCTTATATATATATATCTTTTTCCTTTTCCTCCGAGGAAAGGTAAAACAAATTTTTATTGTTTTATTTATTTCATAATTCTAAAAGATTCTTTTTAAATTTACATGAACAATTAACAAGTTAGTCCTAGATTAAAACAACCAAATTAGCAAGGCAAGCAGGACGAAGAAACCTTATAGAAATGGAATCGTGTCAAAAACCACAGTTACACTTGTTATATCGTCGGGGAGATAAAGATGAAATAAAACAGTACCATTGACCATTCTTTGCACATTGTATCTACACGCATTCAGATATGTTCAATAAATATAGAGGAATAAATATTGGCTAAAAGATTAGCTCAATACTAATTACAGATCTCAAACACCTTATAAAACACTTACTTTTATTTATTTTTTTAATTTGTTTGATTGTAATACTTATTTTTAAGATAATCTATATTATGAACTATTCACCCTCTGTATATTTAGTACTCTTTATATGTTGTAACCTCAAAATATATTTATTTTTAAATAAATTAAAAGTTAAATTTACATGTTTTAAATTGTTTTATTATAAGAAAAAAAATGAAATTATTATCACTTTCTTTATCATTCCAACAAATTCCTCTTACATTTACATGTATATTCTAAGACACAAAGATAGCATTATAAATAGAACGGAGAGAGTCGAGAACCACAGATTGTTGGGAAATAAACATTAACCAAAACATCGACTTATCAAGTGTTTATGAACCATGTCGAACTTTATTTTCAACCACACATCTTGTCGGCATCAATGATTTAAATAACAGGTTTATTACAATGGCTCGTTGGTCTAGGGGTATGATTCTCGCTTTGGGTGCGAGAGGTCCCGGGTTCAAATCCCGGACGAGCCCAAACTTTTATCACTGTCGTTTAATAAATGAATTATAAATGTCCTATGAATGGAATTGAAAACAGTAAGACTTCGTTTTAATTGCTTATGAATTAAGAGCAAAGCAATATGTATAGTGTAAATGGCTAATAATTCATTGTCTTCCAAATTATACACAAGTTGTGTTAAAAAGTGCCTACAAGAAATTATCTTTAGGGCATTATTTTACCATTTGATGAACTTTGTAAAACAATGAATAAGTGGTACAAGACAATTTTCTTGAGCATTCATTAATTGAGTTCTTTTGTAAATTTTTTTTTAGTTAAATGCAATCTTTGGGTATAATGTAATAAATTACAATTAAATTTAAATACATTAATGAAGTATTCGTATTTTAGTTCGTTTTAAGTCAATTCAAAATCATTGTGATGTTAAAGGTGAATGAATTGAAGGTTTTTCGCAAGTAACTGTAATTTCATTTACTACTGATTGTTTTTTTTCTTATGTAAATGAACGCAATCCTTTAGATAAACTGATAAGGTTGGAAATAAACTTTGTATTAGATAAGAGAATTTGGGCCACTTTAACATGTTCTGCGAATATTAACAGAAAAAACATATGTGTAGTTGTAGTCTTGAGAAACATGTTATCAACAGTTAAACAAAAACAATTGTGCAATTAGTAATTTAATTCATTTAAAGTTAAATTCTAAATGATCCTGAATGTTCAAAGTATTCAGTTTTATTGATAATCAATTCATTTCAATTAAGTTTCTGTAAATTGGATCTCTCTAGATCTGTATGCACATGTAGTCATGCTTACGGAAGAAACCCAGCTGTTGCGTTTTATCAAGTTAAATTGGATGTGTTTAGATTTTATAGTGTAGGCAATGTCTAAGACATATCTGGCTCGTTGGTCTAGGGATATGATTCTCGCTTAGGGTGCGAGAGGTCCCGGGTTCAAATCCCGGACGAGCCCAAGAATTTTTTGATCTAGCATCTTAATTATACTATATTTGATATCAGTTGAAAATCAGTATGGAAATTTAGTATTTGAAATGTATAGTATTACATAAGCTGAGTGTTTATTAATGTAAACAATTATCATTTTTTATAAGCCTATGCATTATGGAATTGCAAATATAAAATGGATTAGATAATGGTTGCTCGGTCGGAATTATGATATGTAATTAGTTAATAGTATTACATAAAATAATATATACTACATGTTAATAATAAACTACATGTATATTTTAAAGAAAATCTATTCAAAAAAGTAATTTTATTCATTATCAAAAATTTAGTTGGCAAGGTACGATTTCCAAAGGAAGTTTGAGGAGAGGAAATTGGAGATTGGTCGGTGAAATTATATCATAATTACTTTGCCCATTAGATCCAGCGCTCTTATCCTATGAAAGATTTTATCTTTAGTGCCTATTTTTGTTTAAAGTATACTATTGTATTTTTGAATAAATATGCAAATTCCATCTATATCGGTCGATTGAAGCATCAAAAATAGGGAATGCATATATCTATACTTCGCACATTATTTTCATCCAAGTAATCGTCATTAATTTAAAATCCCATGTAAATGACCCCAAAACTGTACATTTACCGATACATTTCTTTTTTAGAGGGGGGGGGGGGGGGGGGGATTTAAATACAGAATACTTATATAAGCGAAAACTAAAGATTTTATTTTATAATAAGTGTGTTTCGTAACCCTAATTAATCATTCTTTATATACTAATGATCATGTATGATTAAAATATTCTGTTTAATTTATAATCAATTCAAACAACCCCCCAGATGCCCTTTAAATGAAACATTGATCTCACTGTGTAGTAAATCTATGCTTGTCATTTCTTTTTTAAACTTATAAAGGAACCCCAGCTGTTGCATATTCTTAAACAATGAAGATCAGGGTTTAGTTTTTTTTGCATATAAGATCTTGAGTTTGCGTGTAAAGACTTTTAACTGGCTCGTTGGTCTAGGGGTATGATTCTCGCTTTGGGTGCGAGAGGTCCCGGGTTCAAATCCCGGACGAGCCCAACTTTTTTCTTGATTTACAAAGCACGTATGTATTGAAGGGACATGGTCCCGATTTTTGGTCAAATTTATTTTTAAAGGGCCATGGTCAGGACGTTTGTTAAATTTTGATTGCCTATGTTTATTGTTTACAATGCTTTAGAAATGCATTTCTTTTGATTAACCATTTGATTGTCAGTCGTAGGGTTATTAGCAAGATATAGAGCTCACAGTTCTTTGTTATGTAAAAAAGACTCGCGTCGTGTTATTGTTTACATTGGTTTAATATACCGGTTCATTTTCAAGCTTATTTTTCTATCTGCTTTTTCGTTTTGAACATTAAAAAACAGTTCCTAGCGTTTGTCACTTCCATTTTAGGTTTAAGTTTGGAATTTTCTTTTCAACCAAAAACATGACCTGAACTTAGTTCACATAACAAAGAATTGTGAGTTCTCAAATGTTGTCGAATAATAGTGTCCACGAATTCAAGCTTCAGTTAGGCAACATTAAATCTATGTGATTAAGAATTTGGACTTCACAATAACCTATGATTCAGATAATTGACTTTAAATAATATTTCACATGGTTTGATATTAGGAACGATGAGAAGCACTTGCTTACAACAGGGAGTATATTGAGTAATTCTCTAGTACGCTCTTTTAATTTCTTGCTTCTTTATTGTTGTCATCGGTTGGGTTGTTTTTTTTTTTTTTGGTGTTTGGTTTTTGGGTTTTTTTTTTATCCTGAATACTTTTTAGACTTAGTTACTGTATTGTTACACAACTCTTAAATTCTTTTAAAAGTAAAAAAAAATCTCAAGTCACAATGGTATAACAACGCTTTTAAATTTAGCATATGTTGCATGTTCGTATTTTAGTGCTTATGCATTTGGGCCATCGTGCAAAGAAAAAGATAAAAATTAATTAAAAAATAATTCATGAAACTAAAGTTAGACAAAACTGCTTAAGCTTTATCATTCAAAAACTTCTCATAATTGTTGTTTTGCAAAAAATGATGGTTATAGCTCAAATCGTCTGGTTAAAATCATTGATTTTGAAGAGGGATAAATGCCAGTTCGAGATTTACATTATGATATTGATTGCTTTTAAAATTTGTATGAAAGACTTATTCAATGCTAGTCATTCCGATAAAAATGATGTCCTGTATTTGCCTGACAGGGTTAACAACTTTATAATATTTATGTTGACAGGAAATCATTCCGACCGACCGTATATGTCATTTGTAATTTTAAATGTACAGGAATTTATTACACTTTAAAACAATTAATAACTCTTCAGTACAAAATCTTGTTATGATCTGTTAACATTTTGTTTAAGGTTACTTCACTATAACCTATATAAACTCTATCTATTAAATGTTGCTTTTGTGTTTTCCTTGAATATTGTAAATACAATTTAAGAATGAAAAAGTTTGAACCTTCAAAAGTGTAAAAACATGTTTGAAAACTATGCAAGTCCAAAAAAAAACCCCTTCATTTCTTTTGTTCCACAGTTTTTGACCAATTTCGACAAAATAAATTATGTCGAAGATCTTTATTTATGAACACAGATTTAGATAACAAAGCATCAAGTGAATCAGAGAACTCAGCAACCAAACAATTTTTGGATGCATTTTTCTGAGAAGCGCTCTTTAATTTTACAACTTTTATAGCGTAAGATTTCCGTTCCAAGTATCCATATTAGAAGTATAGTTATGTTGACAAAATCGCAATACTTGAATGTAACTAACGTAAACAATCAATATTTTCGATAAGTTTCTGAAAAATGGATTATTGATGGCAATTAAAAATGAGTTAAATAATGGTCGCTCTGTCGGAACTATGGTTATTTGGTTCAAAGAATGGTTATTAATAACCGAAAAACTCAGGTTATTTTGACATGTAAATTTTATAGGAATTTAATAAAAGAATTAAATTTTATTCATTGATTTTAAATCTAAAGAAGATAGAAAAATCAGTGTGAAAAAGAACCGGTATATTGAACCAATGTAAACGAAAACACGACACGAGCCTTGCTTGCATAAAAAATAATAGTGAACTCTGTATCTTGCTTATAACCCTACGACTGACATTTCAATTTTTGTTAATCATTTATATTGATTACTTAAGCATAGTAAACAATAAGAGTAGAAAAATAAAATTTGACCCAAAACTGTGACCACGCCCTTTTAACACCTGTTTATCTGTGTATTTGCCTTGTCAATCAAGTAAAAATTTAAGCTCGTCCGGGATTTGAACCCGGGACCCCTTGCACCCACAGCAAGAATCATACCCCTATATCAACGAGCCAGTTATCGGTCTTTGCACCCTTTTCTGGCCAAATGGTTTTTGAGAAGAAGATTTTTAAAAATACCAACAAATTTTTAATGATTTTTTAATTATCTCTGCTTGAAATAGGGCGTGGCCCTTCATTTTAACAAACTTGAATCCCCTTCACCTAAGGATGATTTGTGCTAACTTTGGTTGAAATCAGCCCAGTGGTTCCGGAGAAGAAGTCCAAAATATAAAAAGTTTACGGACAGACAGACAGACGGACAGACGGACGGACGGACAGACGGACGCCTGACAAAAAGTGATCAGAAAAGCTTGAGCTTTCAGCTCAGGTGAGCTAAAAAGTATACACCCATATCATTATCGTTTGGAACGATGTAACAGCAGAGTTTCTTTCGTAAGATTGAAAAAAAGAAATAGCACGCATAGATTGACTATGATACCAATGTTTTGCTTAAAGGAAATCTGGGGGGTGATTTGAATTTTTCATAAATGAAACAAACTATTTTGAACAAACATGATTATTAAGAATGATTAATTAGGGTTTCAAAACGCACTTATTATAGTTTACGCTTTTATAGATATTCTGTATTTGAACCCCCCCCCCCCCCCACACACACACACACTCACACACACAAATGTATCGGTAAGTGTACAGATTTTGAGTCCTTTACATGGGATCTTAAAATCATAACAATTACATGGATGAAAAAAATGTGTCAAATATAGATATATGAACACGCTGTATTTTAATACTTCAACTGACCAATATCAATGGGAATTTGCATCCCTAGTCAAAATACAATAAAGCACTTAAAACAAAATCAGCACTAAACATGAATTCTTTCAATGATAAAAGAGCTGTATCTATTGTGCAAAGTGATTATTATAATCATATTTGCATCAACAATCTCCAATTCTCCTTCCTCAAACTTACTTTGGGAATCATACATTGTTAAATAAATTTTTATACATGGTTTAAAATGTCCTGTACGGTGTGTTGGAATGATATCCTGTCAATGTATAAAACGCTATGAAATTTTACAGGAAGTCACCAGTTATTTACACTACTGAATATCATGGATGATGATATCATTTTTATAAGAATGAGTAGAACTGAATTCGATGCAAGTATAAGTCTTGCACATATGAGTTTAATAAATATTCAAAATTATATTTTGCATTAAACTCTCTTATTCTTCATTGGTTTTAGTCAGATCTGCGATAACACAGTTATTAGGTCCATCAGTTAGGCTTAAGGTTAGATGTGAGAGTTGTAAAGAACCCCAAAAAAAGGGAACATAAAAAGGCAAGGAATTGAATGAATTCGAGCTCAAATATTGCCAGTTGTAAACAACTTTCTTTCGTTGTCCTTACTGTAAAACCTAATGGTAATTGAAAGGTCTTCAGGATAAGATCTAATTTTTATGTATTAAAACTCTTTTAGATTTCATAATTTGAGGGGGGGGGGGGGGCAAAGGTAAAGAAAACCTGACTTAAACAATATGGTCAGTTAAATGAGTAATTTAATTCTGTCAAAAGAGAAATTTGATAATACCCAGCATAGTCATCATCATATTTTTAGACATTAAAAAAATGATGGTCTCAATTCGCAGGGACCTCATAAAGAAAGGAAACTCTTACATTTATCTAGTGCCTTAAGTGTTCAACGCATCGAGTCTAGCTAACTTCTTTGTTTATTGCGATGATTTTTTAATAAAAACATTAAATCGAGTTTAAATTGATTATTGATATAACGAATATGGAGAAATTAACATGTACCATAAAAAGTTATTTATTTAAGAGCTTTATATATTTTGAGGTAAAAACACTGACTGATTCAGTTTAAAAACTTCATTGGAAAACAATGCAACATTCGACGTTTTGAAAACCGTATCTCAACAGCAGATTCTACACCGAGATGTAATTTATTTCCTTTTATTAAATCAATCTCAATAATGGTTTCTTTTATTTTGATTAATACACTCGTCTTTGAATAAACGAAGAAAGAAATGTCATAGATGCTGATCAAAGGTAAATTCGACGTCCATTAAGATATATTTCATTTTTTAAATTTTTATTTTTTAAATCTGAAGTATCTGAAACTACATATTGTAAACAATAAAATTTCTATCTCTACAAAATATGCGAATCTTAATTTTAATGAAATTACATTTAGTAAGTGTTTACTCAATAAAGTTACTATTTTTACGTGTCATTTACTACTGACTTTTTTTCTCATGTAAATGAACGCATTCTTTCAGATAAACTCAGAAGGTTGGAAACAAACCTCGTATCAGATAAGAGAATTTTAGACCACTTTAACATGTTCTGCGAAGATAAACAGAAAAGCATGTGGGTAATTGTAGTCTTGAGAAACATGCTATCAAAAGTTAAACAAAAATAATTGTGCAATAAGTGAATTAATTAATCTAAAGTTAATCATTCTAAATGATCTTGAATGTTCTATTAATTATCAATTCATTCCAATTGAGTTTCAGTAAATTGGATCTATCTGGATCTTTTGCACATGTAGTCAAACTTACGGAAGAAATCCAACTGTTGCGTTTTATCAAGTTAAATTGGATGTGTTTAGATTCTATATATAGTGTAGGCAAGTTTACGACATATCTGGCTCGTTGGTCTAGGTGTATGATTCTCGCTTAGGGTGCGAGAGGTCCCAGGTTGAAATCCCGGACGAGCCCAAGAATTTTTTGCTAAACAATGTTTTCTATTGGGGAGGGGGGGGGGGTCTTCACAGTTACAAAAACGCAAAAAGATGATTCTGTAAGCTCTCAACTGTTAAAATAATATATATTAAATATCACTGTACTTAAAACTTCAGACAAACATTTATTTATAGCTATCATGTCAATTACTTTGTCATTAATTCTTTGTTTTTTATTCCCAATCTCATCATCGAACATATCATTTTTCTTTTCATATAAAACTTATGTGGTTTTTTGCACGGAAACATATCATTAGTAAAGATAAGTTCTCAATATTAAGCAAATGCAGTAGTATTTTGATCACAAATTTTTAACTTGGTTGGTACATGATCAAATCCTCTGAAGCCCGAGGAGCTTTTCAGAAGACCAAAGAAGTTCATATCCCGTTGAACTTTTTATCTTGCTGTTTATTTCTTTAAAAAATATAATATGTCTAGAAATATATTAAGACTAAGAGAGAAATTAAGCCTTCTATTTTACATTTTGTAACCATAATTGTTTTGACAGAGAGAGTACAATTTTACAGCGCTAAAGATATGCTTTTTAATTTGTTTCTTTTTGTAATTCATATGATTTATATTTTTTAGATAATTTATCATATAGAATATCAATCTACATGTATTATATGTTATCATTCATTTACATATTGGAAAGTAGTTTCTCAACGATTTAAATTTTAAGAATACATATACATTTACAGCAATTTCAAAAAAGACATTTTTTGTATTTTTCGTCATTCTCAATAAAAATCAATACACATTTACATGTATGTCCTAAAATAGATATACAGAGGTTACATATCAAGGCAGAGTGAACCAATGGAATGAAGAAACGTGTCGAAACCCAGAGAAACACAACAAAAGTTATTAATATAAGTTGTAGAACTTGTTTATCAATCGTAAAATAAATAAAGTTAAGTATTTAGAAACACAATTAATAGTAATCGTTCATAAGATAAATGTAACAGAATAGTTCGATCGATTTCTCAATTGTTTATAGGTCATGTCGAACTTAAATAGAAACCGTCTTGTTAAAGATTTCTAAACTAATTGTATCCAAAAGCGGTATAACTCTCGCTTTTGGAGCGATAGGTCCTCGGTTCAAATCTAATATATTTGAAATAAGAAAAATGATGGTAGATGGTATTAACTGTATTATATAATTTAAATTTTGATTATGCATATTTCCTATAGAAATATGTAATACTTATTTGCCATATTACCATGCGCTATTATCAAACCAAGATCAATATCAAGATTTTCTTTCAAATGGTCGATTACAATATATAATGGTCTATGCAATCAGACTTCTTTAGTGCACGGTCAAATTATTTGGTCAAATTTGTAGACGTCAAAATAACATATACACAACGTACTTGTCAAAATTTGCCAAACACAAATTGCCTAGAAAGTATAGCATTACATTTCTGCTCCTTTCAGCCAATGAAAATATAACAAATTGTCAAATTGATTGTTGAACTTTTATTTATGACGGGTTCTTGCGGAAAAATGTGTGGATAAATGGTTGTGTTAGTTTACAAACGTTTACTGCCATTATTAAGCATCCTTCGGTATCAAAAAGAATTTTTTTTCATTCTAAATTGATTTTCAATGCTGCCGGTGACTTATTTCTCGATATTCGTAATTTTGTTAATCAACTTCAACTCGATTTTATGTAATTATTAAGAATTCATCACAATAAATACACAACTTAACTACGCTCAATGCATTGAAAACTTAAGGCACTTATCTAAGAGTTTTTGTTCTTTTCGGAGGTATCTGCGAATTGAGATCATATATTTATTTTCTAGACAGATGATGCTGACAATGTCGGTCTTGTCAAATTTCTCTTTTGACGGAATTAAAAAAATCTCTCATTTAACTGACCATTTTGATTAAGTAAGGTTCTATTTATCTTTGTGGTTTTTTTTCTTTTTTCAATCATAATATGTATAGATTGTTAATGCATAAAAATTGTATTTTATCCTGTAGACCTTTAAGACCACTATGTTTTATAGTAGGGAACGATTTAAAAATGTATCTACAATTGGCGGTAGTTCAGCTCTAACTCTTTTAATTTCTTGCTTTACTTTTGTTCTCTTGTTTTGTTCTTTGTAACTTTCACATTTAACCTTAAGCCTAATTGATGGACCTAATAACTGGTTTGTAGTAGATCTGACTAAAATCAATGAAGTAGAAAATAGATTAATGCAAAATTATAATTTTGAATACATGTATTTATTAAACTAATATGTGCAAGACTTATAATGCAACGAATTCAGTTCTGCGCATTCTTATCAAAATTGCATCATCATACATGATATTCAGTAGTATAAATAATTTTAATGACTTCCTATAAAATTTCAAAGCAGTTTTCATATTGACTGGAAATCATTCCGACCGACCAACCGCCTTTGGCTAGGGATGGTGATAGCCTCCTTGATTTTAACATTTTCGGATGTGCAAAATCATTGGTCTCAGAGGGTTCAGTCACAGACGTTCTATAAAATAAATCCCATGTTAAGCATTTGATTGCTAATGACATTTGTAATCTTACAAGAATCGTACAGGAATTAATCACACCTAAAAATGATTTAAAACTGGAAAGTTCAAATATATATGTTTAAATCGATGTTAACATTTTATCTAAAGATTACCTCACTATAACTTTTTTTTAACTCAGTCTTTAATTGTTACTTTTGTGTTTCCCTTTAATATTGTAAATATCAATTTGAAAATGGAAAATTATCAAACCTTCAAAAGTGTATAAGAAAGCATATTTTGAAAACTTAGCGAGACTGTCTTGGTTCCTATTTTGTTCTTTATTTTGTGACCAGTTTTGACAAAGAAAGAACGCTTTACAACCTATGAGCATCTTATTTATACTATATTTGATATCAATTGAAAGTCAGTATGGAAATTTAGTATTTGAAATGTCGTTATAAAGACGTATTACATAAATTGTAGCTGAGTATTTATGAATGTAAACAATTATCATTTTTGTTGAGCCTATGCATCATGGAATATGGATTGCAAATATAAAATGGATTATATAATGGTTGCTCGGTCGGAATTATGATATGTAATCAGTTAATCGTATTACATAGGAAATAAACTACATGTCTATTTTAAAGAAAATCTTTTCACGAATATAATTTTATTCATTAATAAATATTTAGATGGCAAGGTACGATTCCCAAAGGAAGTTTAAGGAGGGAAAATTGGAGATTGGTAGGTGAAATTATATCCTGATAATTTCTTTGTCCATTAGATCTATCGCTCTTATCCTATCAAAGAATTTATGTTTAGCGCTTATTTTTGTTTAAAGTACACCATTGTATTTTTGAATAAATATGCAAATTCCATCTATATCGGTCGATTGAAGCATCGAAAATAGGGAATGCCTATATCTATACTTCGCACATTATTTTCATCCAAATAATTGTCATTAATTTAAAATCCCATGTAAATGACCCCAAAACTGTACATTTACCGATACATTTTATTGTAAGGGGGGGGGGGGGATTCAAATACAGAATACTTATATAAGCGAAAACTAAAGATTTTTTTTATGATAAGCGTGTTTTGTAACCCTAATTATTCATTCTTTATATTCTAATGATCATGTATGATTAAAATATTCTGTTTAATTTATAAACAATTCACCCCCCCCCCAGATGCCCTTTGAGTAAAACATTGATCTCACTGTGTAGTATATATATGCTTGTCATTTCTTTTTAAAACTTACAAAGGAACCCCGGCTGTCGCATATTGTCAAACAACAATGATCAGGGTTTAGGCTTTTTGTATATAACATCTTGAGTTTGCGTGCAAAGACATATACTAGTAATGAAAAAATGACAATAACAAACCGTCAACCATCTCAAAAATCCATCAAACGAAATACAAATTCAAAGCAGAGGAACACGGACCTGCAAAAAGATTGAGGTAGGATCAGGTGCCTAGGAGGAGCGAGCATCCTCTGCTGACCGGTCACACCCGCTATGTGCTCTTTGTCGTAATCGGGAAAAAACGGAAAAGTCCGTAGACAATTAGGTGATAAATTATGGTCTAACAATTAGTATGAAAAACGTCAGTAGATGATTGTTTTTGCTGACAAGGTCGTTGTATCGACCATAGAACTTACGAAAAGATGACTTCAAACGAGCCTGTTGACAGTCCTGTTTTATCAACTTGTTTGTCAGTAGCTTGCCTCGCCTTAGAAACTGTTCTTACGAAGAGCATGCCCTTGCGTATCGAATTGACTGAGAAACAAAAACACCATATGCAGGTGATGAAGGTATATTGCTACATAAGGAAAGTTGACTATAGAAAAATTGAAGTCATCACGTTTATCATAAAGTTTTGTTTTTAGGTTACCACCAATGTCCATTTCTAGTAAAATATCCAAATATGAAACGGATGACGCTGACACTGTGGTATCTTTTATTTCAAGTTCACTGGGATATATCGAGTCGACGTAAGTATGGAAATAACAATTGTTAATTGATAATAGATCGTCGATCTACCTGAATGTTGAGTTAAAGAGACCAACTGGCTCGTTGGTCTAGGGGTATGATTCTCGCTTTGGGTGCGAGAGGTCCCGGGTTCAAATCCCGGACGAGCCCAAATATTTTCTTGATTTACAAAGCAAATAAACATGTATTAAAGGGGCAAGGTCCCGATTTTTGGTCAAAATTTATTTTGACGTTTGTTAATTTATATTTTCTATGTTTACAATTAATGCATTTCTTTTGATTAACCATTTGAGTGTCAGTCGTAGGGTTATAAGCAAGATATAGAGCTCACAGTTCTTTGTTATGTAAACAAGGCTCGTGTCGTGTTATTGTTTACATTGGTTTAATATACCGGTTCATTTTCAAGCTTATTTTGCTATATGCTTTTTCGTTTTGAACATTAAAAACAGTTCCTAGCGTTTGTCACTTCCAGTTTAGGTCTAAGTTTGGAATTTTCTTTTCAACCAAAAACATGACCTGAACTTAGTTCACATAATTAAGAATTGTGGGTTCTCAAATGTTGTCGAATAATTGTGTCCACGAACTCAAGCTTCAGTTAGGCAACATTAAATCTATGTGATTAAAACCTTGGACGTCACAATAACTTATGATTCAGATAATTGACTTTAAATAATATCTCACAAGGTATGATATTAGGAACGATGAGAAGCACTTGTTAACAACAGGGAGTACATTGTGCAATTGTCTACGCTCTTATAATTTCTTGCTTCTTTATAGTTGTCATTGCTTGTTTTTTTTTTTTTTTTGGTTTTTGGTTTTTGGGTTTTTTTTGGGCAACTTTCTATTTATATCCTAAAGACGTTTTAGACTTAGTTACTGTATTGTTACACAAATCTTAAATTCTTCAAAAAAAAAAAAAAAAAAAAAAAGTTAAGTCACAATGACATAACACCGCTTTTTAAATTTAGCATATGTTGCATGTTCATATTTTAGTGCTTATGCATTTGGGCCATCGTGCAAATAAAAAGATAAAAATTAACTAAAAAAATTTCATAAACTAAAGTTAGACAAAACTGCTTAAAATTTATCATTCAAAAACTTCTCATAATTGTTGTTTTGCAAAAAATGATGGTTATAGCTCAAATCGTCTGGTTAAAATCATTGATTTTGAAGAGGGATAAATGCCTGTTGGAGATTTACATTATGATTTTGATTGCTTTTAAAATTTGTATGAAAGACTTATTCAATGCTAGTCATTCCGATAAAAATGATGTCCTGTATTTGCCTGATAGGGTTAACAACTTTGTAAAATATATGTTGACAGGAAATCATTCCGACCTACCGTATATGGCATTTGTAACTTAAATGTACAGGAGTTTATTACACCTAAAAACAATAAATAACTCTTCAGTACAAAAACTCTTGTTATGATCTGTTAACATTTTGTTTAAGGTTACTTCACTATAACCTATATAAACTCTATCTATTAAATGTTGCTTTTGTGTTTTTCTTGAATATTGTAAATACAACTTAAGAATGAAAAGTGTTGAACCTTCTAAAGTGTAAAAACATGTTTGAAAATTATGTAAGTCCAAATAAACCTTTATTTCTTTTGTTCAACAGTTTTTGACCAATTTCGACCAAAAAAAATCATGTCGATGATTTTTATTTATGAACACAGATTTAGATAACAAAGTATCAAGTCAATCAAAGAACTTAGCAACCACAATTTTGCATGTATTTCTCTGAGACAGGGTCTTTAATTCTACAACTTTTATAGTGAAGGATTGCGTTCGAAGTATCAATATTAGAAGTAAAGTTATATCGACAAAATTGCATAGCTTGAATGTAACTAACTAACAATCATTATTTTCGATAAGTGTCTGGAATTGGATTATTGATTGCAATTAAAAATGGGTTAAATAATGGTCGCTCTGTCGGAACTATGGTTATTAGGTTCAAAGAATGGTTATTATTAAACGAAAAACTCAAATTATTTTGTCATGTAAATTTTATAGGAATTTAATATAAGAATTAAATTTTATTCATTGATTTAAATTTAAAGCAGATAGAAAAATCAGTTTGAAAAAGAACAGGTATATTGAACCAATGTAAACGAAAACACGACACGAGCCTTGCTTACATAACAAATAATAGTGAACTTTGTATCTTGCTTATAATCATATGACTGACATTCCAATTTTGGGTGATCATTAAAAATTGATGACTTAAGCATTTTAAACAATAAGAATAGAAAAATAAAATTTGACACAAAACTGTGACCTTGCCCCTTTAGCACCTGTTTATCTTTTTATTTCTCTTGTCAATCAAGTAAAATTTAAGCCCGTTCGGAATTTGAACCCGGGACCTCTCGCACCCAGAGCGAGAATCATACCCCTAGATCAACGAGCCGTTATCGGTCTTTGCACCCAATTTCAAGATGTTATAAACTAAAAAGTCTAAACCCAGATCAGTATCGTTTAGAACGATGCGACAGCAGGGTTTCCTTTGTAAGTTTGAAAAAAAAGAAATGACAGATTTACTATGAGACCAATGTTTTGCTTTAAAGAAATCTGGGGGATGTTTGAATTGATTGTAAATGAAACAAACTATTTTGAACATACAGCATTATTAAGAATGATTAATTAGGGTTCCAAAACACACTTATTATTGTTTACACTTATATAGGTATTCTGTATTTGAACACCCCCCGCCCCACAAATGTATAGGTAAGTGTACAGATTTTGGGCCCTTTACATGGGATCCTAAAAGCATGACAATTACATGGATGAAAATAATGTGCCAAATATAAATATATGCACTCGCTATATTTGAATACTTCAATCGACCAATATCAATGGGAATTTGCATCCTTAGTCAAAATACAATAAAGCACTGAAAACAAAATCAGCATTAAACATGAATTCTTTCAATGATAAAAGAGTTGTATCTATTGGGCAAATTGATTATTATAATCATATTTGTATCAACAATCTCAAATTCGCCTTCCTCAAACTTACTTTGGGAATCATACATTGCTAACTAAATTTTTTGTAAATGATTAAAAATGCACTGTATACGGTCAGTGGGAATGATTTCCTGTCAATATATAAAACGCTTTGAAATTTTACAGGAAGACACCAGTTATTTACACTACTGAATATACTGGATGATTATATCATTTTGATAAAAAATAAGTAGAACTGAATTCGATGCAATTATAAGTCTTGCACATATCAATTTAATAAATATTCAAAATTATAATTTTCATAAAGTTCCTACTGCATTGGTTTTAGTTAGATCTACAACAACACAGTTAGTAGGTCCATCAATTAGGCTTAAGGAGAGTTGCCAAGAACAAAAGAAGAGAACAAAAAAAAGCAAGAAATTGAAAGAGTTAGAGTTCAACTACTGCCAGTTGTAAACAACCTTCGTTCATAGTCCTTACTATAAAACCTGGTGGCAATTGAATGGTCTCTAGGATAAAATCTAATTTTTATGCACTAAAACTCTTTAGACTTCATAATTTGATGTGGGGAAAAGGGCAAAGGTAAAGAAAACATTACTTATTTGAAATGGTCAGTTAAATGAGTGATTTAATTCTGTCAAATGGGAAATTTGACAGTACTGATCATTGGCATCATCATCTGTCTAGAAATAAAAAAAAAGGTCTCAATTCGCAGGGACCTCATGAAGAAAGAAACTCTTACATTAGTGCCTTAACTGTTCAACGGATCGAGTCTAGTTAACTTGTTTGTTTATTGCGATGATTTTTTTTTAATACAAACATTAAATCGAGTTGAAATTTATTAATAAAATTACGGATATCGAAAAATTAACATGTACCCTCCAAAAATTTATTTATTTAAGAGCTTTCTAGATTTTGAGTCAAAAAACATCGACGGATTCAGTTTAAAAACCTCATCGGAAAACAATGCAACATTCGACGTTTTGAAACCTGTATCTTAAACGTAGATTCTACATCGAGATATAATTCATTTCCTTTCATCTAATCAAGATCAATCATGGTTTCTTTTATTTTGATTAATATACTCGTCTTTGAATAAACGAAGAAAGAACAATGTCATATATACTGATCAAAGGTAAATTCGATGTCCATTAAAAAATATTTCATTTTTAAAATATTTTTTTAAACTCTGAAGTATCTGAAACTAAACAATAAAATTTCTATCACTTCAAAATATGCTAATCTTAATTTTAATGAAATTACATGTAGTAAGTGTTTACTCTATAAAGTTACTCGTTTTTAGATCATATAGTGTGAATTTTGTTTCGAAAATGTCACCAAGTTCTTATATATTTCAAATGACAACTTTATCTTCTGATTTTAAAATTTTTAGAGGCTTACCGATTGCCATCCGTTCACAAATTGGTTTGCTTTCCATTGCTTTGTATAGAAAAAATCATCTGAAAAAAGAAACTTTGTTTTAGTCTTAATCACCATAAAAGGCATTAAGGTGAAAGTTTAATGTAAATAAATCGTAATTGCATCTTTTCTACACAAAATCAAAATGATCCTAAAAATACAATTCATATTGCTAAAGTAATTCTTATTCTTTAAATGAATGTCTTATCTAAGTTCCACTTTTACTTAATAGTATGACCAAAAGGTATTGAAACATTCTTTTTATATCGTGCTAATTTTGTTTTCTTTTATCAAAATACCCAGATCTCCTGATATAGATATGAAAAAGATTTTACTGCTTCATTTAATAATTTACACTCTATATTGATAAATATTACGAAAATACATTTTCATAAGAAGTAAATTTTGCAAACCTGCAAGATTAATACCTCTATAAATAGAGTGCTTGTGAACCTTAAGGATCTTTTGCGTATGATTAAAATTACTCATGGCCAAATATATGTGTGAAAAATTTACACACGTTTGCAAACGCATCCAAAGGTGTGTAGCAGTCTACGTTATGTTGTACACAAAACTTAGATGTATCTTCTCATATATAATCTCTTTGCGCCTAAAATGTAATTTCAGCCCGATTGGCATTTGTTGCAAGTATTTTTTAAGTTAGCAAAATTATTTCATTAAATATTGTTATCCATTATGCACAATGATCAGATTTAATAGAGAGATTACGAAAAATATCAGTATGAAACTGCATAATTTTTTCGTGACCTTTTTGCTCTTAAAAAAGACAGTTTCTTTAATAGTTACAATTTGATTTGAAATAAAAACGTTTTGAATATCAAGACTATGATAGAATTAATTAAGTTTGCCTAGATATGTATTCAGTGTTATTTTGTTATGTTGTCATCGCAAAATTTGGCTGGGAAAAAATTTCCGACTTTTTCTATATATTTGATTTTATGCTAAAAGTCTATCAAGATTTAATTTTGTACATGTTACACAGAACCTATAAAATATATTCCAAACCTATCAATTGTTAAAAACGTGGGTTATCAACAAAGTATAATAAAAAGAAAAGTATATTGAAAGGACTATATTTGGTATGGTAAAATATCTGCCCCCAAATTTAACCAATGTTTAAATAGTATCGTATAAAAATCAAATCTTTATATTTACATTCTAGTGTGTTTTTCCATTAAATTTTGTGATCTTTAATGCCTCTAAATGCAACAACTAATCACTGCATTTGAATTTACATGTAATTTACATAAGTAGTTCCCAAACATTGATTTTTATGTTATCGACTAAAAATATATTTCATACCTGTTGTCAAAACACCATGTTTTACAAATATTCAACAAAAAAGTGGATTTTATTGTTAAAAGCAAAATTCAAGAATTGTTTTTCATGGATTATATTTTCATGCTCATCGATCTCAACTCAACAGTCTATGTGATAACCAGTTTAAACCGGTTTTTATAAAACAGCTGTTCTTGCTGTTACTAATTTGCTCCCTCCGTGATCTGCAATTTGTATCGATTTATTTCAGTAAATAATTGATTCATCAGTAAGGGAATGTAAATATAAGCATTGAATGATTTATTTTTGACGTCGTCGTGTCAATAACTGCCGTCAGGTGAGCAGACAAATTGAATAACGCGCGTTATTCAATTTGTCTGCTCACCTGACGGCAGTTATTGACACGACGACGTCAAAAATAAATCATTCAATGATATAATAAATCATTGTACAGAGGATGCCAATCACTTTAATCTTCATTTCAATCATCATTGCCCATTTGCTGTTTATCTATGACGTCATCAAAATGACCTAATTCCCGCAAATTTGCAAACAAATGAAAATATTCTCATTTTTCTTTATACTTTGCAATCAGTAGTATTGAGCGCAGGTCTGCTCAAGTACGATTTTAACATATGTTTTTTCTTCAAATAATTATACACATCATACTGAAAAATGGTACTTGAGCAAGCCTGCGCTCGATGTTTCCCAGTCGACAAATAGGGCTGGGTATCGGGGGAAAATTTTGTATTGCGATATATTGCGATATTCTAAAATGTATTGCGATCTAAATTTGATTTTTTTTTCAATGTTAATAGACTGTAATTGGTAGATTTTATATATACAATTCATTTGCACTATGAGCCTATATAAAATTAAAGAATAAACATTGAAAAATTATATGATTTATCATCTAGCAAAACTAGACAAAAGTAGTCAGTTATTATAAGGTATATTTGGTACAATGCATTGTAAGCAGTCCAATGATCTTGTGGAAAAATAAAATAAAATATGTGCAACAATTAATTTATTTACAGTTACTATACGAAATGAATGTTTTGACCATGTTGACTGTGTCAAATTTCAGGGAGACATAATTATAACTGCAACAGGGTCTACTTCAAATTCTTTATTAAGAATATCAGCATGTCAACATGTTTAGGCTTTAGTGAAGCTCTAGATCTCTGAGCAGTCACAATATCAAAACCACAAACTTTCCTTTCGTGTTTGGAACTATTACAAATGCATCAGCCATATTTAATTCAATCAGAATTTTGGAATCCCGAGCCCGTAACGAAATTCCGAGCCCGATCAATTAAACCGGTATACCGGTATTGAAAAAATGTATTGCGATACGATATTTTTTGTCCACATACCGCAGTACACCGGAATACCGGTATAATTACCCAGCCCTATCGAAAAACCATCGGAAAACACCCATATTTTGCTACAAAACATCAATTCATCAAAATAAGGCAATCGTCACGACGTCATTTCTACATTATGACGTCACTGTGGTGATAACCTTTTACACCCTTATTTTCAATATGATTTTAACAATCTTCTACCTTAATTTTAAAGCTCTTTATAAAACTTTAATTTTGGGGGCGGAAAATGCATAATACCGCACATAGTCCATTCATAAAATTGCTAGATTTCTGTCCTTTTTGTCAAAAAAAATCTTCTGCACGAAAAATAGTTCCCCAAGAAACTTGTTTGATAGGAAATGCGTCACAATATGGAGGTGTCCCGTACCACCTTAAAGAGACGTATTTTATAGAGAGGAAATGTAGGTCAATCATTTAAAAAAATTAATTTAATCAATTGTCGAAATTTGATAAATAAAATCTCGTATAAATAATTAAGGGCATATAATTATCATTATTTGAACAAAGAAAGTATATTTCAAAAATGATACTTTAACGATCCATGAAATGAAATATTGGTGTAGCATTCCATCTTATGATTTCTGGTATAATAATTCAAATAACATGTTTGACTTCAACTAACTCCAAATTAACGAGTAATGTCATATTCAATATCTTTGACGATATATACGAATTATATACTCTGTATTCTGTCGTGGTATACCGAAGAATGATATATGGGCAAATATTGTTGAATCTAATATTTCATATCATTCCCAGAGATTTGTTTTCTTTTAGTAAAAAAGGAGGTTTAAATCCCCATAAAAATGGGATGAGTTGTAAAGAAATCATGTACTATTTAATGACTAATTTACTGACAATCTATTTGTCGTAATGATAAAAAACTCATGACAAAAATACATTGTCGACCCTGGAGTAAAATCTTCGTAAAATGTGCCGTTGACTACATTAAGTCATAAGATTTTTCAAATGTGTTTCAAATTTGTTCGTCAAAATCCCGTAAATTCTTTAGTAGAATCTAGTCTTCTTAGGGATTATCTGAAATTTGATATATACATTTGTAAAAACTTTTTTTTCAAAACGGAAAGTATATGGTTTTTCCACTTTGAAATATGCTATATACTTCTTGTAAATTCTTTTGTACATTAAACACCTCTTCCCACAAAAAAGTAGTTTTAGATAAAGTAGGCATAATGAATCATACTAGTCTTTATAGGTATTTAATGTGATCTTTCCACCCACAGTAATAAACATCTAATTTACGACTTCAATTACAACATTATCATTAATTTCGTTATCCGGACTGCATATTTATCATGACAAACCTATCTATATGTGGGTTTTAAGATGAACAAACAGCCTACGCTTGTTTTAATATATAATTACATAAGTTTTAAATTTCAAATCTCCATAAATGAGCATACCAAGTATCAAAACTCTAATTATTTCCCCTGCTGTACAAGTATCAATTAACATTGGTGGAGAACTCCATATGCTAGTAATCATATATATTTGTACTGTATTGGCGTTGGCATGTACATGCATATGCATTATTTTTTTGATAAAACATGGAATTTTTTATTCAAAATGTGTCGAAAACTACAATTGTAATTTTTTTAGCAAACTGAGTTTGAAGGATAATTTTTGTATGAACATTAAGTTTTTTTTAACTGTGTAACCTTAAAGGGGCATGGCCACGACTTTAATTGGTCAATTTTTTTTCTTCTGTTTTTATTATTTATAATGCTTTAGGAATGCATTTCTAATGATCAAATGAAATATGAGAGTCAGTCGAAGAGTTATAAGTAAGATACAGGGCTCACAATTCTTTGTCATGTAAACAAGGTTCGTGCCCTGTTTTTGTTTACATTGGTTCAATATACCAGTAAAAAGTCCTTTTCAAGTTGATTTGTCTATCTTCCTATTAATTCTAAGCATACACAAACAGTTCCTAACGTTTAGCACATTCATCTTAGGTCTAAAACTGGAACTTTTACTTCAACATTCAAAATGTAAACAAAAGCTTTCTTTACATATCAAAGAATTGTAAGCTCTGTAACTCGCTTATAGCTCAACGAATGACACTTAAATTTTGGTTGCCTATCAACAACGTCTTACTGAAGCATTGTAAGCATTAAAATCAGGAAAATAATTTTTGACCAAAATCGTGACCATGCCCTTTTAAGCAGCTAATCTAAAAAATATGGAACATCTCAATTTTAATGAGAAGAAATCTAAACCTATGCAGAGAGAAATAACACAATTGGCATTCATACATTGCTTTTGATGTTTTAGTGTACAATATCGAACGGATAAAATTGCCAGCCCATTGTTTACATATCTAGGTAGTACAAGATTATGCATTTTCCTTCTGCAAACACGTGAACAATTCTGTCATAACCAAATAGTGTCCTTAGTAATAAAAGTTTTATAATTTTGGACATTTGGATACAAAAAACTTTTGATCTTGTGCTAATAAGTTTATTTAAGCAAGCTATTAACTAAGGAAGATCCAATTATTATAATTACTAGTATTTAACATATTATTTTTTGTAAAGAAGTATGTAATGCAGCTGATATTAATTTATCGAGCCTATTAGGAACCATTAACAATAAAACATCTTAAAATAAATAATATGTTATTAAATATGTTCAATACGATAAATATTCAAATCAAAATGACTCAACATGTATTCAGTAAACTTTAGTTGATAAAAACATTCAAATCAAAATGACTAAGCACATTTATATTGGTTACTCAAAAACAATTATGTGATAAATTTAAAGAATGATTCGATAATTCACTGATATTTACAGATGATACTAAATAAGTTTACATAAAGATAGAAAACCAGAATGGTTTTTGTTAACATCATTTTACATAAATCACAGGGAAATGCACTATATTGGAGCTCCACCTTCGCCGGGGCTTAAACTCACGACCTCTGAAACCCTCTCTCCTAGCAGTGAGCGGCAATCGCGCTAACCACTCAGCCATCTAAGCAACACGTTTTTGTTTCCATTTTTGTTACCCATTCTTTTTAAAGGACCTTTATATTTTCCTTCTTTCCAAAGAACATTTTTGTTTCCACTCTTTCTAAAGGACATTTTCTAAATTACTTTTTGTTTCCATTCTTTCTTAATGACCTTTTTGTTTCCATTCTCTCAAAATCACTTTTTTGTTTCCATTCTCACTGAATTACATTTTTGTTTCCATTCTTTTAAGATGACTGAGAAGATTTTATTCTATTAATAATGTCAAGGGATAACCACCACTGTCAATAAGTTCGAATGAAATAATGTATATATTTTTTTTAATATGCGATTTACACAATGTCATCCGGATATTTTGTAAATAGACATTCTTTTGGTGTGTTTTTTATCCTTAGTTAAATCTTTTTGAACTTATCTACTTCATACACTTATATTCGAGGTAGTGTTGACCAATATTGTACTGTTCAGATCTTGATGGCTGGACAGCTCTGGCAATTTTTGAATATATAATTATAAATCTCCTTTAGAAGAAAAGCCTCGTCGAAGGATATGGTAAAAAGTAAAATTCCAAAGCCAAAATAAATAAAATGTTTTTTTTTCATTATTAAATAAAAGTTTAAAGCTAAAAACATTAAATTTAAAATTTTATGGTAGAATGGTTAATTTGTTGACCATTCAGCCTCCTTAAACAACATTTTAGTGTTGCACTTTAATTGTTCATTTTATTGATTCATAATGTTATAATTTGCGGGGTATGTGTTATTCATTATCAAGCCCTTTGTTATACGTTTAGGTGTTAAAACATAGAGATAGTTTTATAACATCCCTTTAACAGTTTGTTTGGTTATTTCATTCGAGTTTATGATTTAAATGATGATTAATGTAGGTAAAAATATAATTAATCATTCAGATAGATATCCTTATAAGCCATATCGATTTTTTCAAGATATTAAGAGTTTAAATGTGCTTTTAAAAACACTTATAAATCTCAAGATTTTATTCGACTATATCTTCTGTGCATTACTGGCTTGGCAATGGGTAGTGAAATGTGTCTAGTGTGGCAGGGTCAAACGACTCTAGATATCTTGCATCGTCTCAAGCCACAGGTTTAGTGTCCATTCTATTTCCATGGACACTAAACCCGTGGCTTGATACGATGGATACATTGCTGCCGATATCTAGCTTACTTGTAGTTGAAAGAGAGTGTAAAATTGATAACGGAAATGTAACTAAAGACAGAGAATGGCGTTGAACAAACTGATACCCCTGTTTTTGCCCAAATCAGTCACAAAAGTTGCCAAGTGGAACGTTGGTACCATGTATACGAGAAGGACGATGGGCACAAATAGCAGAGTAGATGAGAAAATATAGCATCGACGTGCTAGGCATTAGAGGTGTTAGGTGTTAATTATCCATTAGAGAAGCAAGTTGGAAGTGGTTAGATAACAGTATAGGAGAAGAAGATCTTTTGTTAAAGAATTTAAGTACCTTGGCATTATATTCTCAAGAACTGGCTCTTTTTTAAAAGCCAAAAAACATTTATGTGACCAAGCCCAAAAGGCAATGTATGGTGTCATTAGAAAAATTAGACAATTTAATCTACCAGTTACATGTCAGTTAGAACTCTTTGATAAAATGGTTGTACCTGTATTGCTGTATGGTTGCGAAGTATGGGGTTTTGAAAAACTTGATAGTATTGAACGTGTTCACCTAAAGTTTTTAAAGCACATTTTATGTTTAAAAAGTAGTACTCCAAACTATATGGTTTACGGAGAAACAGGTCGTTTTCCTTTATCTGTAATTGTATTTACTAGAATGGTATCATACTGGTGTAAATTAATTTCTAGGACGAATTCTAGCATTACAAATATATTATACCGGCACTTGTTGAATCAGACTGAAAATACAACCAGTACTAACCCTTGGATTGATTGTATTCGCCATGTTTTTAACTCATGTGGTTTATCAAATGTTTGGCAAAGCCAGTTTTTAAATATTGTTAACCAAAAATGGGTTTCAACGGCAGTTAAACAGAGATTACAAGATCAATTTATTCAAAAGTGGCATGCTGATATAAATAATTCATCAAAAGGAGTAATATATAAAATTTTTAAAACAAATTTTGGATATGAAAAATATTTAGATATTTTACCCCTGAAATTCAGAAAAATTCTTGGTAAATTTCGTACTTCAAATCACCATCTACCAGTTGAACTGGGAAGATGGGAGGGTATCCCATTAAATGAAAGATTTTGTCCTCTCTGTAATACCAAACGTGTAGCCGATGAATTTCATTATATTTTAGAATGTGATGCAATATCACAAGTCCGGAACAAGTTTATAGACAAAAATTTTTCAGATAGACCTAATGTGTTAAAATTTTCGTATCTTATGACAACATTTAACATGAAATTGCTGAGAAAATTGTGCATTTTTATAACAAAGATATACGAGGTAGTCTGTCCTCCATGAGTTTCGCTTTGTATAACTTTTCCTAACTCTATAACCTTTATATTATTATATGTTTACCTCTGACCAATTTATATGTATATTTTAATGTTATTTTTGTCCTCATGTACCATATGTTTGAAATGGTTTTGAGCGAATAAATGAACTTGAACTTGAGAAGAAGATCTTTATTCTGGCAGTGAAAATGAACAAGAAGCCCACAGGCCTTCACGGTCACCTGAGTACATAGCCCTTAGATTGATATATCAGAGAGTCTCAATTCATTTTGAAGTCTAGGCCTTCACGGTCACCCAAGTACCATAGCCCTTAGATTGATATATCAGAGAGTCTCATTTCATTTTGAAGTCTAAACCATAATCCGAGACTCCTCTGACTGTTGATTTGTTTGAAAAACAATCATTCATGAAAATGTGCGGGGGGGGGGGGGGGGGGGGATTAAAGAGTCGGAGGAATCTTGGATTATCTATACCTTAGCTCCAGGGGCCAAAACTTGTAAACTTTTTGTAATAGGAGACCTGCAGGCCTTTAATAGTCAATCTTTTATAATATTCAGTTTCATTTATAATGCACACAAAATGCATACAGCTTATTTCTACAAGTATAGAATGCACAGGATATTAGAGTATATTTTCTAAAATAGAACACATATTTAATTATATTGCCAAGTGACAATTTACCATGTAATTTTCAAGATGATGTTAAAATTGTTCATGGATGACACACACAATTACCGTAAGTAAAAATACATGTTCAATATATGGCCATATTTATCACTCCCCCCCCCCCCCCCCCCCCAATAAAAGGCCTCAACTTCTGTCCCGTGGCCTTGGCAGTGAATTTCATAATTTAATATCAGGACATTATAAACATAATAACAATGCATGACTTTAATTTACACGACTGTGATAGTACAGAAGAAAACAAATTATTAAATCAATACATTTTCACTTTGTGGCTATATTGGCCCCGCCCTAGGGCCTGAACCCCTGACCCAGGGACCATGAATTTCACAATTTAGGTAGAGGACTTCATGTGCTTCAAAACCAGGAATTACGGGGTTTTATTCTCTTCTCAAATATGTATGGGAATAAAGAAGAAGATTTTCTAAGATTTAATACATTTTCACTATATGGCTAAATTGGCCCCACCCTGGGGCTGAACCCCGGTCCCAGGGGTCATGAATTTCACAGTTTACATGTAGGTAGGGGGCTTCATTGACATCATAAACATGCATTTAGTTTTTCACAAATATTTATGGGAGTAGAGAAGAAGATTTTCTAAGATTTAATACATTTTTACTATATGGCCATATTGTCCCCATCCTAGGGTCTGGACCTCTGAGCAAGGGGCCATGAATTTCACAATTTGGGTAGAGGGCTTCATGGACATCATAACCATGCATTTAGTTTTTTCTCCACATAAGATACAATGTGATAAACTAAGAAATCTACACGACAAAGACATATTTCAACTATAACTGATGAATAGTTTTGATGCATTATACAGGGAGGATCAAGAATTGGATATTCACAGTGAATAGATTGCATATTATCAAATACATGTGAAGAAGTCTTATGAAAGAAATCAAGAAAGAAAGAAAACGATTCATAATCTATTCGATACTCCTTTTAGCCAACATAGAAATGCAGAATTTAAAATAATACTAGTTCATACATAATTGGATCATTAATGGATGAAGTTCGTCTAATTACGCATTAAAAAGTATAATTACCATTAAAGGTCAACGATGATAATTATAGGTCAACGATGTACTTATTTTGCGATTTTCTATTATATCATTAGGGGATGTGAATTTTGAAATGTATTACAATCTCTACGTACACCCCCCCCCCTACCACCACCACCACCACCCCTCACGTACTTATTAAGCAAAAAAAACAACCCTAAGCGAGAATCATACCCCTAAACCAACGAGCCTACTGAAACAACACTGCATTGACTTTAATCTTAAAAGGAATCTATTCAATAGAGTTTATAATTGATTAAAACTTTTATTTAATTTGAGATATAAATTATTTGCAATTGCAGTTGAGAATTTTGCATTTTTGTTTGGTCATATTACGAACTATTAGGTTATATAAATCTCAACACTTTTAAAAATGATTTAGCAACTGCTATTGTTTCTCTTGCAGAATTATATTTCATTGTTTTCATTTTTTTTTCAAAATTGCACTCGGAATATAGTGTAAATTTCGCTTAAGGCATAAATATTTTCTTTGTAGTACACAGTCAAAGCAAATGTTTAATCTATTTTGTTTTGGATTTTTTCTCATTTTCAATTTTCAATTTTCAAACCAAATCAATGCATATAAATGAAAGATTGCCATAAATTTTATTAACTACAGAAGTAAATTGGATGCAAATTTAATATGGTGGACACACCTTGATATTTTTAGTGTATTATGCTAAATGGTCTATATATAAACTTTCACCCATGCATGTATGTCTAATGTCTTTGAATCGTACATAAATCAAGTTGAGACTAAGCATACATCTTATAAGCGATATTCTTAAAAATAAATCTTATAAAATGCGCCTGTATTTTAAAATTTTTATATAGCAATAGTCAGACATGACACTTTTATTATTCTTTGAGTTATCCCTCTTGTCTAAACACTTTAAGATACGGGCAGAAATATGCGATATTTGACAAAATTTAATGAATGTAACAAAACTTTTTATTATGCTTCTTTTCTACCGAATACTAGTACTTTTCAAATTATAAATACCCGTAATACACAGACACGTAGTATCGAGGGGGGAGGGGAAGGGGACAACACAGAAAGAAACTGCGTGCTTCTCAAGAAAGAAAAACATCAACCACATGCGCGGATTCGGAAATTTTTTCCAGAGGAGGGGGGAGGGGGGGGATCCGTAGGATAATTGTGTTTGCCGGAGGGGGGGGGGGGGGGGTTCGAGGCATATTTGCGAAAATTCTACAATGTAAATTTGATCAATTTTCATTTTCCGGGGGGGGGGGGGGGGGGTGGGTTCTGGACCCCCTCCCCCCTCTAGATCCGCGCATGAACCATCACTGTAAAAACCGTAAGATCCATTTATGATATGTGGTGATAACGAACAGTGTTCAAATTCAAAAGTCCAAAGGAAAATTACAAAGCAGGAGCAGAGCGAACACGGACCTCTTAAAAAAAATAGAGGTAGGATCAGGTGCCATGGAGGAGTGAGCACGCTCTGCTGACCGGTCACACCCGCCGTTGCTCTTTGTCATAATTGGGAAAAACGGAAAAGTCCGTAGACAATTAGGTGATTAATTAGGGTCTAACAATTAGTATGTAAAACGTCAGTCAACATGCGACCCAGTGGAGGATCATATTTGCTGACAAGGTCGTTGTATCGACCATAGAACTTACGAAAAGATGACTTCAAACAAGACTGTTGATAGTCCTGTTTTATCAACTTGTTTGTCAGTAGCTTGCCTCGCCTTAGAAACTATTCATACGAAGAGCATGCCCTTGCGTATCGAATTAACTGAGAGACAAAAACATCATATGCAGGTGATGAAGGTATTAATAATATTGCTACATAGGTAAGGAGAGTTGACTGTAGAAAAATTGAAGTCATCACGTTTATCATAAAGTTTTGTTGTTAGGTTACCATCAATGTCCATTTCCAGTAAAATATCCAAATATGAAACAGATGACGCAGACTCTGTGGTATCTTTTATTTCAAGGTCACTGGGATATATCGAGTCGACGTAAGTATGGAAGTAACAATTGTTAATTGATAATACGTCGTCGATATACCTGAATGTTGAGTTGAAGACCACATCGAGTGACTTATTTCTTTCACGTACAAGTTTTTGAATAAAATCTGCTTCATATGAATACAAAAACAGGTCTGCTAACAATGGGGCACAATTGGTACCCTTAGGAATTTCAACAGATTGTTGGAAGACTTGGTTTTCAAAAACTACATAGATGTTGTTTATCAGAAACTCAAGCATCTTTTTAATGTCAACTTCAAAGTACTTGTGTGCCCAATCCGAATGGCTTTTAACATACGATGTACAAGTATCTTCCGACAGCGTCTTTTATTATAAGCATCGATAAGTTATGATTTTTTTCTTCAAATTGTTGATTTAATTAATCATCTTTTAGAGCTTCAGGTATTTCTCGTGTGCGATTACACTGTTACAATGGTCAGAAATATTTGTTGTTATATTCTAATGATTAAAATTCAGGAAACATCATTATTCGAGATAATTTAAGATCTCTGTTTAATTAAAAATATAATTTCATGAGGAAATGGGCCGATGGAATGTCGAACTCGAGTGAAATTTGATAACTGGTGTCTAATACCAATGAAGAAAAAGTCTCAGAAATAGAAATGATGGGTGTGCAGTGAATACAGTAAAACACGCTTATAACGAAGTCCCAGGGACGGGCAATTTTACTTCGTTATAAGCGTAATTCGTTATATCCGTCAAGTTTACAACATGTAATAAAGTCAATTAATTATAAGCGTGTTCGCTATAAGCGTGTTTTACTGTATTGGCAAATGACAATTGATCAGAATACAAGTATATTCAATGGCATGGTGTTTTTATTTCAGTAGGAAATTGCCCACAACAGTACTATTTGCCTTATATCATTTCAAAATATTTATGAATTGTTTTTAACGAAATCACATCTAACTGATCTGGTTATCAAACACAATAAAAATACGGACAATCTCTCTCTCTCTCTCTCTCTCTCTCTCTCTCTCTGAACCTAAATTAGAAAAAATAAAAAAATTAATTTGAAGTTATTCTTGTGATGATAAATTAACAAGGACACGGAAATGAGAACTAATTGTCGTAAGATACTATACTGATAATTATGATTTACGACGTAATAGCATGGCTACAAGTGTCGAGTCATACTGCAGAGCCATACCACTTTCAGGCTTACAAAGTGTCCTTTATATGGAGAGGTATACCTTTGTTCATCATTTAATATTGTCTTCACCCCATATATATATATATATATATATATATATATATATATATATATATATATATATATATATATATATATATATATCATGAATTCGAAAAGTATAGTTTATTGCCTATCTATATAGCGTATAAAGTAATTTGCTCTGTATAATATTGAATATACATATTGTATATTAAAATTAACTTATTTGCTTTAGTTTTATACTTAATTTCAAATAAGTATTATCATAAAATGAAACTATATACCTTAGCAGCATATATATACATACAATGTAATTCACAATGTAATCGTTTTAATTATTTCTGTATAAATTGTGTAACGTACAAATGTAGTGAGAGTGCGAATATAATTTATAGATCTTGTGTCAAACCCTATTACATCCAAAGATTACAATGAAAATAAGTTCTAATCAGAGAAAAAAGTATCATTTATATTATTCACCAAGTGAAGCTGTTTCATTTTAAAGTACATCACAATGAATGGATCTGAGAAGTTGGATTTTCAAACTCTGTCAATATCGACTAAGTAAAATATTTTTTTTATTTCAAGCAATGTTATTTTCCTGTGTCATCTGGCTTAGTTTCTGTCCTCCAACGTGTATTACACACACACGCACACCTGGAAACGCCTGTGCTAAATGCGTCATAAAACAACTATATTTCCGGTTTGTGTAACTGCTACTGACCTTGTTGTAACAGACTGATGAGAATTTAATCGTTGGACGAATTTCTAAAATTACCTAACTCAAAAGTGCACATTCAGGCTGTGCTTTTCCCTTACATTCCTTGCTTTAGATACCAAAAATATTTGCTTTCTACGACTGTGTGAAAGTCTCATTTTGTTTTTGCAAAAAAAAAAAAAAAAATAATAAGAATAATAATAAAAATTAAAAAAAATGCATACGCTTTTTAAAATATTCGTAAGAGTTTATATATATAATGCAATTCGTACAATCATGTGCAATTTAGAAAATTGGTCTGTAATTCTTAAAAATTGTTCTATCAAAATGGTTTATCTTAAAAATCTATTGTGCTATTTACTAAATCGTTTGTATGTATATTCATAATATAAATATGTATCTATATTTGTTTATAAAACACATGTCACTATAATAAATCATTTACTTACTTACTTACTTACTTACTTACTATTATTAAGAAAATTGTTATAACAATAAAATGGCACGTATAAATCACTATTTTCTTTATTCATTGTCTGAACAGGATACATGTATAAAAATTACATTCACCGCTTCACATATATAGTACATTTTGCTTCATCAATTCATGATAAACCTTATGTTTTTTACTCATTTGTACTATACACCTACACGTACTATGTGACAAAGCCATGCATGAATGAAATATTTTTAAGAATCACATGTAAACAAGGATATTTCCCCATAGGAGTGGAGGATGCTACTGGCGAGTTAAATCATCTAATCCCAGACTGGGATGTAGTTTGCATAAAACACATACAAGCCCTATTCATCGTCAGATCACAAAAGAAAACCACCGGAAATAAGGATGTTGCGCTGGTGTATTTATCGAGTGCTAGTTGCGGGTGCCTTAAGGTGACTTCCTGTTGTGACGAGACACAGTGCGTGCAGTGCATGGGCAAATCCTGTACGTATAGCCAAATAATAACAATTATTGTATACACAAAGTACCGGTAATATCATTCAACGAGGATATCAGCTTTTTGAAGTTTCTTACTTATTGGCAATAGTCACGTGACTAAATAGTAAATTGTAGCTAGCCTATTTCGCACTTAATAACTTTACAATATCTTAATACTTTGGACATACTATAGTATTAAAGTTATTTCAATTTTAAAAAGTCCGAAAATTTAAACTGATCTTGCATTATCTGAAACAGATTATTTCCCCCAGAAGACGATCCAACAATTTGTCGTGGTTATTTTCTTTCAAAGTAGGCGAGACACTGCAGGAAATACGAGCTGTTTATAAAAATACCGGTTTCCCGAGATTTATAAACTTTAAAGTTTTTATTTTTCACTCATTTTCGAGTGTCACAGGGGAAACAAATTCTCTTCTCGGAAAAAAAACTATTTCAATTCAAGATACTTGCGTTTTCTGCATTCTGTCTGTACTATCTGACTTTATTGAAAACTGAATTACTTGTTCCAATAATAATGATTTCTACGTAGTGTGGATGAATACAATGTACATGTACATGAATGTTTTTAATTGAGATTCAAGTGAGTTTCAAGTGTCCACATCTTGCTCCAAGCATTATCATGGTATTATGTAAAGGGGACTATTGCATTTTATGAAGAGCATTGAAGTGCATCTTAAAATTTTGATATATATGCAATCACTACTTGTACATATATTTGTTTGACTCTTAGTGTTAAAGTTACACAGAGTTAGTGCCGTATTGCCATACGTACATGCTTTGCGTTTCTGACTTAAAAATTCAAAAGAAGCAAATTTTTCTATTGTCATTTTCAAAATCAAAATTTACAAGCAAAACAAATAACTATACAAGTTTCTTTTTAAAAAAACCTGTGCCATGAGAGAGAGAGAGAGAGAGAGAGAGAGAGAGAGAGAGAGAGAGAGAGAGAGAGAGAGAGAGAGAGAGGGGGGAGAAAGAAAGAGAGAGAGGACATTAATGATATATCAATTCTGCATAAGAAGTTATTGATTTTATTCACTGAATTTCTGAACAAAAACAGGAAATGAATTTTTAAAACTATCTTTTTGCATTATATTGATTTTCAACGATATATATATTCATTAGAATGTTATGATAAAAGATATATATTCGTCTGAGAGAGAGAGAGAGAGAGAGAGAGAGAGAGAGAGAGAGAGAGAGAGAGAGAGAGAGAGAGAGAGAGAGAGAGAGAGAGGGGGGGGGGGAGAAAGAAAGAGAGAGAGGACATTAATGATATCGATATATCAATTCTGCATAAGAAGTTATTGATTTTATTCACTGAATTTCTTAACGCAAACAGGAAATGAATTTTTTAAACTATCTTTTTTGCATTTGATATTGATTTTCATCTATATATATTCATTAGAATTTTATGATAAAAGATATATATTCGTATGAGAGAGAGAGAGAGAAAGAGAGAGAGAGAGAGAGAGAGTTTTGGAAAGAAAATTGAACATGATCGTTAGTTATTGATAAATGATTTTTATAAATTTCTGACCATTTCGATGTGAAAAATAATGAACTGATGTTACATGTATGTTATGTGTTTTTTACAGTTTGGTCTTTGATGATACTCCAGACAATCATATCCTAACAATCAATACATTTTGACTGTACTTACGAAGGTGGATATATACGCCGCTAGATGTGGCTAGAGTTCATTTGGATTTATAGATCTTCTCTGTTGAAAGGATTCGTACTAAGAGTAATACATGGAATTAAGGGGGCTCGATTGTCGTGGCCTTTTTTTTTTTTTTTTTTTTTTTTTTTTTTTAGACTGTATTGATCTCTTTTAGAAGAAGAGCTCTATATGAAAATATATAAAAATACCCAAATTTAAAAGGTAAAATATTTAGATTTTTTCTTTACTAAATACCGGTAATTATTGTTAACTAAACAAGTCATATCGGAAAATTTTAGGTAGATCTGATGGTAAATTTGTTGACCACCCAGCCTCCTTAAGTAGTATAAATAAATGCACAAAGAATCTTGTATTATAATTATACACTTTAGAACCTCTAAGGATAGAAACGCAGGGGAGAGAACTCTGTACCGATGATGAACAGCAGGGAGCTTTCCTGATTTTTTATTCCGAGAACACTATGAAATCAATTCAAACGACCTTGATAAGCAATTAGCTTCCTTTGGCTATGTAGATTTATTGCGCGTGTACTGAAGCGTGACCAGCGATGATGAGAGTTCCTAATATGCAAAAACGATAGAGACCCTAATGAAACAAATGTTACATGGAAGGAATGTGAATTTATGAGGGAATATTAATGCGTTCGTCGTGTAAATATAGCGCGGCGTTTTGCACTTTTTATTCATGTTTTGGTAATTTCTTAAGATTCACTGACAGCTAGGGCAAAAAGATAAAAGCTCACAATATTGAATACTGCCATTCTAAAGTTACTAATTCATGTTCCGTTCACTAATGCATTTCAGTGCCAGCAGGAACTGGCCACATGTACATGTATATGTTTGTATATAACGAATCAATATTCTAAAATGATAAACAGTATTTTTTTTCCAATAATGGTTGAATAGGTGCTGCGTTTTTTAAATGATTTCATCTTTTCTAGGGACCACTAGCTCTTTCACATCTTTGAAACGCTTCGATCAAAGTGCATATCTCCACATTCCTGAGTCTTACCAACGTGCATTATTATAACGAATTTCTTCTCTCATTCATAAACAATGTTAAGATAAGTCAATCATTCAACGTGAGCTATTGGTGTCTCATGATAGAAAAAGTGAACTCGCACAAGACTAAACTAAAACTGTTTCTCGATTAAGGAGGCTTGATGGTTAACAAATTACCTCTCAAATCTACCTTAACATTTCATATCTGATTATTTTAACAATTTTATATTAATTATATTCATTATTATATTATATTAACAATTTTATTTTAATAATTTTATAATTATTATAATCATTTAAATTTTTTTAATTTTTTCTATATGTACGATATATATCTTTACACAAAGCCTTTCTTTCAATGGGATTTAAAACATAGTCTAAATATGGCCACGATCATCAAGCATTCTTAAACCAAATTTTATTCATATTTCCGATCAGATGTGTACATTATGACCCCGTGTCTCATCAAACAGTGGAAGGACACATCCCTTCAGGGTTGTGACTTCTGGCGAGAGTAATGCATGACGTGCATATCCGGCCACCTTGACATAATCATGCATGCATTCGCTGATTCTGCAAACATCCTTTTGTATATGACTGTTTGTTAGGTTATGCATATTAAACAATGCATTTTCTGGTTAGTCAAACATTGAGAGGTGCAGTAGCAGTGCATTGATTTTCTTGATTGCTGTGGGAGCGGGTAGCGATTATTATTGTCCCGCGATTTAATGTAAAACTTTGTGTCAGAAACTAAAACTTCTAATCTGATAGTACATGTAAAACCTCTAATTTAATAGATTCGATTATCGCTAGCAACGAAAATCTGCGGCGTTAATGAAGGCAATTTTCAGACAAAAAATATGTTGCTGACCACTCAAGATATGTCAATGTTGATAGAAACTGATATAAAAGTACAAAATGGAGTTCACGATTTATTCAATTAATGATGTCATCAATCATGAATGTCAGGGAAGGGGCTGATATTCATTCTCTCTCTCCTCTCTCTCTCTCTCTCTCTCTCTCTCTCTCTCTCTCTCTCTCTCTCTCTCTCTCTCTCTGTATGTTTGTCTCTCTCTCTCTTTCCCCCTCTCTATAAATACTAGCACGTCTATGTGAGGATTTCGGTGTACAATCAATATGTTTTTTCGGTACATGTACAATATATCTTTGTGTACAATTCTCTATACATGTAAAATATGTCTTTCTCTGTACACATATCTTTCATTTTCATGTACAGGATACATTGCTATGTACATGTACATGAACAATATATTTTGTGATGTACATGTTAACATTATTTTCTATTCTTTTGTATGTACAATATATCTTCTCTAAACATTCATGATAAATTGATTTTTATATATCTTAGATATTTTTTCTATACATGTTCAACAATTTTTTTCTTTGTACATGTACAATATCTTTCTATGTACATATACAGTATTGTTCTTCTCGGTACATGTATCTGCACAACATAACTTCATTTAAAAAAAAAACCATCAACATTTTTTAGGAAACCTAACGAACTGTATGACTTTGGAAAAAGAAAAGTAAAAACTATACACTGTCAGTTATGAAATAATCTTGCCATTTCAATGCTGACCTATTCAGCCATTTTTTTGCGTGAAAATTCCATTTGTGATATGTATGGTTGTGTATCTGAAAATGTTTGTCATTAATTTATTTCGTTGTCCGCAATGTGATTTACAGAGGCAAACTTTTATACAGTCAATGAGCAACTTGTAATTAAATATCTCCATTTACTTGGACTTATTGTTTTATGGGGACTGTAGTTTGTCTCATAGCAAAAATGTAGAGCTCTATATTCAAGATTGTACATGATTGCATATTAGCTACCAAAAGATTTGTTTTAATATATTCTTCGCAGTGTTATTCAAACAGCTGAACTGTTTTACTACAAACATTTATCCTTTTGTACATAAATAAAACCCGATACCAAACTTTTGATTCCATTTATTTTCCGTTTGTTCTCACTTATATTTTGTTGTTACACTGTACCATCACTGTTTGTCAAATTGACTGTTTAAGGAGAGTGCTCAAATAGGCAGGTTGTCCGCTGCCCAATTCTTATGATATAATATTTTACATAATAAAATATTGTTTAAATTTTAGAAAAAAAAAACACTTATTTTTTGACTGTACATATCTAAGATGAATTTCTCTGTACATGTACACAATATTTTTCTCTGTACCAATGCAATACGCTCTATAATGTATATAATATCTACATACTTAGCATTTCTTTCTGTTCTCATTTACAACATATCTTTTCTCTGCAAGAAAATCACCGGAAAATGATTCACCTAAAACAAAGCTTGAATTTTTCTTCTGGTAAATCAATTTCTGCAGCGTCATCTTCAAACTGTTACCGAAGTGGCGTAAAAAAAGAGTTGAATCCATACTTTTACTTCTTAATATAGCAGTTTGCAATCTGTTTTCTCCTGCCAGAGACTCTGCAGATACTGATAGGTTGGCGGTTTTCCTTAACAACAAATCAAAGAGAGTAAGGTAAGAAAATGGAAAAGGGGAAATTAGGAGACTGCGGAAGCGGGGGCGAGGGAGTAAGAGTGTCATTTCAATCGATTCAGATAATTCACGAGAGAAGGAAATGACATTTGCATAAGTGTCATCGGCCGAACAGTAAAGATGGAAATTTTATCGAAATCTGGGGACTCGGAAGGTGGCAAGGTGATGGACCTTCATGTGTCAAATTTGGTTATATTGAGGAAGACGTTCAATCGAAGTTTTTGACCAATCACAGTTTGTGACTAATTGGTGTTCTGTCCAGTATAGTGTGTTTATATCGAATGGGGGAAATAACATATCTGGAAAGTTTCCTAAGTCGTTTCAAATGATCATAATCATAATCAAAGCAAAAACCTTAAGATTTTTGTAAAAAATAAAATGGCAATTTGTATAGTCACTAGTTTATTTGTTTTTGTTTTTTCAAAACTTGCTTACACTTTATATAATCATATGAGAGAGAGAGAGAGAGAGAGAGAGAGAGAGAGAGAGAGAGAGAGAGAGAGAGAGAGAGAGAGAGAGAGAGAGAGCACTTGATGTTCTGGATAACAAGGTGTAAAAACATGTCTTGAATACTGAATACATTAAAACAAACTTTCGCATTTTAAAAGAATTTAATGAATTCTTAAAGGCAGGTGCCTGTACAATAAATAACATGCCACCTGTGTTCGTGATGCTTTTTATGCTAAATATATGTATGTGAATTTTTGTCTGTACAAATTCCAATCGCACGGGAGGATGTCACAACGCGTGCCTATTGTTATTATTAGGTACATGTACCATCATTTTATCAAAGTGTCATTAAAAGCATAGAGAAATTTTTTTGAAAGGTTCTATGAAATTTTTTAGCATTTAAATATATAAGACTCGTTCGAATATTACTGTACAAGTCGATTTCCATTTATTTATTCTCAGTGGGATGATATAAATTACTAAAAAATATCTGCAATACAGGTTGACATACACAAGAACTACGAAACAATTTCAACCAAACTTGGCACCAGTCACAATTGTGTTTTGGCGTTACAGGTCATTCGAATGATAAAAGATACTAGGTGAATAATGGAAATGGTATGAGAGAAATATTTTAAAAAACTTCTCTAAAACAATTCGAATATTATCAGTACTTGCATAGGCTTTGTTATACAGCTTTAGTATACAGTAGTTTCAAGTTTGTTCGAAGTAGTTCCAAAGCTATTTAGAAGGTGCACCAATAAAGGTTAATGTTTTTTTAAAAAGTGAAAATTGATTTTTTTTAAATTCAAAATCTTTTAATGTAATCAAGGTGGATTCCAGAACCTAAGAGGAACAGAAAAGAGTCTAAATGAGGGTTTAAAGCACTGCAAAAAAAAAAAATCCCCAAAACAACTGAAAAAGAACAAGGATACTTTACAATTCAAGAGAACTATCAATGAAGAAATTTAGGTGGAAGCAATTATAGCAATAATATTTTACATTACCTACAATTAGTCCAAGAAAAATTGAGGAATGGAGAGAGGGCTCAAAATTTCTATTGAAAATTTTTCTTGTCCAGATTATGAAAAAAAACCTTTCCTAGATCTACATGTATACCTGATTATTTCTGAATAAAACCAATTATCACTTTTGATAATTGATGCTCAAGTGATAAGTGAAATACCAACTTCTGGGCGATTTTTGAATCACGGATCACTGTAGATGACTAAACTGTGAGAAACTCTTTTAATTTAAATATCCTAACAAAAATAGCCCACGTCCATATATCAACGAATCGGCAGTTGCGCATGATTGGCACGCGCAAAGCAAGGATCAACGCACGTTTGCAAAACGAAGGGACACTTTTTTTTTACTCATTTAAGCTGATAGCTTAAAATCATTTTCTGGTCATATTTTATCTTAAGTCCGTTTATGAGTATTTTTTTTTTTTCAAATTCGACTTTCTCTCTAAATCCAATTGGCCAATTTCAACAAAACCTAACAAGAAGAATTCTTTGGTATAAAGTTTTCATGGTTCTTCAAATGAAAGATCTGACCTTCTGTCACGGGAAAATTGACAAGAAATAATTAAAAAAAGGAGCATGCCTTTTAAGATTGACTTTTTAAAAAACTGATCCTAAATAATATATTAGCGAATTTTAAAGAGAATATTGAATTATTATAGCTTTCCACCATTTCCAGTCAGTAGAAAATATAACTCGAAGTCATCGCAATCATGTATTGTTGATGAAGACGTGTAATCAGAATGAGTATGATTGGTTCAATAAGAAAATTGATCAATGGAACTTAAATTCAATTAAAATCCTATATAAATGATAAAATTTTGAGTTCATTTTACAATGCATAATTTGTATTCCCTTACTGGAAACATCCGTCTCTCTCTAGCTCTCAATGATTTATAACAAAACACAAAAACAACATTATGACATGAACTTTTAATTCTTACAAAACAATACTTCCCCAAATCTGATTGTTATCGAATATGATGTCTTTGCATCTGTTTCTGCTTCAAATCGACCAAACTGTTTATCAGCTGTGTATAATATGAAGCCATCAAGACAGGGGACTTACAAACATGTGTCATACCCTATTGGGTATTGTTTAATTCGATAATGATTCCATCTGTATCATTCCATTCTCCAAATCCCATAAAACCAGAAATGGTGATCTTGTGATTCTAGATCTTCGTAAACAATTTTCACAAAACTTCGCTGGGTGTCTTATTTCTCATGAACTGAAGACTGGCTGGCTTGTCAACAAATTAGCCATCAGATGATGTTTTGAGCTATTAACTATTATTTAGTAAAGAACAATGTAGTATTTGATTGTTTTAAAACATATGAATATCTTTATACAGAGCTCTTCTTCTTAAGAAGATCAATATAGTAAAAAATGGCCACGACCATCCAGCCCTCTTAAAAATTCGTGGATTTAAATGCAAAACTATGTCGTACAAATGCGTATGCAAATTAGTCTATAATCGCGGAGCTACCAATTTGCAGCTACTTTGAAACAACACTGCACTTATGTCATGGAAAACAACTTCTAATAGAATTAGACTGGTGGATATACTTTGGGCACTTTCATTCATTAGTCTAAGTGTGTTGAATCGCACAGTGCTTGGAAGTCGTTAAAGTAGAATCGATAGTGACAAATCTGATATACCAGTATACATTGTAAATACATATCTACTCCTGATTTACTATAAAACCTGTCAGAAAGTTCTGAAACTTCACTTAATGGGTTTTTTTAAAACAATATATCACTTGACCGTTTCTCTATATAGTATCAAGTGTCATTTAAAAATTCTACATGCTACATAAAAATGAATTATTCTCTCTGTCACACTGCGCAGCCTTGGAATGAAAAGAATTAAAAGAATGCACCGACAGTTCTTGCTGCGGCTTTAATTTGTATTCAACACACCGGAAGTGCTTTTCTCTGATTTTTCTCTCTCTATATATTGATCCACTCTGTATTTTACCCTGAAACTGTGATTTTTATCATTTTTTCCAACATGCACTTTTCACCCTTCTGGGGCTTGGCTGCAAACTTGCAAAAGAAAGTCAGGGATGAACAAACCTGTTCAGGCGGGTCTCTACTCGAGTCCTTGGTCTGCGGTGAAGTTGTGATTTTGCGTGGTGGTCGTAAATTCAAACAAAAGCGTTTCATTTTTTATTTCGAAACACATGATACGTTTATCTGAACAGATCAGCATTTTCTAAATGTAAAAAGAGATCACACCATGCACGGAATGTCTACTAGACTGGATATTATACACCCCTGTATCATCTTCGTGTTCACCAGTTTTAAATTGTGTCTTTTAATAATTTGACAAAAACACGCGAAATATTTGACGAATTCCAAACTGGGTTAAGTTAATAACAAACATTGGATGATATAAGTTTTATACATTGTAGCAACATTGAAAGAGTACCAGCGATGAAATGATAAGATCCCCTTTGCTTAAGTTTACATGTACATAATTTCTATTCCTACTGCAAGATGGCAAGCCTTAAACTTTAATATTGCTTAAATGCAAATTTGCTCTTTGCTGACATACTGTAAATCTAAATAGTTAAAAGACTGACATAACACTGTACATGTAACTATCGCATTTATAGATCCTTGAATACTGGTGCCAGAAAACGATGTATAAAAAGGTTTAATTTTTTGACATGTTCAAAAATAAGAAGTCGGGGTGACCACGGATGATGAAAGAAAATCAGTCTTGTCTAGATAGACAGAATCGCGCATGGTTGATTAGTGCATTGTTCTAGCAACCATTTAGAGATGCGAGTATAAAATTTACTGAGGAATTAATGTAATACAGCTTTCATATAGAGATACTTAACTGAAACTTGCACCGAGTCCCAATTAACTGTGGCATACGAGCCACTTACAAAGACCCAGTGCTATAGAGGAATATCCATTTTGAGAGAAATACTTAAGTGTCAGTGGTAATTTCTGTCTTATTTGCAGTATCTAGAACGTATTATACATGTATGTATAACCACCAAGACGAGTTAGACACAGATTACAAGCAAACTCTCAAGAACAATCCTATAATGACCTCCAACTCTCTGACGGATCCTGATACCAAAGTATATTTGATAAATCTTATAATATTGTATGGACTATCTTTCATGAAAAATTCAGTGTTATCATTCTGTACGTCACTATAGTTGCCGTAAAAAGTGGAAATATGTTTACAGGAAATAATTATAACTACTTTCTAGATGTACAGGAACAAGTTAGATAGAATGACAGAAATGTCTGAATTCCCGTACGTGTAGACACCTCGCAAACAGCAAACATATCCCGCCGGCCCAGTAAGGTTTCCGACAATATGAAAATATTTTGTATCTCTTATGAAGCCAATTTGTTGATTCAATAACAACCGATTCCATTGTGGATAAAAGTAGATAGAAAACGCAAATACAGACATCGAGTCAACATTTGCAAGCTGCCTAATTCAGTAAAACAAACACCGTATGCACATCGGTCACGTACTGTTTTGGCTTTTTTTCACATTTCTGGGTCGGTTGTTTGCACTTTCATTTGAAGCTAATCGATGACTTAGACTAGGAATAATCAATAATCCTTAATAGAACTATATTGCTACCCAATTACTACGTTGATTTGCAATGTCAGCCCAAGGTTTAGATAGCCCAAATTAAATAAAGGGGGGGGGGGGTCGGAAAGACAGGTCCTTTACTAAGTCTGACACTAATTTCTATCCAATCAAAATCAAAACTACAATCAATATAATTTTATACAATGCATGTAAAATTAACTTACTGGGGGGGGGGGGGGGGGTTGATGTAAGAGTTTCAAGTTTTTGTTCATTCTATTGACATCGAATGCAATATCAAACCCTGTCCATGTGATTAAAACACTTATGAAACAAATATTCAATGTAGAATGATTTGAAACTGAAACTAAATGTACTTATAAGTACTTGTATGCTTTCAAAATATCACTAAGGGCCTAAATGTATTTTGTTGCTCTTGTCGTTAACGGAATTACATTGTAAATTCTCGATAAGACTTGTGTTTATATATATATATATATATATATATATATATATATATATATATATATATATATATATATATAGCTCTGACACTTGGACCTTCCCTGGGAAGGAAAATACTCTCGCATCAATAAAAAGAATGCATCCACCTTAAAGGTCGTTTACATGCTTGATAATGCATGCCTACCGAAAAAACGGCCCCATTACGTCCCATATGCAGGTATCCCCCCCCCCAAAAAAAAAAAAAAAACCAAACAAACAAACAAAAAACCCAAAGCAATTTCATCATTAATAATATTAATTGAAATACATTAATTTTTTGTTATGTCCTTGCTCTCACGGCGTTAATCAAATTCACATCTGTAGAAATTAGAAAAGAACACTCCTCTCTGGGCTCTGTAATTATTAATGATCTTTTTTTTCACTGGGTTTAATTACTATGCTCATTGATAAAATACCCACTACGATTATGATTTCATTAAGCACTGGGAGAGAGCGGATGAGTTCGTTTCCGGGATTTGCATAACTCGGGAGACTTTTCACTCACCAATCCCTGAGATGAACGCACAAAGAGCGCTTTTTATTCATGTTTTTTTTTTAATTCAATCTGTCTTTTCATGTTCGCTTTCATTTTTAAATGCACAATAACATATATTGAACCGATCGGTCAGAAAAATTTAAATCCTTAATTCATACATGCGCATGCATAAACCTATAATCCTCACAAATTACCACTACTGTTTACTCATGTGTAAAATTCCAAAATGTCTGCACGTGTTGATTATCAAAAAAGAAATAAATCGGATCTATTTTAGGAAGGGCTAATCCATGGGTTTAAATAGTGTGTATCTAAGATCTTTAAGTAGTTCCTCTCACAACATTTCGCTTTATCAGTCTATACTAGTGCAATGCACATTTAAAGTGCCTTGTACTACTTTGTTATCTGAATTTCTATTAATCTTCCGCATGCAACTATATAAAAAAATCAATATCATATATAATGAAGTAAATAAATGTAGATAAAACAAAAAATGGATAGAAATTCAAAAACCCATTCACGAAATTTGAATTTCCTGTAATAGTATATTTAATTAATGAATATTTTTTTAGCATAAAGGGAAATCAAGATTTGGAGATTTTTTGCAGTTTGTTTTTATATTCATTTATTCATCGGAATATCCCTCGGGTATTGTACCCAACTTTTGTAAATCTAAACGACGGAAACAGACGTCAATTATCACATAAACAAGTACTTATTCATTGTAATCGATTTTACTTCACTGATCAGTCACAAAAATCATGACCTTTTAATAAGTGTATATTTATTGTGTTTACCGCATTGGTCACTAATGGTCAATGACTACGAACTGGCGATAGTACATGCTGTCACCATGTAATCCCTTCTTCGTTTTCATAAAATATACCAGCAGACACACAAATCTTTTTTTTTAATCCTACTACACCACAACCCATAAACCACAAATATTTGCCGCGTGTCACGTGACACAATAGTTTCCCATGTCTCGACTCAGCTGTCACGCGATTGGTGGTTTATTTTTAATACAAAGTCATATACTGCAATCGGCGTGTCTTCATTCATTCAATATTAGCAGACGAGACCGCGCGTGGTCGATATCAACACGACAAGATGATTCTAAGTAGTGTCAACTTCGTTAAAACTAGCAGCCGACAACCAAAGTCACATTTTGACTTTAGTGATTTTATTATTGGGAAAATTAAGGAGGAACAAGACTTCAAAGATAGGTGCAACAAGTGTGGATCCCCATCAGAGCATGTAAGTTGTAATTTATCTTATCAGTCAAAGTCCCTTATGTTTTTAGTACTAACTTCGTGTTTACTCAACAGTTAATGATGAAATACCCTTTACAAGATGCTAAAAGTGCGACTTTCATCATTTCTATATATATCTTTCATATGTATGAAATATTCATCATTCCATCTGGGTTTAAGACAGATAAGTTCTATTTAATTAATTTTCTTGAATTGGGGAAGTGCGTTTAGTTTCGAAAGAAATAAGAGCTCGTATTTCAATCGCATTATTAAGGTGAAATAAAGCCGCCCGATGCTTCGAATCCCCAAGCATACAACATTTCTGTAAATGAGGAATTGCCTGTGTTTATCTTATCTGTAATCAAGTGAAGCAGGAGAAAAAAACACGAAAGAAAAGAAAACGCATTCTTGTGCGATCCCAATAGAAATGAAGCAGAAAAGCACGTGTATTGGGGGTTATGTGTATCACTTTAATTGGGACTGTTTTTTATACATCCACGGAATTCCAACGTTGTGACTACGGCCTCGTGTTGCTATTGATCACTGCTGCAGGAGGATGTTGGATAATTAAATAATCGGTTTCTCTTGCGTCACCCTTCGTCGATCCGTGTACTATGAGTTCAATAATAATTATTATCGTCAATAATCTAATGACAACAAATTTTGTATGAAATTTGACATCGTCCTTCCTCTTTAATATAATATGCACATAATGTATCTTCCTAGCTGAAATTTGGATGGGACGTAATACAGCTTGTATAAATGACTCAATCTTTTTATTGGTGCTTCAAAATTGAATCAAGATGCATGTATCATCAGTAAAGATTATCTTCCTAACTTAAAGGGGGTGAAGTTTGATGTGTAGCAAAAGCTTTTCTTGAAAAATAACACTATATTTTTTAATTGGTGGTGCAAAATTGAATTTTTGATAATATCACTGACAGTTAACTTAATTGTCTTTACAGGCCAAGTACGGGGGGGGGGGGGGGGGGGGGGAGAAAGCAAAGGTTTTGTTTTTCTTGACTACAAGCGGAAATAAATAGTCTTAATTCAAAATTGAATTGCATCGACCTTATACCACCTGTCTATTCAAAAAATCGAACAATCTATGCTCGTTCTAAAAAACGGCGTGACTCAACTAATCTTAATCTCATAATAATCCTACTATTACATACAGACATGCGGACATCTTATTCTAAAGTTAAACGCAGGAATTCCGGGGCCGACCACAGTTTAAATAAAAGAATGTCAGAATTTATCATCTCCATGTAAACCGCCCTAATATCGAGGTCCCGTATTTACACTGGTGGGTGGGGGCTATTTAGAATATTCAATCTTTGAACAATTGTCCCCATTCAAATGCTTGGCATTCTTAACAAATTATATAAATGTTTATTCACCATACAATATTAGCCCGCCGATCACTTGATTTAAAGGGTGTTGAGTTGGGGTATGTAGGTGATATGGGCAGGTTGAATAGATGAGCGTTCCAGGGCTGTATTTTTAAGAGCTTTTATCGCAAGATTTTTTGTTTAGATTGCCAATAGGCGATTTTAAGATTGATTAGACGAAGTGTGCGAAGATACATCAATATTGAAATCTACTAGCCGTTGAATGAAAAGAATTTGTTAACACTAATCTGCTACATCCATTTATAGAGCGGAATTAAGTATTCCCCTAATTCGGGCCAGACAAACAAGGTTTTCTCATTTATTTTACAAAAGTACAGACGGTAGTTCTCTGTTCGATTGAAATGAATTTTAAAAAGAATCTATAAAAGTTAATCGATAATAAGGGGTTGATGATGCAAAACGGTATTTAATGGTTGTGATGAAATCTTCCAAAATATTTTCATGTACAGGTAACATCACCCCTATTTATAGACCAGGCAGGTATTTTATACGCTTTAATTAGAAACTTACCTGTGCACCTTTTATCAAACTTTGAATTCTGTTTTGGTGTATACTATGGCAATATGTCTACAAAGAGGGACGCGACAATTTGTTAAAGCAGCGTTTTTATTTAAAAACGAAAATCTATAAATAAGATATGAATTGCTTTGTTTTCAATTTTGTTTTGATATTTAATACATTCACTCTCGCTGGTTGTCATGTTTAACAAACATTTAATAGTATTTTTGTGGCAGGGGCAACCCCTGTAGAGTATATAGTTTCACCCCCATCCAGCGCGACCCCCAAGAGCTTTGTAGACAGACCGTGCACTGTAGTGAAATATGTATTGTTAATTAATTACACGTCCGTTGATTACATTGTGTTGAAAGCGCCAGTCCTCATTGACATTTTCTAAAATTAAAAAAAAGAAAAGAAAATACACTTTTAAAAATTTGAGGAATGTCAGCGGTTGGTGGTACGGGTCACAAGTACGAAATTTGAAAATTATGCAAGAACATGTCGTACAAATGGGTGCTTGGATGTGACCATTAGTGCTTACTTATTGTTTTATTCATTTCAGACAAAGAAATCAGACAGTAACAAATCGCCAGCACGATCAAGCTATAGCGGTAAGCAATAAGATTAAACCAAAAGAAGTAATTTAAAAATTGAAATTAATGCCATTTTATACGTAGTCAATACATACGTGTTTATAATTATATAGGAAAGTAGTAATTAATTTTTTTTTTTTTTTTTCAACAGAGAGCGTAAGGAGAAGAAACTCGGCACAAAAGAACAACTGTTCAAATGTGACCGTGGAAACAAAAGATGGATACGTCGTGAGTCTGTGTGAGGAACTAAGCCGCATTTATCTCGGTGACGTCGAGGACCCCAATAATTCAAGTGAGTAACTTCCCTTGTCTAGAACCCTAACTAACTGTCTGTGAGCTATTATGAATGTGAATTGCGTGGTGAAGTTTGGTGACATGCATTTTAAGGGTTTCTAAGAATAAATAAAAATCCACACATTTTCTAAAAAAAAAAAAAATACATCAATGAGAAAATGTTAACAATATACAACATTCATATGGGTATATGAAACAGGGAAGTAAAAATCTATATATATCACAATTTCCCGATTTCAAAAGTTTTATTTATCTAGAAAAGGAAGGTCTTTATTGTAATTTTTCCGTTTTCCTGATTTATATTTATTTAGAATATAGGAAGGCCTCTGCGATATTTTTCTTCTTTCCTTGTGTTTTATTTTACCCCCCCCCCCCCCCCCCCCCCAATACACTACACACACGCGCATTTTAGAGGTAAACAGAAATTGAGAAGAGTAATTACTAATGTGCTGGAAATATTCAGTAATCATCCTAATAATTTTCAATGATGAGGCATTTGTTAAAAGGGAAATGGTTAATGCTGATATTTTCCTATTACATGTAACGCGGATGCAAATTGGTGATAATTGAACCAATCCTGACAAATTCCGGTAAACAACCTCGTCTTGGTAAATCGTCAAATTAGCCAATCATTGTTAACTAATGTTGAATGCTGTTACTTCGTGCAAAAGAAAGAAAAAAGGAGACTTTTCACATATTTGTATTCTTGTACAATTTTTTTTTCATAATTCTGTACTTTTGTACAACAATTTTTGGGATTGCTGATACATGTGTATAAATAAAAAAATAAATCATTAATTATGCTAAAGCTATAATAAATGCCACATAAACAAATCCAACGCAGGTAGAATTAATTATCATTATGACGAGTTCCACCTGTGGGTTTACACATATGACAATAAAATTCTAACCGCATAGTGACATGTATAGATTCATTGTTTACTGGTCAGCTGAGCAAACGGCCAAGCTTTCCCACCACTGTGTGAGTGACCAGTGGTTTATTTTCGCGGCGCCGCGGCTCCAAGCAGCTTAGAATTGTGTCTGAGGACATGATTCAAAGACTTATGCAAGTACACAACGCAGTACTGCTGGGGTTTTGTCGTTGTTGTTGGTTTTTTTTTTTTTTGCGATCTATAACAGTCGCTCTTAGTCAAAAGATAATGTCTCTCGGCAGAGATTTATCAAGATAATTACCGAATATTCTTTTGATATATGCCGGAATTACGGTACCCATTATTACCTGAAATAAAATTTTCTGGTTAAAGCCAGAATTTCTCGGTGTTAGACGGATTCTGTAGAGAAGAACTCTATCAATTAGTAACAGATTTATACGTGTGAATTATGTAATCTCCATCCCCAAGACTGATATAAATACGAGTCGACTATGCTATAATGTGATTTCTTTAATCAAGGGAGGAGAACAAATCATGATTTGTCGCCTTGTAGTATAATTCAGTATCATTTTAAGAGATAAAAAAAATGATGTATTGTTTTGAATGTAATTTAATATAGTTTTGAGAGTTAAATCATTATTTTCATTTGATTGGTTTTTTTTTAAAGATATATTCCGCCAGACTAAACACACACTCCAGGATGGAGAGACCAGCCAAGAATTCTGCTCATTTCGTCTCCACAGTCAGAAGGACCTGTATCTGTCCGTGACCCCGGACCGACAGCTCGCTGTCCAGCGGTCCGACACAGTCCCTGACCCCCAGAGTCCGGACGACAGGTGCTTCGTCCTGCACCCGGTCTCCAACGGCAGCGTGTTTATACAGCCGTATCACCACAAAGGTAGGCACAAGTTATCTCTGTCAACAACTCAATGGACCGAACATCCCACTTATCTTGAGCATCTCTTTATACGTGTACAGTTTAAATATGTCAGTTATCGCAATCAAATCATATGATCAAAAGTAATCGCATTTTTTTTCTTCATTTTTATAAAAGGTTTTTATCTACATCATCTCGACAAGGCTCTTTCGGTCAGGAAGTTGGAAATTAACTGGAGACCCCCGGAAGAATACTTCTTCAGTGTTGGGGTCGTGGACGTGCCAGACCCTGATGTTTTTGCCGCCCCAGAGGACGCCCCTCTCAAGAAATCCACGCCCTTCATAGAGGAGTCCTCTCCCGTTAAGCCCAGCCTATTCTGGGGGTGTTTCGGCGGAAAGTCTAAGAAGCTCTCCTCTAAGATCAAGAAAACAATCAAACAGAACTCTCGCGTATAGAAATCAACGAAAAAAAAGGAACGGCGCTTAGTGATATACGCAACCTTCCAGGTGCTACTACATAGAATCATTCCGAATTAGCAATTGACAACCATGGACCAAGATTTACACTGGCCCTAATCAAATAGTAAAGAATCGACGATGTCGGGTCTTATCAGACCCACCCACCCTCTTTCTGGTCCCGTCCCTCCTTCCCTATCAGACACAGTCGATCGCCAGCGATGACCTATGACCCCGTGGCTTATTAGCCACGGCTATAATTAGGTGGTGGTACTAATAACGTGTGTGATACCATGACTGGCATTATTTACTATGCTCAAAAAGGGCCTTTGTACTAACTTGTATAACCCTTCCTCTCTATTGACAATCCGCCGGCAGTTCGGTGCATTCTGTGTGTGAAACTTCAGCTTTGTTTTGACTACTCAGTCTCTCATAAACTAACTTTTCCTCTGAAATCTATGAAGAGGGATATGGTTTTGTATTTAAAGAAGCTGGGTTTAATTTCCCTTTCTAGTCATCGCTTGTGAGACAGTGCAATATATGTATTTATTATTTTATTTATTAATTGTGAGTGTATCTGTACTATGTTTTCATCTTGGCATGAAGATATTTCTTAACTTTGTTGAAAAATGTAAAAAAAAAAAAAAAAAAAAAAATGTATAAAAATCGAAAAAGTACGCGAAGCACGACATTGTTGTAGCGTGAACAGTGCACGGGTCATTTTTTTTTTTGGCCAAGTATAAATTTGATATTTGATGATAATATCTGTACATATCTGTAAAGTCTGTCAAAATAAAAGACTATGCGAGTTATTTTGCTGTTTATTCCGTTTGAAGTTTTAATGGGATGGGAGGCTTTCTGTTTTGGAAGATTTCCCATTTCTTTCTACCATCGGTATTTGATTTATAAGTCTCTGCACGAGTTAGATATTGGTTTTGTTTTCTTTAAGTAAGAAAATGTATTTTGATTTATCAGTTGAAAAAAAAACTATTTCAATAAAATTTAAAAATGAAAGAGATATTGATTTTTTGTTCTGTCTTGTCCTTAATTTATGCCATTAAATTGAAAAGTTTTCATTTCTATTGGCGCTACGAGCTTTTAAAACCACAAATGGAACAGGTGCACAATGGGTCAACGCCTAGATTTTGACGGCTATGATTGAAATATTGACAAATGTTGCCATTCTACGTTGATATTTTTGAAAACCCATTCTTAAGAAATATAGACCTTTCCTGTAATTAAAGTTACTGGAGTCTCGGACAGCAAATCCCCATTACCCCCGGGGGAAATCGATTTTCGCTGTTTTTTATCAACCGCATGCATGCTGTTATTTCCCAAGGGGTATATATTATCATTTTGATTAAACATATAAACCGAATAAGACTCTTAGAATAAGGAAACAGACATAGGTAAATTTAATTAATGATCATCTTTGAATTTTAATCAGTGGAGATGACATCTGCACGGTCGTCAGGAAAATGCGCCTTTCTTCATATAAAATCTGAAAAAATATAGAGAAAAGAAAGTTCAACAAGTCAAAATAATTCTGTCTTTCTGTCTTTTGATATCCACGTGAAGTAGGATTAAATCGGATGAACGTCTTTTTGATTGATTAACGAACGGAGCGCAAGCATTTATATACTCGGATCCATTTATTTCAATTTCCGAGGGAAATTGTTTGTGAAGATGGTGGGGGAAATGGGCCTCGGCGCGATTGACGTCACGACTTCTTTATAATTAAGGCGGGCTTTTTAGTTGATTAACTAACGGCGGACTCGATCAGAATTAAAATTGTGTCCGTGTTTAATTGTATTGTTCTTTGCCCCCCTTAGTTCCTCATTACTGTATAAAATTTCCCCCAGATCGATTTTCTGTTAGCCGCGAAAGAAGACCAGCGCAGATACAGAAAAGCTAAGACGGTAAATCGTCTGCCACTTCCAAGAACGCGATGTGATGAGGTGGTTATTAACTCAGCCAATGACCTGCAATCGGGTCAACCAACCATCAAGACTTCTTTGCCAGGTTGAATTAAGTCCATCTGATATGTTTATGAACTTCTAAGTTATGTCCTAATTTAAATTACTTCACATTACAAAATATTTCAACTTAAGCAACCATATACATGTAGTTCAATTTAGTAACTCCCTTCCTAAAATACATTTAGGTAATGTTAACAGGTCACTGTCAATTGTAAATCTATGGTGTAAATTGTGTTTTTATTACAGTATTGAAAATTCAAATTTTTAAATTCGAATAAGAATCTTACATCTTGAAGAAATATTATTTTCATAATTTGAAAAGCATTCTCTTTTTAACATCTCAATTTCAATTATAAATATACTCAAGACATTATTACAATCTATATGTTATCATGAATTGCAGCTATTTTTATGCGTTAGATCTTAGAAATTATTTTTATCAATTGTATCGTAAGTCTTGCACTAAAACATTTTTTCACAATGACAATTTCTACGTGAGAACGTGTTGAAATGATTCAAGAAAGATAACTCGCACAATGCAGCATTGGAAAAAAAACACCCCCCCCCCAAAAAAAAAATCAAAAAAAATCAAAAAACCCAGACAATAATATATTATAACAGTGATAAAAGGAAAATGATCTAACGATTTCCTGGAAAACAATATGTTTTTGTCGTCATATTTAGTAAACATCAAGTGGATGATGAAAAATATAGGAAAAAAAAAGGAAAGAAAACACGGCTTTTCCAATATCAAATGTGAACCCCTTATTGAACGGAGTGGGAATTAAATTAAAGCATTGAGTCACTCCAACAATCAATTATCACTCCAGGCTTATAATCTTGATATTAATAGTGTGCATTGCTCAAATATTTTAAACGAAGAAACACTTTTAAAAGTTACACACCAATATCTATGAAAATTTGATATACTACTAGTATGTTACGATAGTAATTGCAATGAAGTAGCGGTATATATCTGTTCTAGGCCTGCAAAAGGATTTCACAATATAATTTAAAAGTCCTGTGTAAAATATACCTGTACATGTACACATGTACTATACACATCCCATCTAATAAACTGTACTGTGTGTATTATAGATGTACGATGTAATGTATACTGACCAGTGCTAGCGTTACAGAAGGGTTTCACAGACAAAGTAATGCTTGTTTTCACAGTTGCCATCTTTCCACAGGAATCCGCTACCCCCGGAGATATGAAGGCAGTGCGCCAAGTTATGCCCGTTGTTTGGGGTCCCTGGGGCCCAGTTCTGGTATGTGACCTACAGGAAAAAAGAACGGTAACTCAGACCGTGCATTGACAAAGTCAAAGTTAGATAAGCCTGGAAATGTATTCAATTGTAAATGAAATGTAGCACTTTGGCACATGTTTTTGAATTTCTAACATCAAAATCGAAGATAATTAATGAAAACAAACATGATTCATAAATTAGAAAACTAATCTGCTGGTGGTTTTAATTAATGAAAAACTACTTGCACCTAAATTGACCTTGTATCTTAACAAACACAGCACAACTGAATGAGGAATAGTTATTTCAGTTACTAATATAGCTTAATTCAGTAACTTGTACATAACGACGTATTCAAGTTACATGTAAGAGCAATTATTATAACACGTCATTACAACTGCAAACTTTATCCGACGCACCTGTTTAACTATACAGTTGGAGTTCACAATTACTATCCCCATGACTGTCAGAATGAGAAATATATTTTTAAAATCTAAATTACAAATTGAATGTCTTGGATATGGTAACCTATTCTTGTCAAGTTTTTTCTCTTGCATGAAAGGTACAGATAATACTCTGTCCTTCAGTTAACTTAAAGGTGACTGAAAAGACGCTAAAAGTTGACAGAATGGAAAATAAAAGGTAATTGAAAGAAAACTAAATTTGACTGAAAGTAAATAAAAAAAAGTGATTGTAAGGTAACTGAAAGGTAACTGAAAGGATGACTGAAAGGAATCTAAAAGTTGACAGATCGGAAACTAAACGTTGACAGAATGGAAACCAAAATGTGACTGAAAGGAAATAAAAGGTGACTGAAAGGAAACTAAAAGGTGACTGAAAGGAATCTAAAAGTTGACTTAAAGTACTAAAAAATTACTGAAAGGTATCTGAAAGGTGACTGAAAGGAAACTCAAAGTTGGCAGAAAGGAAGCTAAAAGTTGACAGAATGGAATCTAAAATGTGAATGAAAAGAAACTAAAAGGTGACTAAAGGGTAACTAAAAGGTGACTGACCACATTCGAGTCGTCTGAATGGTTTATACTAATATAGAATACTTTGAAAACACATGTGTCATCTATGCAGCGCCAACAAACTCCGCGGTTAGGTGGGTAGTTATTCATATCTATTAATGAAATGATAATTTAAGAATTGTATTATATATGGCGAACAATAATCACGAATGTTATGCATGAAGGGAGAATGGGTAAAAGAAGAATCAATGAAACTCAATGACGACCAAGGCATAATCTGACTTAGGGGGCAAATTAACAGTCATTTCGCGTAATAAAAATGCAGTGATATTTAAAACAGCTATTCTGACGCTGTAGAGATGTACGTAGCTGTCTATGATGAATTAAGATTTATTTTGCAGAGCAATATGTATGATGTATGATATGGATGTGAAACCGGTTCCAGGACCCCCCCTCCCCTGCCCGGTGGAAGGTAAGTGGTTGAGAGGTGGGTGTCCGAGGGAAGTTTTCGTTTACGGGGAGGAAACTCAATGGCCTATTTTTGATACCTTTTGCATGTAAATTTAATTTAGTAAGTCTGAGGGGGTTATCTTCCTTTTTACCCCCTCCTTTATCCGCGTATGAGATTGTATGAACTACTCAAAATTATCACGAACGAATTTCAATTAATAAAGGCCGTATTTTTAATTGAAACGCTAAATCGATATGATTTAAACTGTATAACCTTTTTTTTTTTTACATTTCAAATGGTTTTTTCAACTTAAGACGAAAAACGCATGTAAATGTTTTAAGGACAGGGTCAAAGTTTTCCCCTTGTGATCTCCAGCTGTGCACTTGGAGATCAAATACTTCAACCGTTTCTTAAACAAATAAAAAAAATGTAGCTTTTAAGAATCAATCAAAGTCAATATAACTTGTCGACCTACAGTAACTATATATGGCAAATGAACAAATACAAACTTGGCTTACGTGTATTGCAAGTTTTTATGCCTCTTACTTTCCGATAAAAATAAATTTTAGAGACTTATTATCTATCATTTATATGACAAAACTATGGCATTTCATAAATTATAAAATTTAACCTTACAGCAACACGTATATCTGTACGTTGATATTTTAAAATCCATTAAATCGAGCTTTTTTTGGAGAAAAAAAAAGAAGATTTTAAGAATTTGACCAATCTGATTAGATCCACCTTATGTATAGTGATATACATGGGCGGATCATAGGATGTGTTTTTTAACAGATCACACAATGTACCTTAAAGTATTATTGATATATATACCACTTTTTAATTCATACAATATTTTATTATGCATCAAAATAAGTACATAAAGGGATTGGACAACAGTCCATATAAGTCATCCCTACAAGGAACAAGGGTCCAAGGATTTACAATAATGTATGATATATACACCACTATATTCTTAAAATTAACAATTTTTGTTGCATGTATAAACTTTGGGTTTAATTAATAATTTATTATTTGTAATTTATTTATATTCTTTCAAAGTGATTTCCTGTTGAAAAATGTTGATGAAGACTAACATCGTACTTTGATTTTTATATGTTTATATACATATTTTACATTTTTCTTTCACTTGGTCCCAAATTCAAGGCACCATGAAAAAACGATTTTTAAATTTTAAAATTTTTTCAAAGTGCGTGATTTCTTCAAAGGTGTGTGATTTTTTCAAAGTGCGTGATTTCTTCGAAGTGCGTTGCCAAAACAGGCTGACCCAGCTGCCAAAATCGCGTATCGATGAGAATTGGATTTAATATGTACAAGTCTTATTCAAATCGATAATATCTTCACTGCATGGTCGCGATCTTATATGTGCTATTTATTAACAGTTGTTAATCATTTAATATCGGATTTTATAAATTTTGGGATTTAAATCTGAATGTTATGGATTTTATCAAATCTAACATATTTAAAAGATCTAAGATAATGATACCATGGCATCTAGCAACAGAACGTCGATTTTCTGATAAAAAGGATAAAATGTCTAAAAAGGACAATAAAATGATACTCAATTAAGGGTTTGTGAATATATTACGTTATCCAAACCGGTGTTCCTAAAATTCAGCTAAGTCTAGAATAAGAAATCAAAAAATAAATCGTTAGCCAAAATTCACACCTGTTAATAAATATATATAAACACGACTTATTATAAAAAAGAATAAAACATTTCTTAGTTACTCTAGTCCACCCGACTTCAAAGACCAAAAACTGAGTTTAAATTTCTGATAAATAGAATTATTAAAACAATTTAAAAAATTATATGAGAGTTCCGTCATGGATTAGCTGTTGTACAAGTAAAAGGGATGAAAAATAAAATATGCTGGTTTTTTTTTATATAAATATTTTCTTAACTGCTCGAGCTCGTATTGGAAACAGATTGAAACACACAATACCTGGTCCAAGGTCACTGCCCATCGCCAGTCACCCTCAGTCATGACGTCAGAGGCACCTAGCCAGAACGTGTGTGAAGACAGGGAAGCTAAAAGTCAAAGACGACGTAAACAAGTAAAGCTTTTGAACTGTGATTGAGACCAATGATTGATTTTGAAATGATACCGGTAATATATACATTTAGCTGAATATCCTTGTTTTTTTACAGACCGGTCCATTACACTGTAACTTGACTTTTTACATTGAGTAATACTTTCGTAGTTTTTTTTTTTTAAATCTTGTTTCACCCGCTTCTGTCTTGATGTAGTTTTCCAGGAATTTTTGTTCCTCGGCTGACTGGATGATGGCCAGTTCCGCCCTGTAAGCCTCGCAGTACGCCTGTAAAACAGTTCAACAAAGTCATCATGGTTTATTTACCAATAAAACTATAATGTTGGTTTTTTTTCTGTGCGATATTCAAATAAATCAATTATTTAGATAGATAATTGAATTATTTGCATTGAAATTAATTCAAACTTTTACAAAAAAAAAAAAAAAGAACCACAATAGACATTAAAAACCTACTAAAGCCTCTGGCCAGGTGGCCTGGATTCGAACCACCCTGTAACACGTGTTTTGTCCCCGATAGAACAAATGGGGGCATTGTGCACCATCTAATGAATAAAGTTTCACATTAATTTCAATTAAAATCAATTTTGAATTCAATGTTATAATAATCAAATGATAAAATTGATAAAGTGTTAGAGGCGGGTTCATGAGAAGAATAGCTACCGTAGTCTAGTGCACCTGCTATAGACAATCCAGTGTTTGTATGTTCATAAAACGGAATATTACAAAATAAAGAATGCACCACTTGTTCATCCAAACGGATAAATGGTGCCATCAAAGAAAAGATAGAATGAATGAAGAATGAAGAAAAGATTTCATAATTCCTTTAAAAAAAAACCCACCAAAACAAAAAACAAAACATGATTTCATGTACATGTAGCTATATGCGAGAACAGAGCTCATGTTAACGAATGACTGTCCCATGTAGTCGAAAAGGTTTCATTTTTTATGAAATAATATGCAAATTAGAATTTTTTCTACAGGCAGAAAGTCATGACTATCGACATCAGATTTTTTTTATTTAAAGAAATCTGAAATGGGGGGGGGGGGGGGGGGGGGGGGGGGGGGGTTATGCCTCAAGTGTCTGTGCTTTTATACTAAAGTTGATTCATTTTACCGTGCGGTGTCCCAAGATCTTGACGACGTACGATGTATGCTGAAATTTAAAAAAAAAAAAATTCAGATAGAGACGACTTGACTGGACATCGATGTACAATGAAAATAAATGATTTGTTTCATCAAGTTTTCAAGTTTTCCCAATGCCTATCATTTCTAAAGAATAGTTGCATGTCAATATGAATAAGATAAAACTTAGAAGGTAGAATTTCTTTTAAAGTTTTTGCTGTTTGGGCTCAAATGCGCAGGCGCAATGAGATAGATTTGAAAACGGGACTTATATGGTCCTGCTACTGTGAAAAATAACAGGGATACGAAATGGTAAAAAGTCATCGAATCGTCTACATACATGTAATTATTTCATTTATAGCATTTACATGTACGTATATTTAGTGATTAACATTTAACAAAGATTTGTCTGCAGTTAGCTGTATTGGCTGATACATGCTATATAGGCCAATGCTAAGATGTCAATCGCATGCATCAAAATAAACTAACCTTTTGTAGTAGTAGTAAAGCAGTAAAGAAGAATAACAAAGAACGCTGTGTATTCCATACTGACCGAGTTAATCACTTGAACCCTGACACAGCCTGTTATCTTGGAAACAAGGTCAATATCATTACATGATATTTATGCTATAGAATAAATATGCTTAATCCTTCATGATTTGCAGTAAAACTTAAATTTTAGAAAGTACTGGATTTTCCTACCCTGCTGAGGAAATATATGTATTTACTGATGTATATTGGGGAATACATTGTTATATTTGCTGTATTTTTCGATACATATATATTACACATATATGTACTTATATCGACGATGAATTTGGGTGAGATGATCAAACTAGGAGACAAAAATATTGATGCATGCACATAAATTCAAAATTTCAACAACTTGCTATGCTAACATTTATAAATCCATAGCTCTTTTTATTTCACATGAGATATACTAGTTATAAAATATACAGTATGAAAATACCAAACTACTAGATTTGACAATCATATCACCGGGGAAAATACGCTGTTTCTGTTTATCCGGCGACACATGATAACCCTTGAATCTTAGTTGTTGGAGTAGTTTCACCTATTATGAGGATATTGCAATGACTAACAGATTTTTGTGACTTCACGGAGTTTTAAATGATCCAAAGTTCAATTTACTTCCGTGGAATGATATTGAATTTTTCGTGATTCTTTGTTTTAATTGATGGATTTTCTAATTTCAAGATTTCATATAGGATTTGTTTAGGGAGAAGGCGATCTAAGTAACAGAACTTTTGCCCAATCCCAATTGTAAATAAGTACAGAAATATGTTCGATTTCACTTATTGTTGACTAAATACAAAGTCTGCCTTAATGGAGTAACAATCAGCAATTCCTATTTTTGCTCCGAATTTAATGATTTTTTTTTAAAATTTAAGTTAATAATTGCGTTAGTTGCTTTCTATTTTTCAGAAAACAAAATGTTACATGTATCCACTAGATTAGTTTAAAACATTGTTCAGGGATGGGGTCAATTACTTTCAAAAGTTATCGATTAAATCACAATTACTTTGGATTTTAAAAGTAATCAATTACAAGCTGATTACATCCAATCTTTGAGGTATTACATTAGATTACTTTTCCTCCTTGTAATCATGATTACTTGTGATTTCTTTAGATTACAATGTCGGTATTTGTTTTGTTTACTTTAAATGTTTAATGTTTATGAAAGAAACAAATTAATGTATTTTTGACAGGAGTATTAATTTTGATATCAAGTTATTACAATTTATCCTCATTAACATATTGGTGAAGTTTGTGTGTGTTTTTCCTTTTCCATTGACATTAGAGATGTGGGTTTTTTTTTTAAATAATCTTTTTCCGTTGCATAAATATCTCTGTGTTTGTTTTCTAACAGAAAAAGACATTTAACCATCAAATAAGAGACAATTTTATTTATTTGATTAAACAGAAAACTGTTTACATGTGACTGACTGTATTGACATGTGTTGGACTTTTCACATACTAGTAGTTGATGATAAAACATATAAATAATGGTAAAATAAGTATCAATAATTGCAAAGTCTAGAATAAATCTAAGAAATACATAAATTGTTAAACTGTATTATATTTACAAGTAAAAAAAAAAATATATATATAAATTGGCATTTCCCTCTTAGTATCCCGTTCCGATATAATCATGATTTTCAACTACCATAATGGTTATTAGAAATAATATCAAATAATATTGTAATATAAAAAGGTTATTAGTGTAAGGAAAATCGATAATACAATGACTCCTCAAAATTGAATTAGGTTAAACGGTCAAATTTCAACAAAATTGAGAATCTGTCCAAGATAAATAGAGGAAAAAAAACTCGATTTGTTTGTTTAGTTTTCTTTAATAAACCGATTTCTGTGTGTTGACACACAAGAAACCGTTACAGAGATGCAATAGGGACCGTGGTCTTTGAATGACAATACCCGCAGAGTCCGGTCTTTAGAACCACCCGAAGCATGTGTTTCCTTAACAAGAGAACAATTCAAGATTCCCAAACCCGATCTGAAAACTCCGCTAATCAAATAATACATTATTATAATAGACAAAAGTGAAACGCAGCACTCGATAAATCAATCTCTAAAGGACTGGGGTTTAATAAACACTTTTTGACTTAACTGTAAATAGTGGAATCTTTAAACATAAAGGTTAATCAATTTAAAATGCTGCTAGAACGTTTGAAATCAGGCCTGGTACAAAAGTGGTCATTTCTTTTGTTACATTCCTCGACAAAAATTTCGATGAACAGCCAGTGTATCTAATAGACCGACTTTGTTTGGTTAAAGTCTGTTAAGGTCTGTACCATTTCTAAGGACATGGAGAGGATCGTATGCTTATTACTTATTACAACTAATTTCAGTCTTAACTTTTTTTTCTTGAAGAGATTTTTTTTAATGTTCATTTGTATCAGTCTATATTGATTAACAAATACATTGTAATAAAAACAACCTCAATATCTTTGCAGATGAACTATAAAGAATTTTGTTTTAGAGAAAAAAACGAAACACGAAAGCTTCTATAATTTACTTACAGAACACGATGGATAAACTTTCAGTTCATTCTATGAAATTGGATCATTGGACATGTAAATGTAAAATGTGTGACACATTAGAATTACAAATAAAGTATGTCGGGATATGAGCATAAAATTATCTTGAATGGAAATTAAATAAAATTTTAATGAGAGATTTTGTTATTTTTGGTAGAATAATTTTTTTAAAGATGTGCATTGTTCTATTTGCAGCCACTCTTGAATGTTGAAGTCAGGAAATTTGATATATCTAGCATAACTATCATAAACCAATTCAAAAAAAATTTTGAAAATACTATATAATTTTTTTCACAGAATGTAGCAAATGCGTGCGCAGCAAGCCACTTTCTTAAGTTATAATGAGGTGGCTTACAGCGAAATAAATATCAAATTTTTAGGTAGCTTTATGATAATGAAAACATAGGAGGATGACTTTTTGATTTCTAGTTTAGTTCCAAAGGTCCAAGGAGAGTACTACATAACCCAGTCATCCCCCCATCCGCACCCCCCAAAAAATAATAAAACTATAGAAATCTTATATGTTATTAAATTCATTATTCAAGTGTCTCTATAATCCAGTGAAGTTTAAAATTATTACACTACTTGCATAGGACCAATTCTCGCCAAGGATCATTTCTCGCCAGTATATTGTTACGTCATTTTATCAACATAGAAAAATGACGTAACAATGCACTGGCGAGAAATGGTACTCGGCGAGAGGTCGCACGCAGTAGACGGGAAGAAAAATGATGAATGTAAATGTGATACAAATTATAATCTTTGCTGCCATCTTAAGCAAAACTGAAATGATCTCTATCTTCCCCTTGACGCATCTTAATCATTAAATTCCATGGCAATTTTAGAACCCCAAAGCCTTAGTTAGGAAAAAAAACACCTCCGAAATCTCTGATAAATCATCACGAAGAAAAAGTAAAATCGCTCTCGTTTTACTTCTGAATGATTTCTTAGAGAAATTTATACAAAAATTTACCCTATTCTGTACAAAAATAAGATACATTCTATACACATTTATCTCATATATGTGGTGTATACTACCCATGAGATAAACCTTTGCTTTATCAAACGGGTGATGCGTTATCAAATACTTCCGGTCCGAACCATTTATGACACAGCCCTCGCTTCAACGCTTTAGTGGCCTAGGCTAGTTTTCAAACTGTTTTCTGTTTAGTCTACATCACTATTTCTACTATAAATAATGATTTAAATGAATTTTGTCGTAGATTTAAATTCTAAAAAATGAGGGAAAACAAATAGATATGTTTTTGATAAAACCTCAAATCACGTTAGCTATCAAGGAGTTATGTCTTCACTGATCCTGTTGACGCGATGACTCGAAAACCGAACAGTTTGGTTAATTGTTTCTATACACAAGAACTAACCAAAACAATGCCTCCAAAGACCAGTAAACATCCTTAATATTTTTATACTTCGAATCGTTAGTATTTGCCCCTCGTTCGATTCAAATTCAAACTAACGAGCTTTCGCAACTTGTGTACGTCAACAAACTTTCTAACATGTGAAACAAGTTTTCTATCTATAGAACTTTATTCTAGAAAAAGAAATTGCAAATGAATCACAGGCACTTAGCGTTATAAATTTTTCTCATAATAAAAATAAATACCCTATACCTAATAATACTAGGTATAGGGTATTTATTTTTTATCATGAGAAAAATTCATAACGTCAAGTGCCGTTGAAATGAATTGGTAATTCTGCAGCCGCGTATATTCTTTATCTTCATCACAAATAAATCGGTACTTTATATTTTACTTTCAAAAACAGTATCACAAACTTTGGAAATATATCAACATTCTAAATGAATATTAAATGTCTGATTACAGGGATAGGGAATTATATATTTCAAATTATGTGGGCAAAAATTGTGTTGATGAAATTCTTCCATATCTTAAAAAAAAGACGGACAAACTACGGTATGAGGCAGTTTTGCCGTTTGTTCGTTTTTGAATTGGTGTTGTTTTCCGATGATATTGTTTGTATGTTGTTGTTTTTGTTGGGCGGGGGGGGGGGGGTATTGATGTTTTTGGGGTTTTTTTTGTTTTTGATTTTATTTGGGGGGTGGGTGGGTGGGTGTTTGTTTGTTTGTTTTTGTGTTGTTTTATTTTTCGAAAAATTAAAGACATAAATCAAATTGGCAAATTGAAGATAAAGAAAATGTTTCACACAAATGTGCACAAGTAGTATATATCACTCAGGCTTCTTAATGAAACCAGTAAATTTTGCACGCTTTTTTTTGCCTTTTTGCCTTATTTCCCATGAAAGAAAATCAAATACATTTATATATTATATCATAGTGCGTTGTATCTGTTTGATTCTCACTATTCCAAGGTCATTTCTAAATGCATACTAGATATAACTGTAGTGCTTTTTCTCAGTTATAATGGTCATGTACATGTCTTTATTGTAATTATATATTAAGCATCGTATTTTTAAACAACTAACTTATTAGTGAAATCTTATTGAATTATTTTATTGAAGAAATATGGAAATAATCTTCGTACGTAAATTAATACATTTTTGAATGAAATAATTTATTTTTCTTGTTTCAATTACAGTATGGTAATGTTGATTTAAATGGAACCAGCAATAAAGTGTTTCAGATTATACACAAACACATACATTTAAATGAATAGAAAATATATTTTTCAATTCAAAATCTCTTAAAATACGATATTGCAATGAAGGATTTTCGAAATATTTCAAATTTTGACTAAATTCTTCTGATTTTCCTTTCCGTTAACGTTCATTAAATTTTTAAAGAAAATATCTCTTATTTAGTAAGAACGATTTTTTCATATATTTTTTTCAGCTCAGCTTTTTAGTTAACCTTTAAACGCTGGAGGCAACGCTAGTAAACTGTTTAAGTGTTTGTAAGACAATAAAAGTATATTGACTTAAATTTTGTACACATTAAGGCAGTTATTTACCACAGATGCTTTGATAGACAAACAAGCTAGAGAAGCGTAAACAAAAACCGCGACACCTGATGGTCCTGCCGGGTGTCGGATTCTTAAAAGAACGGACCATTTGCAATCTTTTCTTGCAAACTTTCACGGAATAATTACAATGAAATCCATTCAATCTAACCAAAGTATGTTCTTCTGTAGTCGTAAAGTGCAATGTTTACTTTTGAAGACAAAAATCAACAAATCTATTTCGAACCACGGGTAGATGCACATAAGGTGAGAAAGTTGACACATGCCGTAAATTAACGGGTTTTCACCAAAATCTTTCATTATTTGATGTAACAGTTAGTCTCTCTTGGCTTGAATAGCGAGTGCTCTAATGCGCTTAATAGACTTACAGAAAGTAAATTACCCGAATCAACAACAAAAGTCACATCAAACAGACAAACCGACTTCTTTCTCCCGCAAATCCAAACACAATCACAAAACGTACTCGGAAATATTTATTTAAACTCAAATATTACTTTCTCTGCCGAGTATTTACTAACTCAATACCATGCACAATAGTTGTTTTATTCCATCCGCGTGCGATTGGTCGCAGGGAATTCCACTACGCGTGCCCGAACGCCGCTGCTCGCGTGCTTTGTGTTTGGGGGCGTTAACCATTTATAGCAAATTATAAACTCGGCGCTCGTGCCCTTATATAAAGAAATCACTTTTTTCTTTGACAATAAATTTTCTAATCCTGATCAGAATGCCAAAATCATTTCTCGTCAAGCATAAGAATATCTGTGCCTTCTACGACCGTGAAGCGATGGAGACAAGCCAAAGCGCCTTCCATTTGGTGATGCCATCTTCTCTCAATCGTGAGTTTTGATATTGTTGCCTTCTTTAATATTTCTTATTGAAAAGGATACCAAAAGTTATTAACTACAAATAATATTGTTAAAAAGAATGTAAGTTTCAATTTTACATGAAGATAGAGGATGGTGGATGTAATGTATTTCATTACTGCTTCACACTGCATCAAATTAAAATACATATACTCTGATGATTTATCAATTTTAAAGTTAGCAATAAAGTCTATGAGATGAGTGATACATGTAAATACAGAATGTTTGATAATGAAAGTGAAACGTTAATTATTTGGATGATTTCATTATATAGTTTTTTTGCTGTTTTTTTTAAATTTAAACAATATCTTATTTCAAAATGAAATAGGATCGAACAGCAGGCATAGCCTATTTTTGTCCTCTCCTTACAAACAAGATCATGATAACATTGTGTAATTACTAGATTAATAATACAAGTTTCAGTTTGGATATGGTTACAAATTCTATTCAACATAATCAAATTAGTTTGATAAAAACCAAATATGAAAAAGATTAAACATCTTCTTGAATTATCAAAAGTACCACAGAGAAATTTTGTTAACGATATGAAAAGCAGATACAAAATTCGCTTTTTGATAGAAATTTTCAGCCAAGATGATACATGTATTAAGATGATAATATAAGAATGTTTTGCAACTTTCAGTTGCAGATTCAAAGTTCAGCGGTAAACATTTATCAGAGAGTTCCTCCTCCGATCTCCAACAAGCTGACCACCTCCTCCAATCCGGGGGACTGTTCAGACCGTGGATGGACCAAAGCATGAAAAACTCTAGTAAGTCTCTCTCTCTCTCTCTCTCTCTCTCTCTCTCTCTCTCTCTCTCTCTCTCTCTCTCTCTCTCTCTCATTCAAATTTTGGAATCTTTTTCTTATTGAAATCATGTACATGTATATTTTAAATTATCACTATTTAGTACATTTTTGTAAGCTGTTGAGTACATCAACTACTTTTATTTTAGAATTAATATCGTAAATATAAATATAAAGTAATATAAAACGTAAACAGTAAAATAAAAACAATATTAACTTATTGGTGAGTTATGTCTTTTGCCAGGTATGGATTCTTTAGCTGCAAGACACATGATGACGATGATGCACCCCAGTCTTAGGATCGGGTTCGACACCCGCTATCTCCTGCACAACTTTCTGTTGTCATACAACCATTACTTCGGTGGTTATCCTTTTAAATATGGGGCCATGTATCCTTCTCCTGCATCGGAATCTCAGACGGCGAAAGAAGAAGACAACATCGACGACATTTCATTGTTGGAAACGAGCAATGGAGCCTATGAGTGCACAAAGTGCAACAAATTCTTCAGCACGCCGCACGGGCTCGAGGTTCACGTACGAAGGTCACACAGCGGGTCAAGGCCATATGCCTGTGAGATCTGTAACAAGACTTTTGGACATGCCGTCAGTTTAGACCAACATCGAATTGTACATACCCAGGAACGGAGCTTCGAGTGCAAGCAATGTGGGAAGTGTTTCAAGAGGTCATCGACGCTATCTACCCACCTTCTGATTCATAGCGACACACGGCCATACCCTTGTCCGTACTGTGGCAAACGTTTTCACCAGAAGTCCGACATGAAAAAGCACACATACATACATACAGGTAACAAATCGTCAATCTTTTAAATTACTTCTCGAAAATAAGGTAAAAAAAAATTATACTGTTGTAGCTTATCATTTTTAAACATTCAAGTTAACTGCCTACAAATTTGAAAAAAATGAGATCGTTTTATAATTCTGGATATATAATTTTACAAATCTGATGTGATTAGTTTTATTTTTGTTTTTCTTTTATTTGCCGAAATGGTATATATGGGGGAATTCTGGGGGAGAGGGGTTGCTATCAAAACAAAATCTCACAGCAATAACAAATTACGAACATATCCCCATAGAATTGAGATAAATAGAAGCATTAGATCCTTGCATCCAATAAAACAAAGGGTGTATGAATCATTAGTAATTGATAAGTGGTACTCTAAGCAGCACGGCTTCCAAACGTCAAAGGTTAAAATCATTTTCTGTTTGCGACATGAATCCTGGCCCCAGCTCTGTGGAGAAGTAGCATCTTGCAAAGCGGGCCAGATTTTGGTCTGTATTTAGATACAATCTGATGCGATGCTCCCAACGCACGGCTCCCCAATAGTGAGCTTATGTCAATCCTAAATGTCACCAACAGATTGCATTGGTTTGTCCTCTGCTAAATCGTTAAAGCGGACTCGCGAGACCGCTTAGCCAAAATGTCACCTCTCTTAATTGAAATTAATGACTGATGCTGTACGTTTTCTCTAGAGTTTTGTTGGGTTTCCGAGACTTCCAAATTAATACGAAACATGTTCAACTCATTTTACAAAGATTTTTGCCGTAACATTGTTTTCCTCTAACCCCCACCCAAAATACCAACTACCACCACCAACACAAATAAAGAAGGAAAATTGGCAATTGAGCCAAATGAATTTATCTTTAACAACTGATGTGAACGTTTGCTTTTATTTGAAATCACAAATTTTAAAATAACGGATTATTATTTCATTTCAGGTGAGAAGCCACACAAGTGTCTACAGTGTGGGAAGGCTTTCAGCCAATCGTCAAATCTGATAACACACAGCAGAAAACACACGGGCTTCAAACCATTCGCCTGCGAGAAGTGTGGACGGGCATTCCAGCGAAAAGTGGACTTACGGCGACACGTTGAAACCCAGCATACCGTTACCATGGAGAGGGGAGTAATATCATCCATGATGTTCCCGTACCCCATCCATGCAAAATGAAAAAAAATATATTTGTTTCTTGTTATTGTATTGTGTATTTGTTAATTTATTGAAGACGTGAATTTTTGTTATGTACATGTAATAAGAATTTGAAGTGAATAATGCACGTTGTATATTGTTTAATCTCTTTGGATGATTTCATGCGTGTTATGTTGAGTAGAGAGTGTTAAATTTTTCTCTCCAAAGACAATTACAATATGAATCAAAGGTATTTCGGCAATCGAATATGTCAAAGAATGAGTCAATCTGTTTAATAATGACAAGTTTTACTTTTTTTAACAAATGAAATCCACATGACATAAAACTTGAGATTGAACAATAAAATCTTTAGCAAAACGAAACTGCTACAGTAATTAATTCTGCTCTATAGAAAACGAAGTTTCTCAGTAGCAGACACCTGGAATTTCACATCGAAGCCTTGTCAATATATTGAGAAGAAAACCTTTTTTTCTATGATCAGGGGCCAATATGTAAAGAAATGTGACGAGGTAATTATTAAAAATCCGAGAATAACGAATTCACCTGATTTTGTTTGCTCAGCGTGAAATCGTATCCAATTAATTAAAGTATTGACCAAATTTTCAGTCCCGAATTGACGGCTGGGTGCTGTTATTAGTAATTTGCCGGGAGTTCTCAATCAAAGAATCAATAGAGACGTCTGTGTTAAATATGCACTTTGTTTGATTTTTGCAAATCTTTTGAGAAAGCAAAGTCTAGGTATGCCGGTACACCGTAATCATTGCGCGAGTTTTTAAAAGGTCCCGATTCAATTTTTGATGATGTACACCCATCTTTTCCTTTTTTTTACTTCCTCGAACTTTGTAATCTTCTTCTTCAGACAGAGACTATGTGTTCGATAATAATTTTAAGAGTTCGGTACATGACATTTGGCATCTAAAGGGCTTTTTTTAAAAACATATTTTTTATTTGTAAATGATAAGAAAACAAATATTTAGTTGGTTTAAACGTGAATGTAAAAAAAAAATTAAGATTTACGAGCCTAACTTTAAAAAACATGTCATTCTTTTGAAATGGCCATTTATTTTCAATACCTTTCGTCCCATTATTACATAAAAAGAAAAACGGCGATTTTTAAAAAATTCAGTGGCTTACTGTTGGAAGTATCCAAAACATACAAGACATATGTATTCAATAGAATCTCGCTATAAAATGTATACAAGGCAGCATCGATCGGAATCTTCTTTCGAAAGTGCCATATCATTGCAGATCCTTTGATCACAGATCACCAGTGGAAACACCTACATGTACTTATAAAGCTACAAACGAAAGGTTTAGAAATTTAGTTTATGTGTCAAGTTCAAGAAGAGGTTAGTTTTATGAAAGGTTCCGAATCTCAGTTCATAAAACGTTTTGTAGGTTTTCAGTTAGAAGGTTCTGACGTAAGATTTCTTATGAACTATTGCAGCTGACATGAGATTTTTTTTTATATATATCATTGACGTTTCTTACAATTCTATTTCGGTGTTGTTAAAGCATCTTTAGATTAAAACGATAAAAGAAATTAATAGAATTACAAAGTATTTTTTTACCCAGTTCTAGTCTTTGTGACTTCTAAAAATATAATTTAAAAATTATTATCTTTTTAATTATTATAAATTTTTATTTAATGCTTAATAAAAAAAGAACTAGTGATAACTGAATTAACACAATATACTTGGGTTTTTTTCACAATAGAATAACAGATCATAGTTAAAAGAGGTTTATTGTTAACAATATTGCTCTTTTTTCTCTATAGAGATCTTTAAAATCTCCTCTTCAAATAAAGGTACAACTACGATTCATAAAGTTCATCGGGTTCTTCAGGTTCAAATTTAAACCCTCACATACTACATGTAGCAGTCCCTCATGTTTGTGTCTAGACTCCAATCGTGTCTAGGTCTCCGACAAATTATGAAAAAATGACAATAACAAACCGTCAACCATCTCAAAAATCCATAAAACGAAATATAAATTCAAAGCAGAGCAATGCGGACCTCCAAAAAGATAGAGGTAGGATCAGGTGCCTAGGAGGAGTGAGCATCCTCTGCTGACCGGTCACACTCGCCGTGTGCTCTTTGTCGTAATCGGGAAAAAACGGAAAAGTCCGTAGACAATTAGGTGATAAATTATGGTCTAACAATTAGTATGAAAAACGTCAGTCAGCATGCGACCCAGTGGATGATTGTATTTGCTGACAAGGTCGTTGATTCGACCAAAGAACTTACGAAAAGATGACTTCAAACGAGCCTGTTGATAGTCCTGTTTATGACTAATCTTTCACTGTAGTACTGAAAAAAGTTCAAGAGAAAATTGACAAAGTTGTCCATCCTATTAACTAGATTACATCCAAACAGAAGTCCTAAAGTACCTGTAAGCAATGAACTTTGTAACTGAATATTCTATCACCAAGTACAAAAAATAAGACGAATTTTCTTCGTAAATAGCAATCAATATTGTAGAAAATTAAAAAGTTATTTTTTTTTCAAGCAGATTGGTATGTTTTTGACGTGAGTCGCTGTGACACAGGCAAAGAAAGTTTTAACAACTATCAACAAATTTCCTTAGCCAATTGAATAGTGCGTTGGATTCAGAAATTAAATATATACTAGTAAAACAATAAATAAATAAATCTACTCCTAAATATTCACAAACAATTTCCAATTCTCTTACACCATGCACAGTAATCACAAGTACAAAGATATCAAATTAGATTTAACTTGTAAAACCCAAAATATAGAATATAAAACATATTTGTAGACATAAAAACGTTTATCTAACATAAGTAGTTATTTTTACACTACATTAACAATGGAGGTAATCAAATGAGGATTTGAAAAATTCTTGTTGGAATTTGGCGACAGGGGTATTCGGACAAAAAATGTGCCGTTCTTCCAAATATTGTAATAGTCACTTAAGGTTAATTACAATGCAAATACATGATACTATAGCATACATATACCCAGGCATAGTTCTGGTAAAGTGAATATTAAATCAGAGTGTGTCTTTTTATTTTATTTTTATTTGTTTTCTTCATAAGTCAGAGGATTACCAGCCTCGGAGCATTCTGTAAAAATACATCCCTAGTGCCGATACAGATTGTTTTGTCGAAAATTAAAACATTTCTAATTTGCTAAATTTTGACATGTACAAAAGCATCAATAAGCTTATATACATGTACTCAAATATAATTTGACCACATAAATAAAAATATTTCTTTTCACCTCAATATCATACTTGCATATTATAGTTTTAAAATATGGGAATTAAGTTTTGGCATCTCATATGATGCGACAATGACGGTGTTTTCGGAAACATAACATTATTATACGCCTAGCTACTCATTATCTCTGACAGCTTTATTGGTGAACATGGCCGCCATGACCTGTGACGTCACGATTCCTATAAAACCTGACCAGAAGATAACAATATAGATTACACGGAGTCCAAAACAAGGTAGGTGGCGTTACACACGGACTTGTGTAACCAAAAAATATCAAAATTTTCTGTTAATTTGAGTGACTTTTCAAATCTTTAAAGTTTTTTTTTGCGAAAAATTGGCTGAGAACACATATTGAGTTTTTTGTATTGATTGATTCTAAGTCATCTTCGCAATCATTGTGCTGAGTATAATAAAATTCGTCTGACTTGTTTTAAAGTTATAAGTATGGTTTTGGAATGCGGTCACTGGCGAAAATGTAAATACTGCTATATATTTCACTGAAATGGCGTTATTTGTGTTAATCAACATTTTTGTGTTTAAGATAAGATAACATTATAATTAGGCTGACGAATCTAAAAAAAAGATTTCAGAAATAAACCTTTGAAACCAACTGATTCGATAGACAATTTTTTAGGGAAGGTTGTCTCACAATCAGTTAACCCTCGAGCTACCTTAAGGTGTAATAACACCTGTAAAAAGTCACTCAAATTAACAGTAAATTGTTTGATTATGAAAGATACAATGATAAATAAACTGTACATATGTCAAATATGCGAACAATTTGCAGTTTGGGGATAGACTATTTTGATTGATACACTGTTTTCAGATTTACGATGGTGGGCTTTCTATCTCTTCTCCCTGTGCTGGCAGTTGCCATGGGTGCGGCTGTACCATCCGATCCATACGCGGCACTGACCGTCCTGAAGCAGTCCTGTCGGGATACCAATACCTGTCCACTAGTGTACTCAGAGGAAAGTCTGCGTGCGCGCCTTACTCCTGAGCAGTACCACGTGACTCGTGAAAAAGGAACAGAAAGGTTTTACCATTTTTTGCATGTGCTTTCTATGTCTCAAATAAACCATTATTCACATTAAAAATTAGAACAGTAAGGCACACCATGTATTACTTCATATTCAAATTGTAGAATTGTTAAACAGCTGATTTTTTTAAATTAAAAATTATATTTTTAGACGGTTTTCTCCTGGTTACGACAACCACAAACATGGTCTGTACCACTGTGTCGTCTGCAACAACACCCTCTTCTCGTCTGCTCATAAATACAACTCTGGGACCGGATGGCCGTCATTTTACGACAAGATAGGAACACAAATGGGCATTGTTGACGATTATTCTTACGGTAAAAAAAGTTTCATGTATTTTGTGAAATTTATTTCAAATAAGATAAAAAATATTTCTACGACTTCAATTCGGACAAACAGTTTTTTCTATAGATAATTTAGAAAGACTATCGGAATTTAAATTCCCATGGGAAGAGAAAATTAATTCTGTAAAAAGGTTCTTAATATCCTACAGGAAAATTATTAATTTTTCAAGGAAATTGTTATTTTCGATTTGATTTTTTATTTTCATATTTCGTAAACTTAACAGGCATGCACAGATTGGAAGTGACTTGTGAGCGATGCGGATCACACATTGGTCACGTGTTCAGCGATGGACCTGCACCCACAGGTCTCCGTTATTGCATGAACTCTGCCGCCATGTTGTTTGTTCCAGTTCATAGCAACGAAAACCATGTTCAGCCTTTGGGAAAAAAATAAAGCTGTATTTGTTTTTAAGTCAACATTCATTATTATTAATTTTGCGCATACATATACTGTACTTCGATACACAATGACCCTCTGTTATATTTATGATTTATCAATGACTTACATGTTATATACAACATCGCTATCCATCATAACTTTTTGATAAACAACATACCGCCAGAAAATGGAATTTCCGAGCTCTGCCGTAAAGGTCCGAGAAGTTGCGATTGGCCAACAATAAATGTATAAGAATGGGTTCAACAGCTACCCAATTTACACCAGCAAAAATTGAGGTGGAACCTTTTTTACTGAAGTCCCGAGTCTGCAGTGGTCCATCGCCTTATTTCAAATAACAATTTGAGGGATTACTTACGGTACACTAATCTTGTCTCAACTCTTTGCAAATTCACTTTTACTTTTGTGTGTAAACTTACTCATGTGTATTTGCACACATTAACAAATTTTCGTCATATGGTATAGCATGGGGTATATGCTTTATACCCGCTCCTATTCTTTCAAATTTTCTATTTTTTATAATTAGTGCAGAAAAAATAATAATTGTTCTAATAAATCAAAAAAATCTAAAACGCAATATTAGGTAAATTGATGTGTCACAGACAAAAATCTTCAGATCTAGTTTCTGGTCTCTAGCACGTTTAAAACATCTCAGCAAAGAGTGTTGTAAAAAGATGGAAGAATCTACATGTTTGGTGTTAGAACATAACACAGGGTCTTAATTTTATTATGTAAGAAATCTTCATCATATGTGAAATGCTCACAATTTCATATTACACGACGTACTGCAAAACATTTGACGTATACTTTTTCACTGGGCACAGTCTCAGTTAGAGTTATCTCTCTTATCTCAGAGGAACAAAGTCAATAAAATCGGAATTCAGTGGATTTTAACTTTTATTTAAATATCATCGTGCAAGAAGTCTATCATCGTACACATTTCTCTTTAATCAACTTCTGGGACACAATCCAATCCCTGTGAAAAAAAAACAAAACCATATTTAACACAAATTCTATCAACATTGCACACTAGGTTCAAATTTAAAAGACATACACAATTCTAAATATTTTACAAAAAATGAAATTAGCACAAGTGTATGAATAAATGCTACATTTAGAAAACCTGCTACTGATCTTTAATTTACAATGCAATAAAAAGAGGATGCCACATATTAATACAAGTTTATGATATCAGTCAATTCTTCACTAATGGAAGTGTTTCACTCTACAGAGAGATTTTTAAAAACAATTTAGCTAGACCAGTCAAATTTCATAAGACATTGATTTTCCCATCAATTGCAATCAAAAGACTTTTTTTCACGTATTTCTTATGTCTTAATGACAATTATATGTTCCTTTTTAGACCTCTGAATGATTTATCTAAGAAATGAATTTAATAGCAATCCATAAATACAGCTTAAACTTAGTTGGGGCTATTTATACCTTTTTATACTGTGATGCGTTTTATGAGAGGGCACAAACCGTTCCAACCAAGTTTTAAGGAATAAAAATTGGTTATTTTCAGACACTATTTCATGTAATGGTTCACTTTAGAAGTTGCATTTTCCTAAGAGCCATGTTTTCATTGGAAAAAAAAATGTGTAAAATTATTCCCATGCGTAAACCCCCTTTTCAAGTTTTAGTCCATAAATCAACTTCCTGTTTACTCTGTTTTCGGAGTCCTCCCAGACATTTAAACCCCCCCAAAAAATACTGTATACAGGGAAATATTTGCCCCACTTTAATTTTGCTCTTTGGCCCTCATTGTCAGCTTTATAATTTAAGACTGGGCCAATTCCAAAGTCCCAAATTATCTCTCTTTAAACACACGTACAAGTTGAGAAAATGATTTGACAGCGGGTTAGTGTTGATTTTTTTGTGATATATGTGTGCATTAATGTTTAATGTGGAAAGTAAAGGTCTGTTATGAAAATTCAGGGAAACTGATTTAGAAATATGGGTCAAAACGTAGACCATCTTTGGTTCCGACATTTACACATTTTCCACAATCAAAATATGAGGGTTTGCCTAGAGAAGTGGATGAAGGCTATGCCTGTCCACTTCTCAAAAGAGAATAGTTGAATGTTGAATCTAATTGTTTACACAAACTTGTACATGTGCAGCTATAACAAACACCCAGATTACAGGTTGGAACCAATCACCCAAATGGGATATAATATCCCACATGGGATATAAATTTGAAGTGCAAAAAATAGAATTTTTTTATTTTGCTAAAATATGGCAAATCCGCATTAGAATACATGTAAATGAAATGCAACAACTTTTGGTCAACTCTTTTTCTGTAACCGTACCATTATGGAGATTGATCCCTCAGTTAGTCAGTATATCCAAATCTTCTTGGGGATCAATCTTACAAACTTGAGACTTATAGGAAAACTTGGTAACCAAAAGTTGTAAGTTGCAATTGATATACATTAATGCGGATTTATATAGAAAATTACCAATTCAAAAATTTTCATTTTTTGTACTTTAAATTTATATCCCATTTGAGCTATTTTATCCTGAACGGGCTATTATATCCCATTTTGGCGATTGGGCCCAACCTGGATTAACAGGTTGGGACCAAATTTTGATTTTAAAATTTTTGATAAAAATCAGCATTAATGTTTATCAAATGAAACAACTTTTGGTTAAGAAGTTTTTCTATATGTCAATAGTTTGTAAGATTGATCCCCAAGAAGTTTTGGATATACTGAGGGATCAATCTCCATAACAGTACGGTTACAGAAAAGGGTGCCGGTCAATCCGTTCCCAAATAAAACCATCCCGGTCGATCCGTCCCTTGGCTTTTGGCTTATCCGTCCCCAAGTTTGGTCAAACCATCTCCTCGTAGAAATATATAGGAATTTATATCCACCCTCAAGTTTGGTCAGTCCGCCCCCAAATTTTTGTTCTTTTGTATTTTTCCATATTTTTTTGTTATCCTCCCCTAAGTATGGTCTGTCCATCCCCGTTTGGTCAGTACGTCCCAAGTTTGGTCAGTCCATCCCCAATGTTTTGTTTGTTTTTTCTTATTTTCACATATATAATGTTTTCATTTTTTACATATTTTTTTGTCTCCATTTTTTAAATCCGTCCCAAAATGCGTTCCGAAATAAATTTGTTTACATAAAATATTTGAGTGGGTTTTTAATATCAGTGTTGCGTTTTGTTTTTTACTGTCTCTGTATTCCAAATATATGACAAAGTATGAACCATGTTTCAAAATCAATGTATAGTATACCTTGACTATAGAAGAGAGTATATTTAAATATATTTATTTATAATTGAATAGTCTTTTTAAATTAAAGGGGATGGGGTGAAATTCATGATATTCACTAAATACCAAGGGTGTTTTGAGTTTTTACACACTTCAGACTGTGCATACAGCAGATGATGCTTATTGTTAAAACAACAGATATGGTTGGTTGAATAACTGCAAGAGACGGGTGGTGTCATTAAATTTGGATATGAAGATATTCACCGTATACAAGTCTGGTCAATGTATACATATAATTCACAGACGGTGTAGAAGATGCCGTTAATCGTTAAAACAACACAAGGACATGGTAATGTTAACGAGAGAAGCCCTGAAATGATGAGGATTTTATTGGTCGAAAAAGATTACATTTTGGTTTCTAATTTGGAAAGGTATATATTGATAAACAATAATATCGGGGGATGGATTGAGCAAAGTGAGGGAATGAAATCATTTATTAATATACCCATTTAGAAATGAACGCTTTTTTTAAATATATTCGATCAGTGCTTACTATCTATTCAAGATATATTACTAAAGTCAGATACTCTTTAAACAATTGCGCTTAAAAATATAGTTCCATTTAGGATCAGCAGATACAACATTACAACAAATGTTTAGAATATCGATGTTTATGTAATATGTGAAAGAAAAGAAAATTAACGTAAAATTATTTTTAAAAATCATCTTTCCCCAAGAAATGTAAATGTGAAGTATTCTTATTACTAAGCTAGCTGTCTCCTCAGTCTTTTTCACGATAATTTAGGTCATTCTTCGATTGACAATTTTTTCACTAATGAATATTGCTTAAATTATTACAATAATTATATTACTTTCATGATTATTGTTCGTTAGGTATCACACAATCTCTTTTAATTATTTATTGTGATAAGTGTGTGTTTTTCTTTTCTTTTCTTTTAATGACGGAATGGTTATGCAACACCCGCACTCGTGTAGACTCTGTTTAAGCACAGATGTGTGTACTGTTTGCTGGTGACGCAAGACTGGTGGCAGTATTTGCTACGGACATGAAGAACTACAATGTATATAGTTTCTTAACAAGTTCAGTTATTTTTACTTAGAGATCGGCTGAGCACAGTGAAAATTCGAAGTAATTTAAAAGTCGAATATCTTGGATATGGGGTAACCCATATCTATTCTTGTAATTGATTTAAATCACAACAAATAAAAAATACAAATAATTCTATCAGGGGACGGATTGACTAAAGTGAGGGGACATATTGACCAAATTAATGTGTATATCCTATAAAAGTATACCAGGGGATGGTTGAGTAAAAGTTGGGGATGGTTTGACCAAAACTAAGGGATGGATTTCCATTGCCTATATAATTATACGATGGGGTGGTTCGACTAAATTTTGGGGACGAATAAGCCAGAATGTAGGGGACGGATTGACCGGGACGGTTTTATTTGGGAACGGAATGGCTGGATTTCACAGAAAAAGTTGTTTACCAAAAGTTGTTACCTTTCATCTATTCTAATGCGGATTTATATCAAAAATTTCAAAATCAAATTTTTTTATTTTTTGCATTTTAAATTTATATCCCATTTGGGTTATTATGTCCCGAACGGGCTATTATATCCCATTTGGGCGATTGGTCCCAACCTGATTAAGGTACGTGTACCTGTAAACATACTTGTAACTCCACACGTACCAGTAGATGTACACTTTCAAATGCTTAACCTCCCTATTTTCTAAATGGTTTATTGTAACCACAGATATATATAGCAATCGATTTAATTTCAAACAGTAGATTGGCCTTTAGATGTGGGTTTAGTATATACGTCCCTGTTGTAGCCGATTTGTCTAAAGCTTTTTAATATGAACCACAAACTGGAACATAGTTGAATCTTTATTTGTCACAAGAAAGACTCTAGAAATAGTACATACCCTCCGAACGTATCTGCTCCCCATTATGAAGTAATCCCTGTGGCTCAATTGAAAGTCCGTTGCATCCATTGTATCCCTTTGAGCATTCTTTAAAAATAAAAATATAACATATGACATATGATAGCAGAGTTAAAAAAAAAAACAAATAATAATTTTGCATCAGAAATGTTCCTATATGACAGGGTGCTAATACTAGTAGTTAAAACTGATAACATTACTTTGCAAAACATTCCTCGGACACCGAATTTTCTCTGTTTTCTCTAAAATGATCAATATAGGTACTTTGCTGTTACCTTGTCATTATAACGAACAAATCGGAAAAATCTGTCTGCCAAAATTCCAGGAACACACAGAAATCCCACCGTAAGGGCAGTGGAAGGCAGGATAGACCACCACATTCCACTGAATCAGTTGACAAGCCACTATAATAACTATAGCAGAGTTGTCCTTGTCTCTCTACCGGAAGTAGACAGGTCGGTTTAGTAAAATTACCCAAATGGACCCAAGTGAGCACATGCTTTAGTAAGACTATGTGATTTGCATTTATTGATTTTATTGTATGTAATAGCTGAGCTATAATGAAGATCGTGAATCAAAACAAATAGTAAATGACATACTTAACAATCCAATATTCTAAAACGACAATTTTATTAGAAATCGAACTATACCCCCCCTGCAGGGCCAGGAGTTGGCACACGAGCTTGTACACTGAGTCCTTCTTGTTGTAGGCAGTCTGTTATTTTTCATAAGCGGATTATGCTTTTGTGTTTCTTTCTATGTTTTCCTATCTTTCATTAGGATAAAAATATCAAGGTGCCGAATTCACTATTAATGCAGATGCCGAATTCACCAGATGCCGAGTTGACTTGTTACCCCCCCCCCCCCCCCCCCCCCCCAACACACACACACACACACACACACACACACACACACACACACACACACACACACACACACACACACACACACACACACACACACACACACACACACACACACACACACACACACACACACACACACACACACACACACACACACACACACAGAGAGAGAGAGAAATGCCTTTTAACATACATATTAAGTAACCATTCAAATTCAAAATGAGAGTGATAATACAAAATGATTAAACTTGATTTAAAAAAAAACCCAACCCTAACAAAGTTTTATCAAGATCAATTATTTAATTGACTAAAATTGGATTAAGTACTATATATATATCATGTTATGGTCAATGGCATTACACAAGATGAAAAAAGTGCGTGGAGGGTGATCAATTAAAGTTCTCGGGGAAGATAAGAATTGGTGCTGCAGAGTGCCCAGGAAAAACAGAGGACTGTCATATTGTAAGTTTTCACGAAATTAACTTGGTGAGTGTAAATACAATTTTGCATTTTTATCCACCAAGAAATTTCAAAATTTACAATATGACAGAACTGTAATAAACAGCTATTAAACTGAACTGATTTAGTACCATCAACAATGGTCAATTGTCGTCGATAAAGATAAACAACAAACTATTGATGTTGCCATCATTTGTATCACGGAAACTACTTACTTAACTATATATACTCAGCAAATATATTTTCATTTTATGAGAATATATGTAAATGTTTAGCAAAATATCATTTTATTTTATTATTATTATTATATTTTTTTTTATTTGCTGAAAATTGGCATTGTTAGAAAACACAGGAAGGGAAAAAAATGAACATATATCGTAACTTATATATAGGCTTAAGAGGACTCGATGGTCTTGACAATTTTTAGACTGTATTGATCTCTTTAGAAGAAGAGATCTATGTAAAAATATAGACAATAACCAATTTTAAAAGGTAAAATAAATAGATTTTTTTATTAAAAAATAATTTATAGCTAAAGAAATCATATCTGAAAGTTTTAGGTAGATCTGATGCTTAATTTGTTGATCACCCAGCCTCCTTAAATGCAGGTTTATTATCTTAAAATAAAGTGTATGATTTTTTTGTTAACTTGAGTCACTCTATGGTGGCACAGGAACACAAGCAATGCGCAGATCTAGAGGGGGCCGGGGGGGGGGGGGGGGGGTACACCCCCCCCCCCCCCGAAAAATAAAAATTTATTAAATTTACATTGTAAAATTATCGAAAATATGCCTTGGACCCCCCTCCCTGGCAAACACAAATAAATTCTGAATCCGCGCATGCAAGCAGACTTGATAAGGAAGAGCACAGACTTCATTGATATGCCTAATAAATGTAATAATCGAAAACTACTGAAAATTTAAAATCCAAATCGATCAATCGATTCCATTTTCGGCGGCAAAACAAGACTTTTTATTGCTGCCGATGTCTCTGCGCTAATCTGGAAGCCAATATTTATATTCATACATGTATATACAATTGTTTAATTAACTCGTCGGCAATTACTTTGGTTGTCTGAAAGATTTTCTATGTTATAATATAGGTCAAAGCATGAAATTACTAAGATTTATTGGGGTATCCCAATACTATCCGCAAATATTAGCTGTAAAAACGGACATTGAATCAGCAATGCTCATGTATATTGGTCACACAAAACTTAATTATCTTTAAAAAATCAACTCTTCTAAATGAATAGATTTACTTCTTTGTTTAGTACAATTGCTCGCAATGCTATTAGGAACATTGGGATCACAAATTCGAAAGAAAGGTTATTTGGGAATAGAGATTTCTTATGAGAGTAGCAAGTGAATTGTATGAAATATATTTTTTCATATTTTCATTGACTTGTTTGAATAATTCAAATAAGAAAAACCAGATTTCAGATATAGACGAAATGTAGACAGTCTTAGAATGAAGACCGATGCACCTCCTAATGATTCAGCGCTCTGAGTCATTTGAATTGACCCATCATTTGGCTTCTAGTTTCCAGTATATAAAAAAAAAGAAAAACAGCATGGCATCTTCTAAACTAAACTATCGATGTCTTCCTGCATGATAAGATATATAGCTATTACAATTCCACTGGGGTATTACGCGGCATTCTTTTATTCATTAATGTCACAGAGTTCACAACACACCTAGTGGGATATTTGGTAAATAAACCAAAAACTGTAAACAAAGTCATTGCCGGAAACAAACATTGCTTCAAATGCACACAAAAAACCCACATTACAAAAAAAACGCTGCACTTTTATCTAATTGAGTAAGAACATGGATTGGAGCGCACATGTGGGTCAGGAAGGTCTGTTAATGGGGATTTGATCAGGAATCCTCCGTGTATGTTCCGCTTGGCTGCCGCTGAAGCGAGGCAGACCTACCTCACACGTTATAAAAGAGACGTTCCCGCCCGACATCGTGCTATTCGTCAGCGATGAAGACTTGCATCGTCCCCGTTGTCATTCTACTGGTACATTACATTACATACAAATCGTTCTTTTGTTCTTGTTGTGTTATATATCATGTAATCAGGACGTATTCGATTATGATTCTAAAAGTGGTGTCCGTTGTTTTTAGAGCTTCTTGCGTGATGTGGTTTCTCAGGGAGACAGGCGGCGGCCCCCTGTTGGAGCCACCATAGACCAACTGATAGCACGGTCCATGGGGGGAATAGAAGGTAGGAAACACTTGTATGTATGATGTCATCATGACGTAGTTAGTTCAGAGATATAACATGCTGTGATATTACATGGACGATGTCATCATGATCAGCAATTTAGTACAAAAATATAACATGTATGATGCCATTATGATCGACGAAATTATTAATACAAAAATAAAACATGCCTGATGTCATCACAATTGACTAAATTAGTACAGAAATGTTACATGTGTGATGTCATCAAGATCTACGAAATTAGTATAGAAATGTTACATATCAAGCTCGACGGAATAAATACAGAAATAATGCATGTATGGTGTCATCTTGATAGAATTAAGAAAAAAATATTTCTTTCAGAAATTGTTTAGAAATATCTATATATTGTCAAAGTAAATCTTAAGAACATATCAGGGACAGTCATTGTTTAAGTTGCATGATATTGATAGAATTGAATGGAAGCTAATAAAATATTTATGGAACGCAGTATACATGTATACGATGTAATCATTATGAAATGTAATATTATATTTTCATTGTAATGCAATGTTTACTCTTAAATACGTATCGCAGGAATGACTTGTACTTACTTTTTGATTGTTAATATTGATAAATTACAATGAATAGTAGGGTATTCATTAAATAAAACGAAAGCACAATGAGTATGGTATAGATAAAATATGATATTATTATTTATATGCAAGAAGTTGGATACAAAGTGATGTATCAATGAAATACAATGTAAAGAGTGAAAAGTTATCTCCATAGTGTATTGTAATTTCTATATTGATTGACTATCAAAATCCAATCTTGCACATAATAAAATTAATTTCATGGAGAAATCATTTGAAGAATACAGTTTTGTCAGCCATCTTGCAAAGACAACAACATGGTGATGACACATACAAGTAACCTTGTCGAAAACCCCATTATCTGATTGGTGATGGCGTAGTTGTTTTTGATGGTGTGGAAATTACCGAGATTAATTCTAAAAAAAAAATATATGAAAACTTGAAAAGTAATTTTATTTGGAGATGTGTTGTTTATGAAAAAACAAGTTTAATTATTCAATTCGATTCGCGAAAAATAACCTACATATGAATGCAAATATATATAGACATATTGTTACGAGGATCCTTTACAGAAAAGCTAACTGATGAAATAACGGAGAATGATTCATATATAAAGTAATTATCCAGAACCTTGAATTTCTGTCTCCACACGCAGATTACTGCACGAGTCGTACCCCTAACTTAAAACCTTGAAACGTATAATCATAGGGATGCCTTTTGATGAAAGTAAAATGTCAAACTCATTTACAAAAACGATTTTTCAAAAGAAATTAACCGAACAAAAACCGTGAAAGATTTGATAACGTAATTAACATCAGAAAAAAGATCAAAGTTCTGCTGTCATCACATCACGAAATCGCCATTTCTTGGGAACCAAAGAGATTATTACCTTGTTAAATAAGAGCAAGCCTACATGTAATTTTACTTCTTAGCAAAAGCAGAAAATACAGCGACAGGCTCTCAGTCTGGTATACAGTCGAGATGGAATTTTACCAATGTACTGAGGTTTATATTGTTATCGAACTTTGAATTGATTTCAATGTTGTGTAACGTATAAATTGGTCCATTAAGATACATTTTATCTCATATGCAAAAATAATTTCACAGTTATTGAATCAACGATTGTTTATTTGTTTCAATTCTTGTTTTTGACCGCGTTCGAAAATTTAATCTCAACGAATTCTAGTTCAGACAGAAACTAGTTCCCATTGCTGACAACAAAGATGATAAAGACCCTAAAAAAAGGAGATTTCACGAATAGCTTTCCACACCAATGCTGAAGGTGTCAGGGCAACAAGATAGTAATTTAAAAACACCCAATGAACTTACAAAAAATACTTTACAACTTTCAATCCCAAGAAAACAGTTTGTTTTGACAAGTAATTTTGCACGTAAGGTCATCAAGAGTGAGTTTTGTATGATCAAATGTCGTGCTTTTAATTAATATCATTAAGCTTGATTTGGAATTACATAATACTGAGCATTTTTCTTTGGAGGGATATACTGATAATATAGCAATCATAGACGTTTGAGAACAAAAACACCCAAAAATATCTTTGGATGTTTCATTCTCGTTGCGAAGACCAGCTATTCTTATCTAGTCACTGCTTCTTATAGATTAATATTATGAATAGAAACGCAGAATAATCATGCATACTAGTAAATGTTAAATCTTACATCTTTCATTTGATATTATACCAGTATCATATTTTACATGTATTTCTATTGTACACATTTCGTCATTTACTTACCTGCCTATCTGAGGCACTTTGCCCATGCGCACTCTCCACCCTCTTTTATTCTGTTCCTGACAACCATCAGTTACGGTCATAACTGAATAAATACAATTAATCATGCATATCAAGTTTTCAAAAAATCTGAAAACTGCTGGAACAAAAGTATTCCTTACAAACTGCAGTAATTAAATTGTAACGATGTACATACTTTCAGGTTATATGTGTGTATTCTGCGATGCTCGCTTCCTTCGTATCCCATAAGGTCTACCAAAAACGGCATTTTGTTGTTTGATAGTGGTGTCTTAAAATACCACATAAACTTAAAAGAAATACTATATAGTTATACTGTTTAACGACCAGAAAGTAACCCACTCGAAAGAGCCAACATTTCGGCGCCAGTGTCCCTGTGTTTTGTTATTTTTAACGTTGCTAGATCTTGAACGAGTCCACGAAGTACACGAAGAGTTAATCTCAAAAGTATATACATGTATATATACATGTAATAGGTAAAACTTAAAATATAGACCGTTCATAGACTACTGTAACTGTTTATCAAGAACACTGTGCCGGATAATTATGCCACTGCCAAGGTGGCATTTTTGCACCCGTCTAAGCTGCATATATCGAAAAATACAAATACGCTATATGTTAGACCATTGCTTAAAGAGTTTACAACCACCTTTGTTATTATGGTATCTTACCTGTCAGGTGAGATATTTACCTTTCAAAAATAAATTCCTACAGTAAAATAATTTTTCCCGTAGGAAAAGCAATATTCCTATAGGAAATTTGAAATTTACTATCGGATTACAAGAATTTCCTACAGGAATATTAAATCCGATAGGATTTGATAAAACCTATAGGAATCTTAATTTCCTATAGGAAACTACCTGTCTGAATCAAAATCCTACAGGAAATACCTTTCTCCTATAGGAAATATAATACCTATAGGATTTTAGACAATCCTATAGGATTGTCAATAATTCCTATAGGAGAATCATTTATCCTATGGGAATTATCATTTTCCTACGGGATATTAATTTTCAAAGGTAAATTTCTCACCTGTCAGGTGAAACACATTTAAAACAAAAGTGGTTATATACTCTCTAGACAATGATCTATCATTTGATATATATGGATTTTTCCGAAACTGCATCTTAAGCGGGTGCAAAAATGCCACCTTGGCACTGGCATAATTATCCGGCACAGTGTTCAAGTTTCTTGTAAAAAATAAAATACAAAGACAAAATAATTAGTACATGATTTATAATGGCTGTTGTCTATTGCTTTAATGTACACGTAAAGTCATGTTTCTGTACAGCGATGTATTGTTTATATGTAATTTTGTACATTACGGATTTTTTTTTGTGAAGAATGATTACATGAAGTTTATGGCTTATAATTACAGGTTATGTCAACATAAGCAACCAATTGGTGACTCCTGATTCTAAGATTCTTGCAGAGTTAGACATGTACCTCACTCATGACCAGTACAAGCTCCTCTATTCCTCTGAAAGGTACGGCAAATATTCAGTCAAACTTCGTCATTCACGGGCACTGGTACTTTATATGTTTCAAGTAGTAAAGGTTCTTTCCCTTGTACAAAGAAATTAAAAGAAATGTACTTTAACGTCTAGTGCCTATATTGATTATACATGTACACTGTATTCACATGTATATTAGTGGAGTTTGACTTTCACCAGTCTGAAAATATCAGATACTGATTAATACCATTAATAATTTTAAAAAATTGACCAAAACAATACAGAAAGAACTCCATTATGTTTATTCTATTACCAGACAAAGAACAAAGCGGAAGGCTGTACGATCGGGTGTACTGCGTTGGCCCAGTGGTGAAATACCATACGAATTCAAATGGGGCGCCTACAGTAAGAACGTTTCTATAATTGGCTGAGTACTGAGTTTGAATTCAGCTATATTCCGAAAGCTTTTAACATTGTGACATGAATTTTCAATTCTATTTGTGTAATAGGTAATTCGGAGAAATATTTAATCCGAGTGACCATGCGTGAATGGGAAAAGTATACGTGTCTGCGATTTAGAAAAAGGCAGAGAGAGAATAACTATGTCTTATTTCAAGACAATTTTGGGTGAGTAGAAAAATTGTATACACGTGGCGTTTTAAAAACAACAGGAAATGAAAAATCTTAGGTTATTTCACAATGTTCTAATTTCAGCTGTAATTCTCAGTTGGGTATGGTCGGTGGAGGGCAGCCTTTGAATCTAGACAGAAATGGCTGCCGATACGTAAGTTGCTAAGTTAGTTACCGATTGAATTATAGTTAATTCAATTATGCACAGAACATCATGTGCACAATACGTGTATATTTATGCTGTAATTTTTTAAACGAATCAATGCAGAATTATGCAGATGAAAGGGAAGTGGTTTACGCGTCTTTGTAAGAAGCATTGGAAATAGACCCAAGTCTCTCTGGTTTGCAATATCGCCCAAAGTTTTTATTTAGTTAAAAGGAGTAAAGCATCATTAACAACCGATGGTAAAGTTGTGATCCTTCTTCTTAATAAACAATATTTGTGTAGTATATGACGAGACTGTATGCCATGACTGATTAAAAAACAACAGTTTAACCAAATTAAACCGAACACGATACCCAGTTCGACATTTTATTTTAAGTCTGATGATGACTATAATGAGCAAATCTCTCTTTTGAATTACAGAAAGGGCTATATCTCCATGAGATTGGGCACGCCGTTGGTTTGGTTCACGAACACCAGCGGCCGATTCGGGACCAGTTTATTCGAATCAATTACGGAAATGTACACCCAAGTCTACGACAATGGTTTCAAAAATATCCACATTACCGAATCGACAACTTTAATATTTCTTACGAATTTTCCTCAGTTATGCATTATGGAATCACGGTAAGAAATTATGAAGGTTGACATGCTTACATTTCACAATTATGTTTGAAATGTTTTAAGTTGAGAACATTGGATACTTTATATACTCTTCCTCACTGTTGATCCTATTATAATAGAATAAGTTTTTAAATGGCTGATTGAATAAAATGCAAATTACAGAGTAACTCAGCTCGTTAGCGCTTCAATTCATATACAAAAACATTCAACATTGATAACACAACATTCATAATTAGTGCCATAAAATTTTTAAAATGTTAAAATTCAACAGACAAAAGACAGCGTACTTCATTTCTGTATCACTGTCAGCCATTGTATATCTATTCACCGAGGAGCGAGGATACCGCATGGCCGTGCTATTTATATTCTATAACCATGTGGTTCTAGATCTATTCGAACTCATTACATGTAACCAAGACGCATATTATTATGTTGAAAATTTGTAAAACAGTGTATACAGGTTTGCTTATTGCTTTAACTTAATATCTATAATGAAGATTCCACTTAAAGTCATCCTATTTTTTATTTCTATCTTTTTTAAACTTTTATGTCTGTTTTTAAAGGGGCATGGTCACAATTTAAAGTCAAATTTTTCAAATTTTAGTTTTCTATTTTTGGTGTTTACAATGCTTCATTTAATTGCTTCAATGAAGCATTGTAAACATTGGAAATGAAAAAAAATGAAAATTTTGAACTCATAGACTTATAATGCTCACGTGGAAAAAGAATTTTATCTTCCGGAATGAAAATAAATAAAATTCTATCTTGGAACAAATCTAGTTGCACCTAATTTAAAAAGAAGAAAAGAATTACACAAGGCTTATATTTAAGGAATGAGGAATCATTCTTTGAGTATTATGAGGTGATAATTTCGGTCGGGGCGTGATCAAATCCAATAAAGCCCGAAGGGCTTTATGATAGATTTGATCACGCCCCGACCGAAATTATCACCTCATAATATTCAAAGAATGATTCCTTATTACTTATATTTATATAATTTTCAGCAGTTGTACGATTAAATATTATAATATTAATGATGAAAACCCGCTTGCGTCTCCAACAATACGTCTTTTGAATTTATTGGGCTGTATAGTACAAAATCGATTCGTATAGTGTTATCACAGACAGAAACACTGGAAAATGTAAATATATAGATATATTTTGCAATTTCGTGAGAACGGTAAATGAGCTTAAACTCCATGTGCAGTAACATAATGAACTTTATTCACAATCGGTAATGGTGTTACTATATGTATACAATAAACCACAAATGGGTGATCTATATTTAAATATGAAATAGATGATACTTAGAGTTAAATCGAATACACGAAGTGTGAATTGGACGATTTCTCTGTATGCTGTAACTGCAGATCATACCATAACTACCATAATCAACGCGTATCACCACAGAACGTCATAAACTTGCAAACCATATATTAATTAATTGTTATAATATGAATAAATAAATTAATTTAATGATGCATGCGCTGTAACATAATAACTAATACTTAGTAGTAAACAAATATTTCTTTTATACTTTCCCTTTCATCTCATCTCTGTAGGCATTCTCTGTTGATGGACAATCAAAAACTATAGAGACACAGCCTCAGTACAGGTCCCAGGAACCGGAAATAGGACGCGTATATTCCAAGGAGTTGTCCTTCACCGACATAGCCACTGTTAACAATATGTATCAATGTAGTAAGTGTCCAAGTAACTGCAAGTTTGCAGCTCCCGGTCTGAAAATCCCAGGTCGTCCGTCCGAAATTTTTCAGACCGGGAGCTGCTGCTAGTGTCCAAGTACATATCTGAACATGCACATAGCAAGAGGCGGGATGGGGGCCTGATCTCTACACTATTTTTTGAAAATCTATACATTCTCTATTATTGGCTCCTCCACTTTTTGTCTTGCTCCTCTAGTTTGTAAAACGATGCTACGTGCTTGCAAAAGTTGATTGGTTAAAGCAATGGTGAAAAGCTCTCCGCGTATTATAAACCCTTTTATTTCTGGTTTCAGACAGACATTGCAATAGAAGTATACGATGTAGAGATGGCGGCTATGTAGACCAGAATTGTCGGTGTGTCTGTCCGGACGGGTCGTCAGACTGTGAAGAAGGCAAATCTCCACAATTTCAGTGTAGGTTTACTCAGCTGTGGAAAGGATTTGATAATACACTAAAACATATCCTTATTGTATCATTAATACGCCTATCTTTTCATGTACTAGAATTTGATTATTAGACAACATTTTATCTTTAATTTATTTTCTCTTACCGTATAATTATCTTCAACAAAATCAGTCAAATAACATCTTTTCATTTCAAAATGAGTTTTCCATTTCAGCATACAGAAATTGTAATTATAATTAATTTGGTATTATTATACAATCTTTTTCATAAATAGTGAAATCAAATCTTAAGCACGACAAACAAATGTTTTAAGTCTGTAGGAATCAAGACAAGGACTGGTCGTGCAGTGTGTGGGCCAAACAAGGAGAGTGCGACAGGAACCCTAGGTACATGAAATCCAAGTGTGCGCGGGCGTGCGGGGTCTGTAGTGACGCAATGGCCGCAAACAAAGGTTATTATTTGAATTCGAATTCTATCAGTGGCATCTACCATGAATACTATTAGACTACACTATTTTTCATTCTCTGTTTTTTTTTATATTGATAACATCTTTGCGACTCGTTTGGGGTTTTGAGTATTGTTCTCGCTAGTACTGGTCGCTTTCTGCTTTTTCTCCATGTTCTGAACCAAGCGCCTTTGTTTATCTTTACATCAGTGGTTGGAGACCAGTGCGTAAATGCTTTTCCTGATGACAAGTGTAAAAGCTGGAAAGAGCTGGGAGACTGTGTGGCCAATAAAGAATGGATGTCACAGAACTGTAAAAAGGCGTGTGGAGTCTGTAACAGTAGCAACGATTCCACCGGAAGTAGGCTTTCAACACACTGTTTCTTTTACATTCTGCAAAAAAGGATCAAGCACATTGCTTTTTTTCGTTGAATTTGATCGGAGAATGTAGAAAATATAAATGTAAAAATTAATAAAAATATGACTTTAATATCTCTTTACAATGTCCACAAAGTAAAATTCTCAAAAAAGTTAAATAAACTTCCTGGGATGGAATAAGTCACAATTTTTCTATTTCTTACATTCATTTCTAAACCTTTACAATAGCTGGGTGCTCAAACAGGCAACCTGATAAGAAATGTGATGACTGGGCAGTGAGGGGAGAGTGTACCGTCAATCCGAGATGGATGGCGAGAAATTGCCAGAAGTCGTGTCAACTATGTACGGACAGTAGTGGTACCACTTCCAGGATACCTTATACCACTACCACTACCACTCCTAGGCTTACTGTACGAACGACTGCTGCTACCACTACAGAAAGTATTACCACTACAGAACCACATACCACTGGAAATGAGACTACTCCTACCACCACAGAATGGATCCAGAAGATTACCACCACAAAACCACTTACCATTACCTCTACAACTATTGCCACTGACAAAATCATGACGACCACGACTCATGAACCATCTACCACTACCAATAGTTATCCGTCTACTACCACTGTATATATTCCACCGACTCAAACTGCTTCAATATCAACTACCACACGAAAACCAGGTTAGTAACATCAATCTAATAAAAAATAAGACTTGTAAAACCGCTTCTTTACGATACGGTATACAAGCTTGTATAGGATATTGAAGCGGTCTAATATTAATTAGATTACAGGAACATTGTTCAAAGTTATCTACAATGTATGTAATTTTGCATTATAGTATATCGACATACTGTTGATGAAGTTTATGCTTACAGATAAGATAAACTTTTGATTGTCTTTGCACCCAACCATCGTCTCAAGCTACGACCCGGAGTCGCACTTTGGTCGTGGTTTCCAGCGATATCATAGCAAACAACGGTGTTCTCTCATCCAGAAAAGGAACAACATTTGGACACTGAGCCGTGCTATGAGATGACGTACATGCACATGCTTGTCCCATAAAAAAACACATAACGATAATCTCTATTAATACATTTCATGTTTCGTTTTATAGTCAGACTCTTACCGAAGCCACCTTTAATCTCGGTGACAGAAATCACACCAGACTTGGTCAGATTCCAAGTGACATTCCGAAGAGATGGATCTACACCAACTCTTCTTATAGTCAAACCATTCCAGAGCGAACTTAAATATAAAAACTTACCAATAGGTAAGAAACAGGAATTACCACAAAAGTATTATATTTCATTGGTTAATTCCTTATACAAGTTATAAAGTCATGATATACCGGTTAACCCATTTATCGTACAACTTATCAATACTCAATGGTGGTCAGAATAACATGTTCATAGGTCCATAAAATAAGTGGGTTCCGACTAAAATTATTTTACAAAATCACTATTTATAATTAATTTTAATCAACCTCCTACGGTAAAAACCTTATTTATGTATGCCGTCAAGAACTGCATGCATTATTTTTTTTAGGAGAAATCAAGTTGAACGTGATTAACAGCAGGCTATTTATAAAAATAATAAATCGAAGTATTTAATTAAATAATTCTATTCTTTTCTCTACAAGCATATTGATTTACATGTACTTTTTTTTTATCTCTGAAGAATTCACAGATGGCACACCTCGTGTTATAGAAGTGGAGTACTCCGGTCTAAAACCAAAGTCTGCATATTCCTTCCGATTTTATGCATTAAGTGATGCTGGATCTGGTCAATATGTTGATGAAAAAATAATGACAAAAGCCAAAGGTAATAATTAATTTACCACACTGCGGGTATTAATCAAAAGTAACAAGAAAGGAAATACGGTTACCTATGCTATCGTTAAACTCGATGGCTCGATTCTTTGCTTCAACAAGCGTTAATTGAAGACGTTGGATGTGATTGTCTTTAACCAAATAATCAAAACACATATGCAATACCAATACTCAATTTGTATCGCAATTTTTGGGTGACGTGATATTTTTAAGTAATTTCCAATGAGTTGATGCATATAAACGGGACGTAAATATGCTTGCCAATGTCTTTTTATGCGTTGCATCAAGTCTTTGATTAGTGGTGTCATACGGCGAGAGAAAAAAAAACCGATCACCTATCTGATCTGTATAAAGTACGGTGATATGGTATAGAACCAATTTGTGTCATTTTCTAAAAATATCATATCTTTTTTATTCAGTCCAGAGATTTTTTTTGGGGGGTGTTTTCTTTTTTCTTTAAATATAATTGAGAATGTATTTGTTTTAAACATTTTTAGTGAGTAATAATACGGATTTGTAGGTCAACTATAAGCTTCAATAGGTCTCAATCTTTTAGACAATGAATATTGAGATTCTGATAAGTGAAAAACGTCTAAAGTGGGTCTTAATCTTAAAATGATTAGATTACGTACAGAGGATTGTTCACAAAGCTATTTGCGAAACAGCATCTTCGCTAGCCAAGGCTGAGTGGACCAAAATCCCTTGACCAGCGAAGCGGAGTGGACCAAAAAACCCTTGGCTAGCAAAGATGGCGAAACAGCGGTCAAACAACATACACTGCCTTCAAGGGGGATGTGCGGCCATCTTGTACATTTGATGATCAAAATGTGTGTAAACATTTCTTTAACTGGCTTGTTTCTGCCAAGAACTGACCAAAACTGTTGTCAAAAGATAAAAAAGCAATAGATATGAGGTTCTACATGTTGTTTTGTATGTAAATTACGCATACAAGAACAGAACAATGTCTTTTTAATCACTGATAACACTCTACTGTATAAATGCGCAGATGCAGACTTATTTTGACGATTTAAAAATCTGACAAAAATATGAAAGGGTTTCATTGGTGTCCTCTCTACAACCATTTGTTGAGAAAAAGACTGAATCTTGAACATAAATGTTGTAACTTTGCCACAAAACAGGATACCATATTTTTATCAGTCGGCATGGGATCTATTTTTAGAACAGTTAGGGTACCCTTTTTTGAGACAAAGTTACAATTTAAATAAGGAAGTTTAGACCTTTTTTCTCAACAAATGGTTGTAGTATGGACACTTATGAACCCCTTTCATATTTTTTCAGATGTTCAAATAATGAAATTAAGCCTGTAGCTGCGCAGTTCTAAGTGATTAAAAAAGACATTGCATGTTCCTCTCTTGTAAGCGTAATTTGAATACAAAACTACATGTACATGTAAAATCTCATATTCATTGTTTTTTTATCTTTTAACAACAGTTTGGTCAGTTTTAGGCAGAAACATGCCATTTCAAGAAATGTTTACATTTTGATCCTCAAATGTACAAGATGCTCACTATGTTGCGCATGATTGATATTTTGTTAATGTGGTTATTTTTAAGGATACATGTATTTACATCATGTATGTGGGCGTGCAGTATGTTTAGTATGGGGGGGGGGGGGTATTCACATAGGTAAAAAATTAAATTGTTCCAATGCATCCACCCCTATATAACACATGAGACCTACGCACTGCAAATGCCATGATGATTGAGGGAATTTAGTACACTAATTACGCGAGATAAACATGATAGTATTCAACCAAAAATTCATAAGCTACATATTGTAGAGAAACATGAATGGAAAAGATTTATGTAATGTTTTCATTTTAAAATTGTGCAGTTAACAAAGCGAAAATTCCATAGCTTAAGGTACATGTATATCTCGTGTCTTCAAAATTGTAGCGACTAGAGAAAGCACTTGTGGAAACAATTACCCGGATGATAAATGTCAGAGGTTGGAAACAAAATGGAAGTTCTGTAGACTGCACAGAGTATGGATGTCAAGGAATTGTAAAGAGACATGTGGGTTATGTCCGGTACAGAGAGACGAACCAACGACCAGAAGTAAGTACTTAGCGTTAACCAGATATAACTTTAATTACTATATAGTTATACGTAAATAAACTAATGTTTTTCCAAAAGAGACTTCAGCATGATCAGTTATTGTGGGGGTACCTTTCTTGGCAGCAACTTGCCTGCATTTTTTTACTACGTATTTGCCCATGCGTACACATGTCTTAAGTCTTTTTTTCAATGTGATTTGGTTAGAGTAAGTGTTGTTTGATTTCCGTAGGGACAGGAGACCCTAACTGCAAGGACTCTGATAAATACTGTCGGGATTGGTCCCGCTTTGGACACTGTCAATCAAACGCGTCCTACATGCTGAAGTACTGCAAAGTGGCCTGCAGAGTGTGTAAACCTGCAGTGTAGTGTTAAACTGCTACAAAGCGTTCAACAACAGTGAAATGTTCAACAACTATGATGTGTTCAACAAACAACAAGGCGTTCAACAGTGAAATGTTCAAAAACGGGAATGTGTTCAACAACGGAAATGTGTTCCACATCGCTGAAATGTTCAATAACAGTTTAATGTTCAACAACAGTAAGGTTTTCAACAATATTGAGATGTTAAAAAAAAAAACGTTAGTTAAATAACAACTGTGTTCAACAAGTATACGGTGTTCAACATCATAAAATTGTTTTATTATAGCAACATTGGGGTTTAATAACGGTAAAGTGTTCGGTGATGATGAACTCTTATTGATCGTGGATCAGAGGCATATCTTTTATCAATATACAGTTTATAAAGGGGATAGTTGCAACTTCTAATTATCATCTGAGATACATAATTATATATGCAGCATTCGCGCCAGTATTTCTCCGAAAATATTATAGTAGCGGTAGCATAAGAGCAAATCCTGTGGATATTCAACTAAATTTTATAACCAATTCCATTTCATCAATCTGTATTTCATTCTGAAAACATTAAACGATCGCTTCGGATCATAATGAAGATTGTCAATAATTTTTCTTGATAAATGAGCTTAAAGATGTCAGAAATTCAAAAACGTGTTAATCGTAAAAAGTGTACTGGAATTCATGTGTATTTCAAATTATATGCGTTTAAACTTTATAGTTACCCAAGTACACTGTTGTTTGTACAATTGTACTATAATTTTGATTTAAATGTTATTCTTATGTTACAGACTTGTAATAATTCATTGTTTATTAACTTTTATCAAAGATGTATAACCTATCTATCAAGGGTATATATATCATGCGCGGATCTAGAGGGGTGGGTGGTGGACCCTAGAAAATTCAAATTTATTTTTTTCAAATTCACATTGTAAATTTACCGATTAAAGGCCTCACAAAGGCATTTAAGGATTAAAGGCAACACAATTATCCCTCGGACCCCCCCCCCCCCCCCAAAAAAAAATAAAAAATTGGATCCGCGCATAAATATTACAATGTTACAATTTAAGTTTTAGTTCTTCCTATTTTGAGCGAATTCTTAACACATTTTTAATTTAACCATATTTAGTACGTACATGTAATGTACACTTTCTACATAAAGTCAAAGATAACGAAAAATCATTCGATTTGAACTTAAACAATGCATAATATATATATTGTAATTGTATTATTTAATTTATAGTGGCCAAACATATTTACCTGTATATGAATTGATTTAAATTAAGTTTTGTGTATTAGTAGTTTAGTATGATAATATACCAATAACGTTTTTTTTAAATATTACACCTCATTTTATCTATTATCTATGTATAATTTTAATATTTGATATCATTGTAATTTTTTCATTGTTACATTAATTGTTTATATATATACATAAATTATCAATGTTTTATAAATACATTGTTTCAATGCGCAAATATATAAGAAATACAAATATTATCCAGTTTTCAAAATTTATTGTGATGAGAGTCTATTTTTAAATATTTACCACACATTTAATTGGAACAAATCTCATTAATATGTAAATTATTAAAGCAAATAAAGAAATAAAAATATAAATTATCCATAACAATGTTATAAAAAAATACAGATACATGTATTGCTACCACTGTTATAAAGAAGCATATAATTCATTATTTCAAATATTTCGATAATCAAGGTTATAACCAAACAGACATCATATTTAGATGGATGAACATGCAAGCAGACAAAAGGACAGACAGGCAGAAATACAGCATGCGTGACAAAGAAAGAAAAAAAAACCACTCAAAATTGCATCAAGTGTGTTTAATAAGAAGAAAACCAACACACGCATTTTTATATCAACAAAGCATTGAAAATGCATAAGTTCTGCATTGGTCAATGAATAATCATACATGACAATTAATCAAACAAATAATGTTCTGAGACAGTATCAATCAAATGTTATGGCATTCCTTCACCAATTCATCAACTGACTCTATAATAATATTTTTAATTGCCTACATTGTTAAACAAGCAAGTAGATTTGTTCTTGAGTTCCTTGTGTTGAAATTATAGTTCGTTGCTCCCAACATATATAACCATGAATTTTGACTTTAGCATCGTGGAAACACAAATTGTGCTGCCAAGGCAACAATTGGGGCCCCAGTGGGGACACCAGGGAATGGTCCGGAGGAGCCAGCGATGTCCAGATGGGAGTAGGGTAAAGGTTTGTCCGAATCCTTCCCGTGCTGAGTTATAAATGACAAGTATCAAAATCAGTATTGTCAATGAGTTCAAATGTATAGAACTCGAGGTAGTAATCATACATATATCTAATTAAAAGATTGAATTTGATAGCTGCCTGTTTATTTCATTAAATAATTTGGGTTGTTTTGGGTAAAAACAAATTATCAATAAATTTTAATTAATGCAAGAATTTTCTCTGAAAATACAAAGACATAAGTCTTTTTTAAAAACACCTTGCCTTTTCAAGCCCCGAGGCCTCTATCATGAATGCGGCGGGTGTCTGGTGACCCCGGGCAGTGGCAGAGGAAGGGGCGTTGTTACATTGCAGCACATCCTCATACTCCGACTTGCCACGGTGGAAGTCGTAGTCCTATATGTTGGAAAAAAAATATTGTGTGCTTCACGGATATGAGGTTTGCAACAAAAGATATTCTTGCAAGTCTCATGCATATTATGCCTATTGGTTGATATGAATTAAAAAAAATTAAACCTGGAACAGAATGAATCAGATTCCAAACCAAGAATGAATAATAGATTTGAAATCAGATTTTGTTACCGGCAATTTTTTTTAACTAATAAATTTATACATTAATTATTAATACATTTATAAAATTTTTGATCATGAGAAAAATTCATAGAGAAAATTGTTTTTATGTCCAGAACTAATTTGATTTTGATTAGTCTTCCATTAAAGGCTGAAGACTTACATCTCTTCTAAGGGTGGAGATCTCAAATGGATCTGCCCACTCATCCCCTGCTGCCTGAATCTCTTGGGCATTGTTCATGTTTCTAGCTGGTCCATTGTCAAGAATAGCCTATAAAAACATATATATAAATTAAAGCAGTTTTAGCAAAATAAATCTTGCCTTTCCTTTTTACAAAATGCATGTATTATAACCTTGATAAAATTCTTGAATTCACAAATCAAGGGTTATTGTACATGCTGATTTGAGGTGTTTTTTCATTCTTATCTATGAATGGTTTTCAATCCCTTAATTTTTTGCTGGGAGAGGGGAGTTGTGAAGGGTTGGTGGTGGTTTCACTGTTTCAACAGTCTACTTACTGAGTAATTTTCTCCATATGCTCTGATCACATGACCTGTTAAAGTGGCAATGGTAAACAGCTGAGGGTTGACAGCACTCAATGCCTACAAAATTTAACATGTACCAAAACCTGTCATATCAAATTCCTAATTTTTGCACAGTTACATCTGGAAAATAAAAAAAAATTACTGCATCAAAATAAAAATAAAAACATCAAATAAATGAAGGTATACATACCTGCTCTTTAAGATGACAGAGAACATCGGCCATTGCCATTCGTCCCTCAGCGTCAGTGTTCCCGACCCGAACTCTGACCCCAGCTCGTGAGGTGATGATCTCGTCAGCCACATAGCAGTCTGAAATGACAAAATGATACATGTAGTTATCATTATATTGTCATAAAACCAATAATTAATACTAAAATAAATAACATTGAATATTAAGGTCTTTGTCATCTAAAAAGTTTCACTCTACTCACTTGATCCTACACTGTTTCTGACCATTGACATGGCTCCCACAACTTTCAGACCCTTAGGTTTCATTTCACTCAAAATCTGTAGACAAATAAAGTTCAATACAATGGCTAATTTGAAAATTTGATATTGTTACTGCAATATCATAATTAAATGTAAACTGATGCATGTATACACATACACAGTTACATGTAAGAATTTATTACATTTCAGAGTTTGTTTGAAGCACATATTAAATTAGTAATACATCGTTTAAATTTATGTATATTCCTTTTAATAACATTGTCAATGGAAGAATATGATAGTCACCTTGAAGAAGCCGGCCACAGCTGCTGCCCCACACTTGTCCCTGTGCATCCCCGCCATCACCCCACCAGCCTTGATGTCAGCACCACCTGTATCATAAGTCACGCCCTGTCAGCAAACAAAAATAAGAGATTTATATTCGACTGTTAAATATTACTGGTCACTTAAATTTAATTTATGAGATATTCTGAAAAACTCCAAACTTGCATTATTTTTTTGACAAGATTCAACTACTTTCATAAATTGCTAAAACCATTATCAATTGTTTGACCAAGCTGCAAAATCCATTCATCTTCAACAAGAGCTACATCTAGTATATACACAAGTACCTTGCCGACTAAGAACAGTGTCTTCTCAGTGTTTCCCTCTCCTGTGTATTCCAGAAAAATGACCCTGCCCTGGTGCCTGCTAACCTCTAGGGGAAAAATCATCATTGTTAGACAATTAAAATCAGTTAAACAAAAAACACCTAAAATTCTTTTCAATCCTTGTGACAAAGCACTAGGAAATATATAATGCAATTTAGGAACACTAGTACCGCACATGCATGTATTTTATTTTTTTAGAAATTTTGTACATACGACTGGCTGCCCTATTCACTGCGCCATACAGAGGGTAGTCCTTGTTTAACTGGTCCTGGTCTGACTTCACAGAAACCTGCAATGTTTGATCAGCCTCAATGTACATGTATTAAGAAATATTAAACTTTGTCCAGTAAACCATAGACTGAGCATATAAATCAAAAACTCTGGATAGAAATATTCTTCAAAAGCCTACAGGGCCTGTTTTATTTTTTTTAAAGAAAATTTACACATTGTAAAATCATTCTAGTCCATTGATGTTTTTCTTGTAGCATTATGCATTATATAACTTCATAGTCTGATAATGACCTTGATGCATGTTCCCTTGAACACTTCCTCCACGTACTTGGCAACATTTGGGGCCGCCATTCTCTCGGGGTCAGATCCACCAATATCTCTGGTCACAATTCTATAATACATTACAAATATATATATATATATGTAAGTACCTTGTTATAGAATGACCTTTATATCTGTCATTTGTACTCACTGAGTGGATGACATTAACATATATGACTAAAATGCCAGATTGAAAATGAAAAAAAATCATATTTGGTACATATGTATGGTTTACCCAAAACATGTATATATCCTATAATAGCGTTATTTCTGGCCTCAACAATGAGGAATTTAATACTATTTATTTTGCAGTATATAACAATCACTTCATTCAAATGAATCAAGTGATTTATATGAGTACAATTATATTATGCATTGTGGAATATTGTAGGGTTCAATTTCATTGGATTGTCACAGAGAGCAACTTAAATTTTAGAATTTAACACTCAATTTCCTGAATATTTCTAAAGTGGTTTTTTTTTAAGTCTTTCCTCCTTTTTTTGATAGACTGTCAGCTAGCAAAGAATCAACATTCGAATAAAAACACTGGCTTAATGTTCATAGTCTATCATCAACTCGCATAAATTTTCTGGATCGGCACATGACTATGAACAGAGTCAATATCAAATGACCTTTCTCCATTAGGTGGCAATTTGATGATATATGCCAAGTGTTTACCACACACAAATGACACATCACTTAAGGTTCAATGACCCTCTGTTAAGAGAATGTAACTCTTAAAGTGATGACTTTATGTGTAGCTGATGAACTTTTCAAGTGAAGGCCATATATATCAAATAATTATTACCCTGCAAAGAATGCTGAAATAGTGTGCATTTCATTTCAATTTTCAAATCTAAATTTCTTTTAGAAAATTGTAATCAAGAAAGCAATTTCACATGAGTGAACAATGCAGAAGGTTAAAGTTTTCTGTGGTACTTTAAGCAGTATATCATGAATAAATAGGAAAGGTACAACCACTGCAGCATTTGCATGACAGAAAGACACTACAGTGACTGTGAGCTCCATCATAAGGTGGAGGATTACAAACTTTATCTACATTTACTAAATTTTCAAATCTTTCCCTAGTACTATTTTACTAATGTGAATATACATGTACATGTATCACTCTTTTTGTTTTTTGTTTTTTGTTTTTTTTTGGGGGGGGGGGGGGGGGATAGTACCTTCCAGCTTCCACAGCGTTTGCCAGGACAATCCCCTGTTGAACCCTCTCCTCCGAGTTGCACCAGATCCCCACTGCCTCGGCTTTACTGGCTCTGGAGGGAACATCCTCACGGATCTCCAAGGGCTGAGGAGACAATCATTTAGAAATTCATTCAGAATGATAGCACGAGATACTGACTTCCTTAGATCTTAGGCTCATCTGTTTCAATGTTGCTTAAGTAAAGGAACGAGAGCAAGCAGTTAAGCTCTTAATTGATTAGTCATTAATCTGTATTTGTTAGCTAGTGTGAATGGTGATTGAGGCACATTTAAGCTCCCTTTTCATCTTTGAGTTTAACTTTCATAAAACACATTAAGGTATATGATCATGATCATGTAGAAATTAAAATATTAGAAATTTATAGACATCAACAGACCACATAAAGGGCTGACAGACATCCTAGTGTGGTGACACTTCCAGCCTTAGGGAAACTGTTGTCTACTGGACGAACAAGGAGGGGCTTCTTACATCCAGCTTGCAGGGCTCTGAAATGCAAAGTGTTTATAACCAGCCCAAAGTCCCAAACATTTGCGACATGGAACAATTCACATTTATACATATTGACTTTACTACCATATTATTTTTTCTTTCTGTTAGTTTTTTCATTTGAAGTCTAAACTCCAAGATCTGTTTTTATATATCTAAGATTGTAGGTACCTCTTGATTCCTTTTTCAGCTGCATCATAAAATCTTCTCACATCATCATAGTCCCTGTTCAGAGGCCCAGTAGGGGCAAAGATCTGTAAATAGCAATTCATTGAAGTTTAAATATCTGACAAAAATGATCAAGTCTTGATTTCCATTCTAACAAGCTGTGTTGGTTGGCAAAGCATGGCTGTATCATAATTATGTTTTTCTCTTATTAACATCAAGATAAAGACTGGTTTTGTAGCCTACCAAAAGAAATTGATACTTAAAAAGTCAAATGAAATTGACTATTCATAAAACTTACTAATCTTTTTGATGGAACAGCATCTGTGTTTATCAAAACTACATCTTTGTTAAAAGCAGAGTCCACCTGAAAATATGATAAACATTTGCATACAACAAGTTAAACAAATTTATATTTCTATTATATGAAATGCATTTAATTTGAATTCATCACTATATTCTAAATTATTTAAGGAATATCAAGATATTGGAAGTTAATGCTGTAGATGAAATTTTGAAGAACTTACTTTTGCGTATTCCTGTACTGCAGCAGCAACTTTATCAAGCTTATTGTCCAGTAACTTTTGGACAGTGTCTGTAACAACCACCACACCATCAAATTGGGGGTCATTTATGTCCAAACATGGGACCAGTTTTGGTAATCTATAAAAACAACCAACAGATCAATATATTTATAATAATGCATTAGTACATGTATAGAAAATAAACTCGTTTCCCTTCTCCAATAAGGTTTGAAATAGCAAAATAGCAAATTACTGCAAAGACGACCTTCCATGGTCTCGTTTGACCAATTTGGACATCGACGTTAAATTCGAGCGGCATCTACTTTCACTTTACCTTATGTCTTAAAAATCATATTGTACAAGTCCTAAATTATTGCAAAAGTTGAAGATTATCTACATAAATTACCCATTATTGGCTGACATTTTCTTGTCGTCAATTTGGACCAGGACCGGGGAAGGACAATCTGGTGACGTTGATAAGTGTTATCACCTGATTTATGAACTCAGCACTGTCGTCCTGTGAGCTGTCGGTATTTTTAGGTTTCGATTTTCAACATAAAAAATTCTCTAGTCATCTCCAAGGTGTATACTGTTAACCGTTGATGGTCATGAAAGGAAATTTTAAATATCTTTTTATAGAATGCTAACGACCGTGAAATGGGTTGACAATGCAATTGACCTCATAAGTTCGATTTTCCTACTTTTACAGTCTACTTTCATTTTCAGTTTAATTTCATTGTAAACATGGTAAACAAATACTGTCCGATGTAGAGCATATATTCAAGATAAGAGTTATCATGTGACCGTGTCAGTTATTCATAACCTCTGACACTTTGAAGATCTATATAATGCGCTTCGTACAGTTCGAGAGGGGCGGGGAACGACGCGTGGGGGTGGAGATTCGGGATGGAGGGGAAATCGTTGACTTGTGTGCTGGAGATTCCAGTATCCCATCAGACATGCGGAGCTTTATTGAGGGTGGCCAAAAGACATTGCTTGCAGCAAAAAGGTAAACACTTCTAATCTGAGGAAGCATAGCCACGGACTCTTATTCCTATAATATGTATGCAACATCCCAGTGTAATTCTTGGCTTTGTCTACTCCACACGTCACCGCATAGGCCTATAAATAGCACTTCGTTTTCAAAAGTGGAGGGCGGGGGGCTTACCTAAAAAAATCGTAAAAGGCAATTTAAAATGATCAAGTTAAAAACTAATCGTGAGCTAGGGTGGGAGTTAGGGTGGGCGTAGCCTCCCCCACCCCCGTTTGTTTATATATATATGTTTATTCACCAATCAAGGGCCCTCGGGGGGCATATATATTAAAAAAATAAAACAACAGGATTATAACAAATAATGGATGAAATATATAAATATTGTACTGTTAAGTAAGCATAGTAAGTTACAATGAAGGTACATCTGATATAACACATACCAAGTTGTCATACATAGGCAAGGGTATACATTTATTTGCAAGTACAGAAATAAACAGCTATAAATATACACAATCCCTCAAAGCAATATGTTAGTATTGATACAGACACATTATATACAGCCCCCAATATGTATTTGTGTTCCATATACAATTGTATGTAGACATATTATATAGTTATACATTTGTGATATATTTTCAAGGTAGGACAGTGAGTGGAAGTATAAATTTCATATAGAGGGGTGAAAACTGTATTTTGTTGGCCTGACCACATAGGGCACCAAGGGACAATGCCTATTGCAGCATATGGCTATGCATTTCGACAGAGCCATATCTGTGCGTTCTTGTACCCTAAGCAGTCAGGCCAGCTTAGAGGAGCAAAAGTTTTTGACCTGTTGTCTTGACTACAAGGGGCACCAAGGGACAATGCCTATTGAATAGTCAGTGCAGTGTTGGCAACTTGACAGTCAGTCTTGTACCCCATGCAGTCAACACAGCTTGTGAGTGCAAAATGATAAACATAAGTTAAATAAAATGCTATAAGATATACTTGTTAAAATCATATTCCATTGTCCTGAATCATTCTACATATTTAGGTGAGAATGTCAATATTTTCATTGGTCATTAGCCATATGAGTTTTTCGTCAGTGTCCATTTTATCAAAGTGCTTACAATATTTCTCTATTAACTTATATAAAATAACTCTTTCCTCCTGAGCATGACTACAGATGAATAAAAAATGTTTCTCATCATCAACTAAACTATTGTTGCATCTAAGACAAAACCTTTCATTTTTGGGAATGTTTTGATATCGCCCTCTTTCAATTTGAAGTCTATGAGCTGATATACGAAAACGAATAAAATTTCTTCTATCTTCAAAGTTTTTTATTGATCTTAAATAATTCTCAAGGCAAAAATTTTGTTTAAAAGTGCAGTAGCTCCTTAGCTTTTTATCAGAGTGTACTCCAAGTTGAAAATGCCATTCTTTGATATAGTGTTTAAGTAAACAGTTTTTAAGTGTAATTTTTGATTTGTATGGTTTTACAGAGGGCAGATCTTTAATTCCAATGATAATAAGGAGAAAAAAGTTGATGGAGCCATACCATGAACATGTGTTTTGTTGAAAAAGTAAATTTGATTCCAAGTAGGCATTATATAGTAAGGGAAAAGATTGACCAAGATTTTCAAGTCTGTGCCAGTAACTTAGCATGCTTCTTAGTATGTCAAAGTGCAGAGGAAATCTTCCCAGTTCGGACAATACTGCAAAATTTGTTGTGGATTTATGTAATCCTAAAATTGATTTGCAAAATTTAAGATGGAGTTTCTCACACAGTAAATTTGAATAAACTCTTTCTATGGAACAATTAGAGGAATGAGCTTTCTTTGTAAATGGATTAAAGCAACCCCAGATTTCAGAAGAATACGATAGTATTGGTTTGATGGTGTGGTCAAATATATGAATAATAGTTTTGACATCAGGGTTTAATGAGATTATGTCTTTCTTGAGTTTGAATAGAGCCTTGAGAGCTTTTTGGTATAGTTGTTTTTGTGCAAGAGAGAATGAAGCAGAGGCACTAAATGAGATCCCTAGGTATTTGTAGCTAGACACACATTCAAGTTCAATTTATATATTAAGCTGCATGTACACTTACGAAAGATATTATCGATCGTTTACACGTTGACACTTGATACACGAAATTCTTTTGACCTATTCGAACTTATTGATTATAGTATAACGTGCATTCTTACGTTTGACAACAGTGATTTAAAAAGAAAGTGTTATCCTTATTTGATAGTGTGGTAGATAGGGGTGGATCACTTATTCCAAGGGACTCTGTCAAAATAGTGGCCCCCATCTACAACCCCGACAAGGTGCTATGTGTGGGGATGAACTACAAAGACCACTGTGAGGAACAGAACGCCCCTGTACCAATAGAACCAGTCATCTTCAACAAATTCCCAAGCAGCATCATAGGCCCCACAGAGGACCTTCAATACCCAGAGGAAACGCAGGTTAGAGTAGCAGGTGCTTTTGTTACATTAAAAGTTTAAAATCAAAGATTTCTAAACTTATCTATAACTTTGATTTTAAACTTTTAATGTAACACTTTAGGAAAGATTCAGGCCTATCCTTAACATATGAAATGAAAAACTTAACATCATAAAAATACCAGCATTCAAATTCTGTGTTGAGGGGGGCCACTGCCCGATGAATTGCACAGTTTTGTAAAGATTTTTGCTGGAGAGGCGGGAAATTTCGTTCTCGAGCATCAGATGTAGGGAATACATACTTTAGTTTCAAGTCAATAGACCTATGTAATTTCAAAAACTTATGTAAAATCACGTTTCTCAATTTATGTATCAGCAGATGATACCGGGGAATTATACAGTCTTCAAGTTGTATGCTTAAATAATAGACAAGAAATTCTTCATCACATACAAAAGATGGGTATGAAGATTATTTCATGTTTATGTACGTTACGCGTATAAAACGCAGAGAAACGTAAAGTGTGATGTTTCTATGGCGTACTTTGCGTTTTGTAGTTGGCGTCTTGGTGCGAACGTTTGACCACAGGCACGTTGTCGCTGCGTACATGTAACTGTTTTGGTGATAGGACATTTTAACGCATGCCAGCATTAACAAAGTATATAAAATGTGGCTTGTCACGCTATGTTTCTCTAAGAAAAAACAAAATTTACGAGGAGACGCAATACAAACTCTTGTAACATGTAACGGCAAAATCGGAGCACCTGTACTGCAACGGAAGTTGCGTACAATATAGTTTATACACTATACGTGCATTAGGTACATTAATTAGAACGCTGCAAGTATATATTCAGTAAAACGTTTAATTATTATAAAAATACTCGTCGGATAATAAAAAGGCACAGAAGGTATACTACCCAGATGCTGTATTTTGCAGTTACTAGTGCTAGCAGTAACATTATGATAGCAATCCAACTAAATCAAAACTATCGAAAGATGGAGACAACGTTCATTGGATGAATCTAATGCGTCTTTACAAGCAATTCATAATTGCTTTTTTCAGTCATCTGGTGTTTTGAACGGTCATTACTCTTTTGGCATATTCCAATGGCATGATTATTTCCGCGCAAACATTCATAATGGTTAATACATATGTAGGAATTGCAGTCAATAATGTCATAACCACAGCAGAATGCGTTTTGATACATGTATTTTCTACCTGTAAAATGGTGATGGGTGAAATCATTCAATATATAGAATAAAGTAACTTGTATTTGTAAGGAATAAAGAGTGAGAGTGTGAGAAATAGGTAGACATACATTCTGCATTCAGTAAAATCGTAAAATCACACCAGTATTAGGTGGTCCTGTTAATTATTGCATCTAAGCGAACATGTACAAGCTACTTTCTGCAAGAATGCCTCGTTTCTGGGCCCACCGTAATTACGCCAACTATTGCCAGAAATGTGCAAGACATTTATATTTTCGACAAAATGCGGCTCCTTTCTAAACAATGTCAACAGTTTTTGCTTTATTATTAAAAAAAATTTATAAAAGAGAAAATTGACAGATCTACTAGGTATTACACAATACAAATGTGTTGACATTGTGGAGATGTTTCACGGCATGTACCCATGAACATATGGCTAACAAGCATACTAAAAAGTCTAGTACGAATGCAAAATTCTATATTGTCTGTTTAACCGTTTTTGTAAATTTTTCGGATCATGCTCAGAGACAAAAGCAATTCCTTTTTACATGAATACGCGTGTACAATTAAAATTGACATGAATTGACACAGACATCCTAAATACATGCTTTTAAACTTTGATTTCTTTTAAGCATTGTACTTCCTTGTAGAAATTGGACTGGGAAGTTGAGCTCACTATTGTTATTGGAAAAGATGCCAAACGAGTTCAGGTGGAGTACATGTACATATACAATATGTATTAGATTATTGCTTATATATTTTTTTATTTTTTTTTGTAGAACAGGCACATTTTGTAAAACATAATTAAATTACATGTACAGATAATTGTGAATTTCATCAAATATCCTCATCCATTAATCTAATGTCCACCTCGTAAACAGGAAAGTGACGCAATGAATTACGTTTTTGGCTACACTGTGGCTCATGACGTAAGCGCCCGGGACTGGCAGCTCGAGCCCGGGAAGAATGGCGGACAGTGGCTGATCGGGAAAGCCATGGACGGCTTCTGCCCCCTGGGTCCCGCCATTGTAATGAAGGAAGACATAAATGGTATGATTTAGATTTTTTGCTTTGTTTTTGCCGGTTATTTTTATGGTTTTTTTTTTTTATAATTTTTTTCTTTTTTTGGGGGGGGGGGGGGGGGGGGAGGGGGTGGGGTTGGTGATCAACATTTCCTCTATCTCCTTTTCACAAGCGATATTGCTTGCTGTAGACTAAGTATATTTTTACAATGTCATATGATGTGGAAAAATCTGGTTGCAGATCCACACAATCTCGGACTGCGATGTAGGGTGAATGGGGTGACCAAACAAGACAGCAACACCAACCAACTAGTCCACAAGACCGCCGCCATGGTATCATTTATTTCTAGGTACTGGCATTGTACAATTCATAGAAAGATCTGAAACTATATTCAAAGTGATCAGCCCCAGGACGGCTTTATTTTAAAATATGTTGTAATTTTTTTTGTCAGTTCATCGTGTTTTATATGATTTAAAATGAAGAGAAATGTTACTAAATTAACCAGGTAAAAGATATTAAGACTAACCTTTATTGCGCAGATTAGTTATAATGGAAAGTATATAAAAAAGTGAATATTTGCATTAAAACTTCAAATGGATTACTATATAGAGGATAGAACTATATAAGAGCCGAATTTTATGAAAAACCCCAAAACGCTCTCAGATAAATAGTCAGAGAATCTTGCTTAGGAACAGACAATGTTAAAAGGAAAATAATACTAGTATTTTACGCGAGCATGCATGGTTATTTTCATGTGAATGTATCTATTTTATAAGTGAATTTTCTTACACATGTATAACTCCAAGTAATTTTGCAGTCACGTTCTCTACATCTTCGCTAGCCAAGTGTCCGATTCGTTTTTCTCATCATCTATAGAGATGAGAAAAACGAATCGGACACTTGGCTAGCGAAGATGCGTTCTCTAGTGTTAGTTTTTTTTTTGTTGGTTGTTTCCACTTTTCGCGGTTAATTTTCAATGTCCGATGATTTACACTTTCTATTACATTTTTGTACTTGATTTCCAGCTGTTTCTTCACTAATTTCCACTTTGTAGGTTTATGACCTTAAGGCCAGGGGATGTTATTCTGACAGGTACCCCTCCCGGAGTTGGGGTCTTTAGAAAACCACCAGAATACCTAAAGGTACTTTTTTGTGAAACCTTCTTTTAATAATACTGAATTTTTCATTCTGATAAAACCTCGTCATTGATTCAGTCAACTGAAATGTAATTGAATTATCACTTCAAAAGTTGTCGCATGTCATTCAGTCACCTTTTTCAGACATTTAGTTAATTAATATTCAGTTGACTGAATGGCACGGTTTATCTTAATTTGCAAACTTACCATTTACCAAGCAGATTCTGTATTGATTAGACGTAAATTGTGATTTACCATTTTGATTTTTAACCTAGAAGATTATCTGTTAAGTTGATTTGAATTGTTATTTTCCGTTTTGATTTCTTTTGCAGAGGGGTGACGTTGTGGAATGTGAAATTGACGGCATAGGAAAAGTGGTCAACAAGATAGTGTAGGAAACAGAACTTTCAGCTGCAAAGTCTTTTCCTTGGCAGCATGTTATTTACGTCATAGACATAGTACTAGGACAAAACATGATCTGTATTTGATAAAATTAGCAATACAAAGAAGTTTTAGTGGCACACTGGTATTTTCACTCGCTAAGATATGCAGAATGAATGACCATGCGAGTTATAATGACGTTCAAATTAACAATAAATGCACATTTAAGAAAAAACATTTTTACTTGATTTAAATCAATGAAAAATTATGTACCTACCTACAATAAATAATAGTATAAAAAGTTGTGTTCATTTTTCATCTTTATAAAAATTATTAATAACATGTCAGCATGTTTAAACCTTCCATAAAATCTTAAATGTTGAGATTTTAATGATAAACAGATTTTTATACTTTTCACTGGTAGGGTGTAATATATCTCAGGTACCCGTAAATGACTAAATGTACAACAAGTATTATCTATAGCATGATTTGTTGCCAAAATGCAATTTCTATTCCTTTTGATATTAAAATTAATATCATAGATAAAGCACCATATCACATCAATTATATTTAAATGTTAGTCTACGTCGGTTTTGGCTTTTATATCGTTGACAAGCGTTTTTGAACTATTGAGAGAGGGATCCTCCAGGAATTTTCTACTATGTCTCGAGTCGGCAGACCCTGTTCTCAAACGGTCGGTCGACTCAGATCGATAAAAGCGTTCGGTCGACGCTGATCGAATTCGGTTGATTCGTCTTGTGAAATTAATATTTGTAGATTCTTCCACCCAACGAATAAGCCTAGTGTCAACTTTAGTTTCTTCGTGAATTCTTATTTTCTTTTCGTCACCAGAGTAGAGAGCGTCATGAACTCCCAAGTTATGCTCATTCAACATTGCTTGCGTTTCATACTTTCCACCGAATTTAGCCTGAGTTTGTTCGACAACGTACGTGTTAACACTGGGAATGATTTCCGGATCTTCCCGGAACAGTTCCTTTCCGATGTTATCCGGAAGTCTGTACGAAAACTTGACCTTTTTCTCCTCGGCTGAACCGGGTGATTTCAGACCTCCACTTTGAGGCCGAGTATTGGAGGAAGATGGACGGCGAGGAGAATTCGATCTTTGTTTAGCAGAGGTAGGGGTTCTAGGACGGGCGTGTAATTTTGACGACACTGATATTCTCGGCGCCAGGGGGACACTGTGATTGGTAGTTGATCTATTCTGCACATCCAGCTGAAGAGGAACTCTGCGAATGATATAATCTGACTCACGCACAGTACTATTCGGAGCCAAGTAACTATTCGGGTTGTTGAACTTTAAGCGCCGTTTGAACACCTGCAGTGAAGTGTGAATCTGCGCCTGTCTCTGTGCTGCCTCGGTTCTGCGTAATATCAATGGAACAGATTTATGAAATCCGGAGGAAGATTTTATGGCACTGCCGCGAACTTCATATCCGGGGTTTTGGGTTCCTGGCTCGTGGCCATTGTTGTCTTCCACCCTGAATCTCACAGTTTTAGCACTAGCCGTCCGCTGATCCTCCCTCTGAGAAAGATCCCCAAAGTCCAGCGCGGGAAAACGATGTGCTCCTCTGCCTCTTGTCTCTTTCAACATTTTCAAGTGAATTTTTTTGACTTTCTCACTTTGCTCGTCTTCCTTGCTTTTGATTGGTTCGATGGGAGCGATACCCCCTTTCTTTTTGATTTGATATATTATTGCCGATTCCTCAACATTCATGTCGAGGTTTTCCTCTTTCTGTTCATGCACTAACTCGATGATGTGTTGTCGGAGTTCATTAGCTACATTCGATCGCATAGGACTGCGCATGCGTCCTTGGCACTGGCTGTGTACAGTGGCTGGGGTGCACACTCGTAGCATTGTTTAGTCCGAGGTACTTCCACTACAAAACACAAATATTATATTTCCATAAGTGTATTCAACGTTCTCTCTCGGCGCTTCCTTTCATTATCCATACCGAATAATAGTTTCTAAGCAATTACATGGCAAACATCTCAAGAATTATGTATTTTCTTCACTCATTACAGATGGTAAATGGACTACACATTTGGTTAAATCTTATTTGGCGTAGCCCTGCCTCTAAATGAGTGCTCTGTATGGAACACTTTCTCTTTAATTTTACTGTGACATGTAGTTAATAAACAAGTTAATCCGATCTCATTAAATCTTTTCTATCCCAGTAATACAATCTCACTTAATGCTCGAAGAAATCAAATTCAGAGTTAACAATGTATGCGTTATGATGGTCCAAGAGAGAACAATTGAAAGGGAATGGGGAGAAACATTTCAAGTATATGTAATCAGTCATTATGGCATAAAATCATTGTAAAGCAAAAAAATAATAAGCTCTTTAGTATGTAAAGTGAAACAAATGAAACACTCCTTACCCGAACTTTTTATTTATTCCTACATTCAAGCCATCTTGCTATTGTGTTCTCAGACCCTATTGTAACCCTTCGGTAAAAGACTGTCAAACGAAACACTAACCACCCTGTTGTCTATGGAAGGCCTCCAAACATATCTATTTATAATCTCCAGAGAGGTTACTGCTATGATCCATATATCTCAATCCAAGGACTGCACAAGATTTAATTTAATTACCAGGGTTTGTCGTACCCGAGCGGTTTTCAAAGATTTAAATGCAGGTTTTGTTGATTATATTAAATGGCCGCCTTTATCGTATTGGAGAATCACATACGGAATTAAAGTTGGATTAGGAAAACATATGTGTGCCCAATCTGCAGAGTCACGCGCCTCTTGCCGATAACATTGTCTCCCCAGTACGCTCTTTTGTCAAGGAGGGATCTTACCGTCTTTATCTCCTAAGAATTTCCCCCTCCTATTGCCTGTGGTTTGACATACTAGAGATCAAATATTGCGTCGAATTGGTAAAAAGCAAAATCCTTTTAGCGCCTATGTTAAGTGCTGTTTTGGGATTTATTGGTATTCAAGAACTGGTACGACATGTCGTTTTAAAGAAAACTTTCAAATATAATGGATCAGTAAAAAAGCTTTTTTTTTTTAAATAAAAGAACCCCAAGACATTCCAGAGACGAGACATGTTTCATTTCATCTGAGCAGGATATGTCTAGATATTTCTTTTTAAAATAAATAAAAAGTTTAAAACTACTCAACTGCTAAATAACATCAACACTCATCGGGCATATATAAACATGTAAATTAACAGCAGTGGGTCAAACGCAATTACGCCGCGTTCAATGCCTCCATGACAAGATTTCAAAGAATTTAAATAGAGGTTTAATTATAAGTAGAAAATGACGGGTATTGTGGTTAAATCCACACTTTGAGTTCTTTGAGCTCTTTGCCTGTTATTTGTTCTCAATCCGTTAGTCTCACATACTTACTTTCGGCCCAGCTGCAAACTTGCATTAATTCTAATAAAACTTATTCCTAATCCAGATCTGCCGTCGTGTTCATAAACAATAAGTTTGTACCAAGACGCGGATGCTTTTAAAACAACAGATAAATGTGTACTCTGATAGTTGTCAATTTCCGCGTATTTGTTCGGCATTGTCTTGGACAGGGTCACGTGATGCTATAGATGACGTGCCGCCATTGTACCTCATTTTTGTTTTAAAAATCTTCGCTTTATCAGGAATCTGTACTTAGCCTAGGTAGTCCCCGGAGTGGAGTTCTTTGTAATCAGAATATCGATAACCCCGCCGTCGATCGTTGATAGCTCCAGCTTTATTCGTCCGTAATTTTAGGGTATATGCCACTTCTTGCCATTTATTCTGGAGTCAAAATGCACAAATTTAGACCTAGCCATCGTTACCTATTTACAGGATCAATCAAACCTTTTTATTCAAGGACTGTTCACGATACACAAGTTGCCAGCACGGAGTATCATATGTTAAAGTTTATGATACATATCTTGCACAGTTATTTTATTATTATGCAATATCGCATATTCATATTTTCGTATGCTTTAAAATTGCGTCTCTTTTTTTGAATCTATACATCAAGGTGTGAACATTTAAAAATTCTAGTAGCCATAAAAACTTTACATTCTCATGCAATCAATTGGCTTTCGTAGAATGGCGCATTACCAAAAACCGTTATTTGCAATTGACAGAATTGCGACAGAAATAGCAGAGAGCGCGCATTGGAAGAGAGCGTTTTGATACTTTGGTAATGTTTGCGACAGAGAATATTCTCGACTTTGGTGTATTCGGATTCAGGGACGTAGCAACAGACGTCTCTACACCCAGTTTTTGGCATGATCATGACTCTTTTTCATTTCAGGGTGGGGGTGGGGGGTCTTTTCCATTGAAACTAGAGGCTTCAGAAAGTCAGATACAATGTAATTAAAATGAGCCATTTGACTTGACAAACTACTTACTTTGAATTATATATACTGTTTAAAGTAATTTTAAAACAAATTCTATTCGATGTTTTTCTTCTGATTTATTTTATGATATATATATATAATGCGAAATTAACTTTTAATGCGCATATTAGTCATATTTTATTTAACATTTTAAACAGCAACATTTTGCATTCTACAACTTTCGAAAAATAGTTTTATGGGTTGGTGTCAACAGAGTAGGGTCGTTTGCAATCCTTTCAAACAAAGCCCCCTCCCCTCCGCCTCCCTCTCCCAATCATCCTTTTTTCGGGACAGGCCTAGACTGGAAGTTGATAATTTAACAGACCCACAAGCTAGTAGAAATTGAGAGAGTTGTCTCTCTTTACTCTACTGCAAGGTTCATTGGTATTGTGCGGAACAAAAGTACATGTACCAGGAATTTTCAATTTAATATGAGAAACTTTGATTTTAAAAATAATGGATATAACTTTGTCAAATTATAATTAAATAAATTACTAGACAATATTAAGAGCAGAAATCTGAAATCATTTGTCTGAGAACAAGAGGAATTACGATAATGGATTGGAACCAATAGAAACAAATCTCAACAGGGATACACACAGAGTTACACAGAGGAAACAAATGTGGAGTAGTTTTTAGAACATGTATATTTGCTTTATACATATATTTTTCCTATTTTTTTTTCTAATAAATATAATGTGTAATGTGTAATATAATGTGTATAATGTGTAATTCCGAAAACAGGAGGGGAAAATCTATACCGGGGCGCTTTTCCCTTTGGGGGGAAACTCTATTCTGGTTTTGATTTAAGGGGTAAATAATATGCTGGGTTGCTTTTTCCTCCGGGGGGGGGGGGGGGTCTAAGTCTAACCCGGGCCTGTTTTTCCGGTGGGAAAAATATGCGGGGAAAGACTATGCTACAACACAGGATCAAACCATAATATATACCACTCTAAAACTTTATCATGTCATGCCTGATCATTCGCTATAAAATTAAAATTTTCAGTTACGAGGAATAAATGGTTAAATATCTTGCGTCATTTTGACCAGTCAAACGCTTGATTTTTAAATTATGTAAAAGTTTCAATTCACAAAATTGTCTGGGTTTTGTCATTTGTCAATGCAGTTACTTGAAACAAGATATAATGTTACCTGGTTTAAATAGAGTCAAGTTTCCTCGAGTCGCTTTGACAAGGAAGTATTTTTATTGAAAAAGATATATTGCGTATTATTACCAAGTAGAAGTGTCAAGTTGCCTGGGTCGTTTTGACTATGCACGCTACTTGAAACAAAATCTTTTTTTACCAAGTGAAAATATCATGTTGCCTTATCGTTTTTGCTATGCGATACCAATTATCAATATGGCTTGAAACAAGATATGATTTTGCCAAGTCAACTTTTTTGGATCGTTTTGACAATGCAGTAGCTTGAAACAAGTTACAATTTACCCCAATTGAAAGAGTCGAGTTTCCTGTGTATGTCCTTTTGACTATGCAAACTATGCAATTATTATAGCTTTAAACTTAAAATTAATTTCTACCAGATGAAAGGGAAAAGTTTCTGAGTCGTTTTGACTGTGCAATACTTAGCTTAAAACAAGATGTAGACAATCATCACTAAAAAAAAAAGGTGTCCAGTTACCATTTATCATTTTGACACTGACTACACCTCAATAGTAATCAAACAAATGGTTACTGGGTAAAAACCATTGGTAACCAAGGTCGTTGGTTTGTTACTAGGTTAGATGGTTAAATTGTCATGATACCTAGGTCGTTTTGACCATGAAAATGTATCTTTGTTATATGATTATTCAGGTAAATATCGGTTTTGATTGCATGTTCATGTATATATTAGAGCAGTCCAATAAGTTACAATAAATCATCCAATAAGTATAAAACCGATTCCTATCTGATGGACGGCGTTTGCGACACATTTCTCCGGCGGCTACAGATAACTTAATACTTCATTCAATAGAAAGTTTAATAAAAGAAAAGATGATTACAAAACTATGCTTTAACTTATCATACTATTAAGATCAATACATATGGGTTTCAAAAAATCCAAATTTTGAATGCCATAAGATAAAAGAATACCATTCAACACGACTCTCCTTGATGTATTCTAACTAAAGAATCCAATAATAAAACTGACGATGTTACTACATGTACACCATACACTGTGTCTTTCTTCCGTATATTCACCAATAAACATGACATTTTGCTACTTAATGACAAGATATTGTCAAAATATTATTTTTGAACTTTGATAATTGTATTAGAGTCTTTAATAATAATATTATAGATACATGTATATTCAATGGGTCGACTATTCATACATTTCCTGATTGAGTAAAAATGACATACATGTATAAGGAGTCGAATTTCAACGAATGCATTGGTCGTGAACATGAGTAATAATAGCAAATCGTATTGAAACGTGTTATAGGAAAATCAGAATATGAATGAGCAAATTGAACTAAATAGACTCTCAACAAATCTTTTTTACATTCCACAAAAGTAGTAATTTGAAAAATACATTAGAATTCAAAGAATGGGCTTAGAAAATAAACATTTATGGGTTTAAAAGATCTGAAGATTGAATTCGATCTCTCGACAAACATCAATTATTAATATTGACAAAAGCTTACCAAGTTCATAAATAAATCAATGTATATTTTAGAATTGCACTTTAAAAAACAACTTTGTAAAAGTGCTTTCGAGTAAATATTTTGAAAAGAATGGTTTCCATCGCTATGTAAAAGTATCCAAATAGGGTTTAAATTGACAAAACGTGAAATATTTGCTATTCTATAGTGAATCTTTTAAAGTTAATTCACAGGTGTCAATATCTTTTCAAACCATGCTCAATGGATTCGGTAATTAAAAAGGCAAATACTAAATAGTCACGATAAATAGCGACATGGGTCACAAGGAACTTTATACAATGTGTTCATTTGTTACAAAATCTATTGGTCTGACCCTTTCATCGAAGTCTGAATGTACAAAATTTATATTGGGTATTTTAGAACACACAGGGAATTCATCTTATCCTTTATAAGTCTAAAACAAACAGCGTATACAGGTCCATTTATGGCTTAACCATACCCTGGAGAACTATCACGCAGTCAATAGGGGGTTTTTTTCTTCAAATTTTTAGATGCATTTCAAATAGTCTACGTTACGAATTCTTTTGTTTCGAGATATTGGCATGGCATGCAAATTATATCATCATACATTTAATTGCTTTTGGTTTGAAACTGTAGAGAGACATATATTTCACAAAATGTGCGATGAAATGCCCAAAACACGAACCGAGATCCCCGGATACGCACAAATGTTTCACGTAAATTGTCTCAGAGGATATGAAAAACTTGATATCATAATTCTTTGATAAATGGACGGTATATCTCTGAGGCTTACGGCGGTCAATCTATCCTGCTGGTTTTGTCCGACATTTTGATGTTGTCAGACAGGGGAGTGTCTATATGGTTAGTTAATAACAAGCAGTGTTGACTTAATGCTTGCGATACGGAGTCACGCACCATATGCTTCTTAAACCCCCTATAGCAGTGCGAACTTGAATTTTAAATCTTATCGTTTGAATTGACGATAAGTAATTCAAAAACAAGAATGGAACGTGTAAAGATTTCCTAATTCAATCCGATAGTTTAGAATGTGCATAATAGACGTCCAAACAAGGGTACCTTGCTCCCGTTTCTTCTCAGAGCCACTGGTCTTGGCAATTTTTTTTTCCCATGTTGATTTATTTTCGCAGCAAAGGGCTATTTAAGGTAGGCTTTGACAGGGGGCATGAAGATAAGTATCAAAGTACTCTGAGATGTTAAACGGCAGGTCGACCGTTCCAGAACGTTGATGTGTGGGATACAACCAAAATAGATTGCGGAGCCACCGGTAATGGAAGATTAAAAGACAAGTGTCCAATGGCAAGTATGTGACCCTATGAATTTGGAGGTGGAAGGAATCGGAATCTGCTGAAGACAGAGGTGTGAATGACAGATGGACCTTTATCAATCCTTTTACCTGTTAATCGCTTTGTGTTGCATCAATTGATCCATTCTGCAGATTTTTGGATAGAGATATTTTTCTCTTGAGAATACACGGATGTACCAAAGTGACATTGGTAGAAAGGTAATTTAAAAGAGAATATCTAGTTCATCAATTATTACTATAGTACATGTATCTAAGTCCGTATGTCTACGTATTTCAGAACCATAACTGCACGTGTAGCAGTCATCCCCCTCCGTCTCTCTCTCTCTCTCTCTCTCTCTCTCTCTCTCTCTCTCTCTCTCTCTCTCTCTCTCTCTCATGTAATAAATATTCATTGTACATTTTTTTAAATTGGTTTACATCGATTTTTTTTAAATCGCTTCATAAAAAATGGTGTACATCGATTTTACATTACCCGGTATACATACCGGCATTACTTCTATCCGTTAAAACCATCCGCTATTTTATTATTTTATATTTCATATTGCAAAACATTGAAAATTCGTGTGTATATTTTCGGTGTTTCTTAGACAAAATGATTTTAAGAAACAGGACGAGTATGCATTAGACCTGCATGTAACAACCTGTATAATCACCCATTTGATAAGTACTTGAGGGTATATCAGTTCTTTGTATCAACAACTTTCAACAATTCTCAATCTTTGTTGTCTTTTCCACAAGAACTCGATAATGACTTTCTATTGGAGACAAACCCGCTATCACGCGCTTTTAATGAACATTTAAATTCCAGAGAAAACACGGGTGATTTAAAGAGGACTCGATACTAAGCGGCAGCGAAGTTCAAACTATTCATCAGCAGATTAAGTGTGTGTTTAAGTCAATCTGAGAGGATATCAAAAATTTATGACGCTACATGTTTTTAAAACGAATTCCAAATTGGCTATCGCAACATTACGGGTAAGATTGATCTCTTTTGACAAAAACATCAAAGTCTTCGAAAATCGAACCAAACAAATAATTGAAGTTTGGCACGCAATGGGGGTTATCTGCTATCCTAAAATGTTGCATTTGAAATAATTGACCACATTGATATTTTTAAATTTCCAAAAGTGTTCTTATCATTTAGTTGAAGACATTTGAAATTATTTCCAATTTATATAAAAATTAGGAAAATTATTTCGTATTCTGTCTTGACTTCATGTCTTTAAGCCTAATTTCATATTCGTTGAACACTATTATTCATTTAAAGTATCTTGAATGGGGAACGAAATACAAACAATCTTGAGAATATAGGGACAGGCAAATATTTGCTAATTCGACTTTAAAACAACACAAAACATTTGGATAACCGAAAACTTCTTAAACCCTTCAGTTGTTATCACAAACACCCGTGTATTAGGACTGTGTCATCTATCAATCCACGTTTTCTTATAATTATATATATATATATATATATATATATATATATATATATATATATATATATATATATATATATATATATATATAATGACTGAAGCGTGTTTTACCTTGGCAATTAACTTTAACATTTCAGCCTTTAATACGATTTCTTTTAAAATCACTACTGAAAATTGTTTGAAACGGTGATTATTGGATGATCTCAAGATCTGTCGATGAAATGGTAATCCAGTTGTATTCCCGATGCTGCAGACAGAGTCTTCAAAAATTTAATCAGATTTGGGACTAGGTTTATGGCTATTTTCAAAGAAATCAAAGATTTACATGTACTTCATGCGGAAACTGTAAGTCGTAATGAATATATGCAACGTAAACTTACCAAATTTGGCCATTTCGTAAGTTTTCCGAATCCAAGAAAAAACAATGTTGCCATGATCCAGTAAACAAACTAAGAAACTATAAACTAACGAAATTAATTATTTAGGTAAACAGGTCCCCTTTCCTTGGATCAATTCCTTGGCGCCTGGACCATTGCGCCATACCGCGAGGATCAATACAGATAACAAACAGGGAATTTACCATCAGTAATGGCAAACTACCAGTACAATACTCCACGTCTCAAGAAGTTACGCAAAATACAAATTCTTTGAAAAACCGCGAACAATTGATAAATGCAACAAAGAACATGGTGTTATATTCCTTTTATCACATCTAAATTTGTGAACTTTTTTTTTCTTGTGAATATTTGTGATAATTTAATCGTATCTTTTTGAGCCTTTATAAGAAAGATTTCTAAGTTGAATAGAGGTTTACATACCTTTTTGATGTTTAAAATGTCTGTTAACTTCTTGATCAAGCAACAAAGGCGACAGAATTGAACATTTATATACAATACACGTTCTGTTTATATGAACACGGGGTTTGGGTCAGTGTTTCAGCAAATATCTCTATGTAACCAAACTTCAACACACGAAGTAAAAATAAGAAATAATTAGTACCTAATGGTAAACTTTGAAGAAGTTTAAATAATTCAACCATTCATTTTCTCCTGTAGAATCGTTCAATCGATGTTCGGCCAAGACAGATGCACTCGCTACGATCATATATGAAACATCATTCCCTTATTAACTTCATACACTTATAATGCGGAAATGTCCAAAATGCTAAATACTGTTGTACAAAACATACCAAAAGGATTTTCATTAAAACTGAATGATATTTCAAACAAATAACATTCCTAACTACAGCATTCAGATACTATACGAATTATTGCACTGTCCGTATATATATAAATATATATATATATATATATATATATATATATATATATATATATATATATATATATATATATATATATATACCGTACATATATTGCAGACCTCAATAAAAACCAACAGATCAAATAAAGACAAATCGACCCCAAGCGCCATGCAAAAAGGGGCCATTCTGTCTGAACACAGAACATCCTTATTTGTGTAAGTTAAGTAAAATATCGAACAGGGCGTCAACACTAAGACTTACAATACAATGTACTTGGCTTATACATGTCCCCAAGAAAAATCCAACACAATGCATGTACCCGAAATCGAAAATTGTTTTTGCTAAAAACGAAATAGTACAATGTACTTTATTCTAGAGCATTAAATGTATCAATTTTCAAAGTGTTGCAATTTGATAAATAAAAAAGAATTATTACCATTACGCAAAACCATTTGAATGGCTTACATGTTTATTGATCCATTTTTTTCAAATTTGGTTTCAATAGGTGATTTTTGAACTGCGGTCATTATGTTGAAATGGAATAGGCATTCTGATGGGCCTTTTCCTGCTTGTGGATTATTGACTCCAAACTTGTTTTTCTTTTGTATAAAAGACCACAGTCATAGAATTTAAACAAATCATTGTAAAAGGAGATTAGCATTTGCATCGATCTCATCCGACATAATGCGACGTGTTCGATTCACCATAATATACGTGGTTCTCCATTCAGAGATTGGCTTCTGACTCTTAATGCTGGGGATTTACCACTTCGGTAAAACATTACCATATTTTTATTTCTATTTATTTAGACACACTGGAATGGGAGGGCCCTATAGCCAACCCGATGGTGGAATTTAAAGGATCAACAACACAGCATAACGTGCGCAGTGGATTATCAAGCGTTAATCCCGGTGTTCTTGGTCTAAACGGATCAACGTTAGTGTCGTATGTTTGCCTGGAAGCTTGAACTATTTGATTCTGTGGCTAGTTTACCAATGTTCCTGCCAGAAACTAGAATAAATGTTTACTCGGGACTCAAAGCTCTAAATGCATATACGAACCGAAGCAAATCTTTGGAATTGATCGTTGGGTATCGCTTCTAGCCGAGTTCCATGTTCCAAACCTGTGATTGATATTTTTTTTCTGACATTCGGATGTATTAGTTACTTTTGATGTCAATTTTTAACATACCTGTTTGAAAACCCTGTTTACTCCGCGACGGCCATACCATGGGGCCATTGGTGGGCTCCTACAGGGAGGAAGATAAGGAGAATTACAGCATGCCGCGAACTCCTCATTCCAGAAGGACGAGAAGTACGGACGACGGACTCATGGCGTTCGATTCTTGTTCCGAGTTTAGCTTTGATGACGCATTTACAGACGAAGGACGTCTGTCCAGATCCCTTCAATCATGGATGCCCGATTACGTCATTGTACCGATTGAACCCATGGTAAAACCGCCCCGGCAGCCGGTATACTCCGGGCGACTGGGTAAAAAGCCGAGTTTACAACGTATTCCGAGTGATGACTCTATTCATACTAAATTATCCTTGCTCTCTTGTTCAACAAGAGACGTATCTCCTGATGAACGTTTGAGCACTGCTACTAAACGTCGACAACGTACTAGGAGGAGAAACGTGGGTTCAAGAGCCCAGTCCGCGAACGAAAAGCCCAAACTAAACTGGGAAGATTTCGCGAGGCAGCGTTCGAAAGGTGCTCTAGACAAATTTTCAAAAACGCACAACGCGATGCGAATGGATGTGGTTCAGCAATTCGAAGATGACGAAAGTGAGGCTTTCCGAATGATGGACAAAGACGAGCAGAGAATGTTGAAAGCAGTTGGTATACGAAGAAGTCGGTTATATGGCGGACAGCTAAAAAAGTCTCCAAGTCTCGGTGACGTCAGAGACAGGTATACTCCTCCCCAACCCAAAACTAACACGAATCGGAGGTCGCTATCCGTTGGTGCTAAACCTCGAAGTCGCGGGATAAACTTAGAGGAAATAAGACAGCAGAGAATACGAGAGAAAATAGCTCTAATGCAACAGAGACAACGCTCCAGGGGAGGGAGGCGTTCGTTTCTCGCTCAACGAAAGCATACTCGGACGACCATCACCACGACTTCAAGCGTGGGTTCGAACGCACCGGTCACGCCCTCCCCTCGATCAATGTCTCCGGCTAACAACAACCCAGGGGAACAGGTATCCGTGTGGAAGGGCGACCAACAGATCCTTGAGATGGATCTACGGCGGGGCTTGACGAAACGTGTTCAGAAAAAAATCATGTCCACCACAATGGCGATTAATCTAGTAACTGGTTACGGCGAATCAAACGAACAGCAACGAGTGATCGGACGCCACGAGGAGTTTCCCTCTTATGTCGACGAAGACTACTGCTCCGTCCCCAAGATGGTACAGAGGATTCGCATCACGCCGGATTTAAGCATGGTCATTAAAGACGATATACGTGTTCGAATGGGACGACCTCGGTATCACGAAATACGGACTAGGGACTTGGAAGTTTGGAACAGGGGGCAGTTATTGAACCGATCCCACAGGAACCTGAAGGTGTTCAACTGGCTCCACAGTCTAAAGGAGAACGAGTTCGAGAAAGACATTGAGCCATACATTGACGACAGTGTTCCCGCCTCTCCTGATGACGTAGATGTTCTTCACGTCGAGGCGGCGGACGAGCCCGACATTAAACCACTTTATTTGAAAAAGTTTAAAATGAAGGGCAAGAAGAGAAAAGTTTGACGAAAATTTGTTAGATCATTTTGCATTTAAATTATCATTTACCTGTGTTCATTTTATTTTATAAAAAAAGATATACACTTCTTTCAAAAGTTTTTTATTTAGTTGTATTTGATTTGAATGTGGGGACAGAGAACGAATGAATGCCGCTTTGCAAATGTGTTCATTGTTCAAAATGAAATCTGATACGTAAAGATAACCAATAATATAATAAGTAGAAATAATTAAAAGTTTTCCAATAGAATTTTTTCTGCTCAGAAATGAATTAATCCTGTAGTAAAAGAACATGCTTTTTAAAAGTTATCTAAGTGCTTTTCCGCGATAAAAGACTAATGCTACATGTACAAAAGGTTTATGAGATTAATATCAAATATTGATTTCTCTTATGTGGTTCTATCAAATCAGTAATGTGTCATGCGGGATTATAAAAACCAGACAGAACTTTGTACAAAAGACATTTTCTATTAATTGATTGTACAAAAAAAATATCACAGATAGTAAAATTTGGCATATTGGAATTAAAAGTTAAGAGAAATTTGCCACTTTTTAATTGTTTAGACTATTCATAATAAAACTTAACTAAAACCAGGTCATTTTTAAGTTTAAACTTGAAAAAAACTGTTTGAAGAATTTTTGTGTATAAATGATTTATTCATCATTTATTTTGTGTTTTTTTGTAACCGTGATATATTCATTTGGTTACCATTGCTAAACGCTAACGTCTAAACCATGATCTTAATTATGCAGTCTTTCTTCGATATAAATATCAGTCAGTTTGAAATGAATGCAACTACTATACACTATCCCCCCCTCCCCCCCCCCCCCCAAAAAAAAAATCCTTTCGAAAAAAGATGCATATTTTCGGTAAAAAAAAAAAAAAGTTCAAACGGGAGTGGAGATTGCTCTAACGTAAGGAAAAATGTCAAAAGCCACGGTGTCAGTGTAACATGCCGTTTGTCTTACATTGTCATAAATCGAAAAATGTGAACGCTCTCTTTTAATTAATTAATACATTATGATAAAGAAAAGAGCATGGGAGTTAAGAACATACCGTATTACATTAGGTCAACACAGATCACTATCGTTCGTGATCTCTCTTCCTTTTTCCCCAATATCTATGATAATCAAACCCTAACTGAGACATAATTTCATAGTACACAATTTCGAAAGCCTACAACGACGCCAAAAACTTGAATTTGGACACCGCTCTTGGTCAGCTAATGCGGAGTATGTAACTTGAAAAACCATTAAGAACCAGTTCATCCGAATATTTCGAAGACGGAATTATCTCGCAGTTTGATAAATTATTATTACAAATGTACTGTGGTTTTGCCAAGAATGTTGGACACAGGATCTACCAAGAAAATTAGTATAGGTTGTTGATACCAAACATGTGCAAATCGATCTTTTAAAAAAAAATCAAATTAATGCATTATTTTTCTATACGAGTTGGCGCAGTTCCCACAAACAATAGTAATGCCAGCAGAAATCTGCATCAAATCCTTCTTAAAATTGCAACCCTTTTTAACAAATCCAATTGGTTTCTGCATATTTGTGTGCATGAGTAACCTAAGCTAAGTTGGCAAACGTTAGATTCTGAGCATTACAATCGTGCAAAACATTATTCGAATTCAATAGTGTCATCTCTACTCAATTTCTTTGTATATCAGAAGTAATGAGAACACGACAATATTAGCATAAATTTGAATTAATATATACTTTTAAACATTACAATCTTCACAGCAATTCTTTTGGTTTCAACGTGTTTAATACTGGTTAGCGTGACGGAGGTTGATATGATACTGCAAATTTTGAAATTTGGACAGGCTTAGATAACTAAAATCCAACAATTGTAATTATTTCGGTTGTAAAGTTTGTTTTGCTTTTCTGCGGAAATGTATATTTCTTAAAGCAAAATTGTTTTGAACAAATTAAATACAAACGTGTGTTTCGGTAGTAAAAAAATAGTGTTTATATTTACAGTTTTTAATTCGGTGTACTTGGTATACCCCAAAAGAACATAATCCGCCCTGTTTTAAGCTTAACTGTTACAGTAGTAACGTGCAATCAGATCCGATAATCACACAAAAAACAGGATTTATCTAAATGTACTCAACCTAAGCCATAAGTCTGTTACAAAAATCTGATATTTAGTAAACATAAAGGGCACACATAGAACAATGGCTGACCAGCTGATCGGAAGTGGAGGGACCTGACACACCTTGCATATTGTATATCAGATAACAGTCTGTAAAACTTCATATTGTATATCAGATGACAGTCACTGAAATGTCATCCACAATGTATACTGTATGTCAGATGACATTCACTGAAATGTCATCCACATTGTATATTGTATGTCAGATGTCATTTACATTGTACATTGTATGTCAGATGTCATTTATATTGTATATTGTATGTCAGATGAGAATCAGTAAAATGTCATCAACATTGTATATTGTATATCAGATGACAGTCAGTAGCAAGTAGTAGTAAGCCTTGCACATAAACATATTGTATACTAGCTGAAAGTAAAACAAGCCAGTAACACTGGTTGCATCTTGTAATTTGTAAACACCTGACACACCTTTTATACTGTATATCATGTGACAATCAATAGACACATTATACTCCTTACAGTATATTATTTACTAACTGACAATCAGTGTGCAACTGATGTATTGGCAATTATCAATTGTATATTCTTACACTAACTGACAGCGAACATCTAGATGACACTGCACACTACAGTATTTATACACAACGTATTCTGTACATCAGCTGACTATGAACAATTTTTAGAATACCTGATATGCCTGATAATTTGTAGACAGCACATACACAATTTTCACAATGATAACACTCTGACTTGCATTCAATTGTGAAATTAAATTTATTTTCTGTTTATATACATGCATTACATACATTTGGAATACTTGTAAATAAATAAAATAAATGAGGGTAGTATAAACCAATATCACAACATTACATTTGTTCCACCCTGTATTAACAGTAATATGTATATACTGGGTACAATTATATGTACAGGATAAACAAAATAAAGTGGAAGCTTAAAAATAAAAATACATGTTCACAATGGCACACAACTTCTATGAAAGTTTCAAAGGCAAGGCTAGGGGTGTCAAATTGTCGATCGTTTAAAAACTGCATAAGAATTAATAAAATGTATAATATTTATTCATAAAACTGTCTATCTTTTACTTAAAATTGCATTATGCAGTGTGATGACGACGCATAAACTATGGCTTCGTTCTCAAGTCTAAAGAGATTTCCAAATAAAAAACTGAACAAGATTAAAAATAAAAACAATTGAATAGATTTTTTGGGTAAAATTGCTCTTTGAAAAACAAATGCAGTTTCTCCGTGATGAACTGTGTAAAAATCCTGACAGTCATGTTGGTTAGTACAAAGTTGATACAGCAGGTGGACAAAAAAGAGATTTATGTCACTGCTGAGTGAAACTGGCATTGAAATACCACATACATATCTATCACAATATCTACTTAGATTAATTATATCACAGACTAAAAACACTGTACATATAATATCAACAACTTTTATAAGCATAAATATACAACTTAAAATGTGTTTTGTAAGGAATGAGCTTTTGTTGTGTGGGTAATATTCATGCAGACATCTGTCAGATGGTATTAAAAATGGCAGCTGGTAAATTTGATCTTTTTTTTAAGGGGGGAGGTTAAAAAATAATTTTTGTTGGAACTATGATAATGAATTTATTGATATTGTTGAAAACTTTATCTTGGTATAACTTTGAATTTTAATGGCAGTTTCCATAAAACACAAAGTGTTTTGGCATCACAGAATAGAAAAGCCATGTACTGTTTATTGTCTAAAATGAAGCCATTGCATTTGAACGTAAATACAAAATTGTCATTGTTTGATACATATATTGGTAGTTTAGTAAATTATGGTTGTGAATTATAAGGGACAGCACCCAGCAAGTGATTTAGAGAGTATACATTTAGATTTTTGTAAGAAAATATTATGTGTTAAGAAAAGTGTTACATATATGATGGTATATTTTGAATTGGGGCGTAAACCATTGCAGTTGGATAAGAAATACAAAATGTTGAAATATTGGATAAAAAATTAAAGAACAGTGAGAATTGTATTTTAAGCAGTATATACCAAGTGCTTATGTGAAACGGAGGTAGGCTCTAATTGTTGGCTCTCGTACATAAAACAGTTGATTAATAATTTAGGTTTTGGTTATATATGGAACTGTAAAGAGCAATTTAATGAACATATTTTTTAATTGAAGTGAAACAGATGATAACTGACATGTTTATACAAGAAGGTCATAGCTACTTTGAAAATTCCCCCAAATGCATAATATATATGCACTTATGTGATAATTTTGGAGTACAAGAATATTTGAGCAAACCAATACCAAATGTACATGTACAATTTATAAGTAAATATCATTTATCTTCTCATCAACTTGAGATTGAGTGTTGCAGATTTTATAATATCAATAGAAACGAGGGAGTTTGTAAACTACGTTCATTTCATTCTAATCTGTCCATTTTATAAAGAAATAAAAAAGATGTATGTAAAAAAATATTATAAAAAGCCTTTTGTCTTTAAACTTGTTCAATTACTGTCAACAAAAAATATCAAAGAGTTGTGTAATTTGGGCAAATACCTTTAAAAATGCTCAAAATTAAGATAAAAATATATTGTTTTTGTTCTGTTTTGAGAATATCCTCTCCATCATCTTGTTTACTTTAAAAATTTATATTTATCATCCTCATTTTGTCATTGTAATACATATGTACATTGCTATGAACACTGCTATTGTACATTGCTAGGCACACCCGTAGACTAATTTAAGATTGTGATTTTTTTTTTTTTTTAAATGTCTACCGGTACATATGTTTGAAAAATTTATTAATGTATATAGGTTAAACCTATGATCGTATGGTTCTTGGTACTAAAAAATACAGTACAGTACAATACAATACAATTATTAATACAATACTCATTTAGATTTCAATGTTAGAATATGGTTTACTCATGTTAATTTTTATGCAAATCAAGTTTTTGAATGTAACTCCCACTAAAACAGGGACACCCCACACACATATATATGGATGTACAAGTACAGTACATGTACTAAGGTATTCAAACATAAAATTGCAATGTTGGGTTAACAAATATTTTAACTGAAAATATGTTAAACTATATTTAAACTTAATATAAGTTAATTTAAACCATATGTTGAACATAAAAATTTGAAATGTACGTTGCTTTAAACAAACCTGTATGTAATTTATAAGTTGGATTTATTTAGGTTGAAAACAAAATGTACATTTAATATACCAGTAATGTTTCCAAATCTAGGTTCAGCATATTTGTCTTGTTTTTGTCATGTTGAATATAAGTTAAAGGAAAAATATTCAATATATCATACCCTATATTTGAACATAAGTTGAACGTGCCTTACAATTTTACCTTGATGCACATCCAATACCCATTTAAATTTTTACAAACTACTAGTACGGTATGTATTTCTGTTATTATATGTATATATAATTTGTATGAGCATGTAGAAATCTTATTCTCATACTCCCTAACTGAGTGTGGTGTATGTACCGGGTATGTAAGATAATATCTTTCCTCACATCTGCCTATAGCTTGTACTTGTAGTTGTCTTTCATGGTTCTAATCTCCTTCAAAATTTTGGCCCTGGTCTCATCTGAAACCCCATCTTCTAATTCACCACCGACGCTCACGGCTTCTATCACACTGCGCTCCGATGTCCTCAAGAATGGATTATAAGACTTCTCCTCTTCAATGGTAGATGGACACTAAGTAAATGTAATAATGATAAGATGATGGGCACTGATCAAAGGTCCAAATGATAACAAATCAAAATAACTGTATAATATATTTCTCATTTTCTGAGTGATGTTAAAGAGAAGTAACTCTTAAAAATCTTTTTTTATTCAATTGCAATTACATGTAGCTCAACGAATGCTCTTACATTATTAAATTCTAATTCTAAATTTGATACATGTAAAGGCAAAATAAAATAAAATATCATTGCTATACTTACTGTGCAAAGATTTTTTTCTCGTTGACTCATAATCCATTCATATTTTTTCTTAAAAAAAACAAATATGAAGATGTTCAAGTTTATATATATGTTTGATGAAGAATAGATACATTCTCACGAACTCACACAGAGTAACAAATCAGTTACAGGGGCATTCAAATCATAAGCTCGATGATATACATGTACAAGATATTGTCTAGATTTCATTAATCCTGATATGTGATTTCAATTAAGTCCATGTCTTACATAATTTCACTTGGTATCAAACATCTCTTGAAAATGTTATTCAACAATCACGAAAAACATTTACATATCATTACCTTTGACTCTTCATTGCAATTTTCCAAGTGGCAAGCAAAATCCAAATTATCTCTGGCATACTCATGACCTTTAAAAAAAACTCCAAATGATAACTTGTCAAAAAAGTCCATCCTTTTTCAACCATATTTGTAGGAATAATCACACATGTTTTATATTTTTCATATTATAAAATTCCTCAAACGTACAATGTACATACATGTATATCAAGTATCAAGCACATTTACCTGGCCACACCAGAACATCTCCCCTGAAGTTGGACACTTTGTCTAGAGAGCCCAGCATGACCGAGGGAGCTGCCTCAAACATCCTCCCTGAACAAAGCAACGGAAAACGATAATCAAATATAAACATTAAACTGAGTATATACTGGTATACAGTTGTTGCATCTGCATATCTACATGTATTACTGCAGCAGCAGCAACAGTTAACTATATCTATATTTAATATGTATATGTATATATCAGTAAATACAAAATTATTTAGAGTACAGTATCTACTGGTACATGTATAATGTAAATCAATTGAATTTTCAAACATTTCTATGAAACCATGTATGTGTGCATGTCTGGAATAGCTACATTGCATAATGTAGAGTTTCTCCATCTTCCTAAGTTTAGGTTTTTTGATCTGCTTCACTCTACATTTGGTAAAATTCAACTTTAATGTTCTTACCACAGCCCCCCAGAAAGAGATGGTCCCCAGAGAATAAAGAGTCAGACATTCCATAGGGAGTCCCGTCCAACAGGTACACAACATGTCCCTCTGTATGCCCAGGGGTGAAGTGAACCGTAAAACGCATGTCACCGAACGACAAAGTGTCTTGGTCATTGATGTTGCTTCAAATAAAATTTGATGATACATAATTATGATTTTTTTCTATTTGAAAAAAAAATTACTGTAAACAAAGAAAAGCTTTAATGCTCAATACACATGTACTTGCAAATTTTATTATGATCTTCATTATGCATAATTTATCACCACACAAACAGTTTGAGAAGAGGTATCTAGAGAACTGCCCAAAGAATAACAAATTTTGTTCATTCTTTACTTTGACAAAAACAAAACAATATTGTGAATGCTAATTTCATTTTTTTAAAATGTATATTACAAAATTTTACCTAAAAAATATACATGTTTACATAAGTTGTATACTTTGGTTAAGATAGGAAAGCAACAAAAGAAATTTTCTGAAAAAATAAACATACTTTAAAAGTAAGAGAGCAAAAAATTACTTACTCTGTAACATTGTTTACATTGTCATGAATTCCACCATAAATTCTGATGTTAGGGTACTGTCGTTTCATTTCTTGGTTTCCACCACTGTGATCCCTAATGGAAAATTATTTCAGTTTTTAGAATACCAGTACTTTGACTTTTAAAAAAGTTATATGAATTGCGAATTTGATTAAAAATGGGTACATGTACAGCATCAAAATCCAATGCATAAAAATTCAAATAACTGAAATTAGTTTTATCTGATTCGGAATTTTTATTAGCCATTTCTACATGTATTTCTTAACAAATAAGATCATGTGACAGCATGGTACAGTTCACATTATTCTTTTATTTTAACAATTCCCAACTCACCAGTGTTTGTGTGTGACAAGGACAGCTTCCGGGGATATTCCATTGTCCCGTAGGTATTTCTATTTTGAACAAAAAAAAAAATACATATACAACTGTAAGTTCTAGGATTGAAAAATTATACATGAATGTTTTACTTTAAAGATTATGTTATTCTATAAAGGAGAAAACAGTGCATTTATTTTTATTCTGTAATACAAGTCTTTGGCTGTAATTATCTTCATCTAAATGCATGAAATAAGGGTATTTGATGTTTGTAAGAACCTTACAATAACTGGTTCTGGATCACCAGGGTCTACCACCACAGCAGACTTGGAATCTTTCAGTATGTAAGCATAATTGTCCAGCAGCATGGGAAAAGGGGTAAGAGTCAAATCTAAGAAACCAAGACACAATGACTAGCTTCTATAATGAGTAAAAAAAAAATTTGAAATTTTTCACTTATCTGTGAATGATTTTTTTTTTTATCCTGGCATCATGAGTTTCCAATAGTCTAACACTAAACACTACCCCTGCTGATTGTCTCTATATTCAAATATTTTGAAACTATACCATTTATTACTCTGACATATAGCATCGAAAATTGCCAATACTAAATTAAAGAAAAGTCTTCATCATACAATACACTGAATGCCGCATATAACCAATAAAAAAGAGCGTCATATGTTTCCGATAGTATGATTCATTAACAAATTTTTTTCTATAATTGTTTAAATAAAAGTGAAAAAACCTTTATACGAATATGTTAAATGATATTTTCATCTTCATCACATATGCATATTACAATACCATTAGATCTATTTGTATGTTTATAGTTACATTTTTATTTAAAGAAGCTTAATAAATAGCACTCTTAATTAGCTTCGTTATTAAGGAAACTTTACAAAGTCATGTGATAATTTTGGCATGAAAATCTGTAATCAGAAGTATATTTTACCTGACAATAAGCAAGTTTAGATACTGTGATATTATAGTTAGGATTTAGGCCTAATAGTAAAAATTAGTTTTTTATTAGTTAAGTTATTGCATGCTTTAAACTTTGCATGCAGCATAATTGAGTGGTATAAATGTCTAAAGATTGATAAATGAGATTCTATGATTCCAGTGTGTCATAAGTAATTACAACAAGAGGCCCATGGGCCACATCGCTCACCTGAGCAACAACAGACATAATAAAATCAGCTTTATAGAGTCATATACAAAATATCTGAACAATGTCGTATAATAGATCCTGTATAAAAAAAAAAATCCCCCTGCATATTCTTATATTTATCATTGACCCCCTTTGTAACAGGATGATTTTACAGTCACATCACAGATTGAGCATTGCAGTTCTCGAGAAGATGATCAGACCTAAACAACTGTTTATATATGGACTATAAACCTACATCAAACTTTGAACCCCTTTTGAGGTCCAAGAATTGTCCAGAGGCCAGAGTCTAAACAATTTTAAAGAATCAACAATATGTCAAAATGCTTGCATATAAGTAAAACCATATATAGAAACCATTTGAATTTTTGTGAACAATTTAAATGTTTTCCTTTGAAAAATTGGAACCCCCCCCCCCACCCATGTGGCCCAACCCTTCTCCTGAAGAATATGATTTTGACAAATTTTAATCTAGACTATTTGAAGACTGAACTGACTAAAGCTTTTCTAAACAATTTGTGTTTTAGAAAGTTTTTCCCTATATATTCCTATGTAATAATTTGACACCCTCCCCCCTCAAATTGTGGCCCCACCCTACCCACAGGGATCATAATCTGAATAATTTGAATTTTCCCTAGCTGAGGATGCTTCCAGACAAGTTGCAGCTTTACTGCCCAATTTGTTTCTGAGAAGAAGATTTTTCAAGATTTTTCTCTATATATTCCTATGTAAAAATTCTACCCCCCCCCCCCAATTGTGGCCCCATCCTACCCCCAGGGATCATGATTTGAATAAACTTAAATCTACATTACCTGAGGATGCTTCCACACATGTTACAGCTTTTCTGGCTGATCAGTTTCAGAGAAGAAGATTTTTCAAGATTTTTCTCTATATATTCCTATGTAAAATTTGACCTCCCCATTGTGGCCCCACCCTACCCACAGGGATCATAATTTGAACAAACTTGAATCTACACTACCTGAGGATGCTTCCACACAAGTTTCAGCTTTTCTGGTCAAATGGTTTATAAGAAGAAGATTTTTAAAGATTTACTCTATATATTCCTATGTAAAAATTCTACCCCCCCCCCCCCCCAATTGTGGCCCCACCCTACACCCGGGGATCATGATTTGAACAAACTTGAATCTTCACTACCTGAGGATGCTTCCACACAAGTTTCAGCTTTCCTGGCTGATCAGTTTCAGAGAAGAAGATTTTTAAAGATTTACTCTATATATTCCTATGTAAAAAATTTGACCCCCTATTGTGGCCCCACCCTACCCCCGGGGATCATGATTTGAACAAACTTGAACAAACTTGAATCTACACTACCTGAGGATGCTTCCACACAAGTTTCAGCTTTTCTGGCCAAATGGTTTTTGAGAAGAAGATTTTTGAAAAATACCAACAAATTTTCAATGATTTTTAATTATCTCCCCTTGAAAGAGGGTGTGGCCCTTCATTTTAACAAACTTGAATCCCCTTTACCTAAGGATGCTTTGTGCCAAGTTTGGTTGAAATCGGCCCAGTGGTTCCGGAGAAGAAGTCGAAAATGTAAAAAGTTTACGGACAGACAGACAGACAGACTGACAGACAGACGGACGCCAGACAAAAAGTGATCAGAGAAGCTCACTTGAGCTTTCAGCTCAGGTGAGCTAAAAATGACATCATTTTGGGGAAAACTCATGTGACGAAAATCTACTATCAGAAACATATACAGACTATCAAAGACATATGACATAGCAACTGTTGGTGAAATTAACTAAAATGAGCTTGACACGAGTAAAACAAAAATAAGAATTCAGATATGGCAATTGTGATAGGTAAAATTTTTACATTTGACACTTAATAACCTAGGAACACTGACCTCCATATTTTAATGGCTGGATAACTGAATGTGTTTGCCCATCTGGGTATTTTTCACGAGCCTTTGCTATATCCCTTCGGTGATAAATCTGTCCTATCCGGGTTCTTGAGTAGAAGTAGTACCTACAAAATTTTTAAAGGGGTTAATATTAGCTCCATAACAAAAATATGAATAGCTAATAAGCTGATGGAATCCGAGAATTTGGTTTTGGTGTGAACAGGTCCAGTACAATCACTAGATTTAGCTACGTAGCTTGATTTACCTACATAGCTTTATTTACCTACCTGAAGTAGGTTTATTTAGCTACCTTTATGCAAGTTTGCTTTATATGTAAAACATACAAAAAGTCGCAAGAAACTGTCAACCTATATTTGTACTGTGTTATTTTTAAAAAGCAACCCAAAGCAAATATAGTTATAACATCGCTGCATTTGAGCAGTTTTAAAGAAAACATGCATTTCTATTGTTTGAGTAACTGTAGACCACCTTGTGTGCGATGAGGCATGGATAAGTGTAATCACTTTACATTGTGCTGAATTATTACCAATCAATTATCATGTTAACCAGAACTGTTCTTCTTTGTTATAACATTTAAGAAGTAGCTGTTTGGGAACACATAAACAGTTACTTTGACTGCAATAGTGCTGAAAGAGCAACATTTTCAAGAGTGATTTTTTCATGAATTGTTTTCAGATCAGTTCAAAGTTGAAAATTATTGCTGCATCTAATTGCGACTTTTTGTACAAATGTCCATTTAAGAAAAAAGTATGATTGAGAAGCTAAATAAACCTACTTCAGGTATGTAAATAAAGTTATGTAGGTAAATCATGCTAAGTAGCTAAATCTATAGTATTTGTATTGAACCTGGTGAACCGATGAGATTAACGTATAAAAATTTAATGAAAGCGATGAATAGCAAAGTTTATGTTAACTAGAATATGAATAGTCAATCAGAATACTTGGTCTAATCAAAAAAGAAAAGAATACCCTATGCGAAACAGACAACTCCCGTCTTTTGCCATGTTAAAATATAAAAATCATGTAGGAAATTACAAAGTCGTACTAAAAACGAAAGAAACCAAACAAACCAACTATTTCCGAATTTTTCAGTTTTCCCGTTCAACGTGATCTCTATAAGGAAATATTTTGCAATAATTAGTATATCTTTATGATTTTACATATTCCTAAGTAAATAAACATCAACAACAGTGAATTTGAAATGATACACATGCACACGCCTCGACATGTAATGTTTTCTGCGATGATAAAAAAAAAAAACCTCGAAACGAAACTTGATATATTTTCTTGTGAGAGTAGATTGGAATGAAATTTGGATGGCATTGTGGCATACTTCTTCTCCCTACATGCAAGATAAATTATGTGAACATGCAAAGAAAGTATGTTAACATGCTAGTCCGAAATATCTGACGTTTTTCTGACTTTTTTAATGATTTTGAAATTTTACTTGCCAAGAAAAAAAGGTCTATTACAATTGTTTATGAATTTGATTATCAAAATATGCAGTAAAATTATATTTTAAGCGGTATTGGCGAGTTTAAATATAAATTTATTTAGATTTAAAATATCTTAAAAACCGGTATTTTTCCATAATTCATTTTGTTGTGAAAGTGTGCAATTAATTACATGTATAATAATTTTGCATGTTACTATAATGTATAAATAATATACAATGTACATGTATGATGAACAGGGTTGGAAAAAAACGGTTATGATTTTTCTATAAATTAAAATTCTGCTTAATAGAATATATAGAACGTCACTGACAAGTATTAATTTGGCTTCAATTAAATTTCTAAATAGTTTTTCTCACACAAACTTGACATTAATTTAAGGACAACGGACCAAATTCACTTCTACGAAATTGATTTTCATGAAAAAATTTATATGAGTTAGAGTTACTAAAGATACATCAAAATCAACCAAAAATAACATAAAAATCGATCTAGATTTTTAGTAGGGACCATTTCAAAAAATGTTTTTATTACTTCTCTTTTTCAGTTGAACACAAATATATTTAATTCAGGTTGAAAGATATAACAACGTTTTATCGAGCACGTGGTTTGCTATTTATAGTTTGTTTACTAAGGGTGGTTTACGCGTAGTAATACTGGTTAGACCAGTTATTAGGGCATGACTGGTATGCTTTGTGATTTTAAGTTATTCGAGCTCAAGACTTAGCGCTGTTTACACGCTTTGCAATGTCGGACTCTGATAGCGGATTGTTGGGCGGGGACACCGACAAGAGTTCTTCAACTCCAGCCGCCGATATAACGGACACTTTCAACCTATTTAAGTGTTACTTGGATTCTTCGCTAAACTCGTTCAAGAAGGAGCTTTTGGACAGCCAAGAAGGTAGAGATATCGATTTAGAGAAAAAACTTAAAAAAGATATAGCGTCTTCATTAAAGAGTCCGGGCAATAAAATACAGTTTGAATTCAATGAAGAAATCATCGCAGATTTGCAAAAGTTAAAGAAAAAAGTAAAATCTAAGAGTGAGTGTGAAGCATTCGATAGCATCATAACAAAGTTGTCTAAACGAAATAAACTTATCCGTATAGCAGACAATTCTCCAGCAGGGTGGGCCACAGTTCATCAATATGAGCACAACGACATCGCCTCTGATTCGGACGATGACAAAAAACTACGACAGGCAGAAAACAGAGCTTTGCGTGCTATTAAAGAGAAGAAGAGGTTCCAGCCATACAAACCACGCCCTTCCGGCTACAGCGCTCCTCAGCCTGCTACTGGCAGTATTCCTTCCGCTGCTGCTGGAAGTCAACAGCAGCTTTTTCGTGGCTTCGGGAAACGCCGTGAACCATCTTCCTACGACATCTGTTTCCACTGCAAGTCAGTCGGGCACTGGAGGAAACACTGTCCCCTGTTCAGCGCCGCCAATCAGTCAAGCGGTTCGGGATCAGTTAGTAAATGATAAGTATGACGATTTTGATTTCATGGCTTATGAAAGTTTCTGTAATTTGAAAGAAAATGATATCATATCTGAACATCAAATCTATTTGAAAAATTTAGAAAGCTTTAGAGATTCTAAAGGTGTAAAGCATCGGTTAAGAAATGCAGTACAATTTTGGAAGAGTATAAATGCATCTGACTTCATTATCAGTACTATTAGCACTGGCTATGTAATTCCATTTATTATGCCACCAAAAGAAATGTACATGAAAAATAATAAGTCTGCCATACTCAATGCTGAATTTGTTTCTGACACTGTTTCAGAATTGTTACTTTCAAGTTGTATTATACAAGTTCCTTTCATACCTGTTGTGGTAAATCCGCTAAGTGTAGCAATGAACAGTTCTGGTAAGAAGAGGTTAATCCTTGATCTGAGTGTTTTGAACAAGTTTGTAAGAAGAGACAAAGTGAAATTTGAAGACTGGAAAATAGCATTGCAATATTTTCAAAAAGGGTTTCATATGTTTAAATTTGACCTTAAGTCTGGTTATCATCATATAGATATTTGCTCAGCACAACAAACTTTTTTGGGTTTTTCTTGGAATAATTTATTTTATGTATTTACAGTTTTGCCTTTCGGTCTTTCTTCGGCACCTTACATTTTTACAAAGTGTTTACGACCAATGGTGAGATACTGGAGGCAGTCGGGTGTCAACATTGTGTTGTATTTAGACGATGGCCTGGGATTGGCTGAATCATACGAGAAAGGGGTATCTGATAGCCTTTTCGTTAAAGATTCCTTAGAAAAGGCTGGGTTTTTGGTAAATTTGGAAAAGTCTATTTTTGAACCTTGTCAAATGTTAGAATGGCTAGGAATGATATGGAACACTAACATGTTTTGTTTGTCTATTCCAGAGAGACGTATACATGATTGTAAGAGCACTTTAGCAGATTTGTTTCATAGATTACTAAAAATTACTGCAAGACAATTGGCTCAGTTTACGGGCAAGGTTATTTCTATGGGACCAGTGATCGGTAACATTAGTAGACTTATGACAAGAAAGTGTTATGAAATTATCGAGTCCCGATTTGCATGGGATAGTTTGATTAGATTTGATAGTTCACATGAGTTTTTGCAAGAACTTTCGTTCTGGTCGAAGAATTTGGACATGTATAACTGTCGTTTTATGAAAGATTATTCTAAATCAATTGCTATTTTATGCACAGATGCTAGTTCAGTAGCTGCAGGAGCTGTATGTCAATTATCAGGTACACACAAGTACTTTCACAGTAATTTTTCAGAAGTAGAGAGTGCACAAAGTTCCACCTGGCGAGAACTTAAGGCAATTCAGCTTGCTTTATTTTCGTACAAAGAAAACCTTAGTGGGAAGTCTGTGAAAATATTGACTGACAGTAAAAATTGTGTTTCAATTGTCCAAAGTGGTAGCACGAAAAATGATTTACATGTAATTGCTCTTTCTATTTTTCATTTGTGTTTGCAGAGAAAAATTTCGTTAGATATTGCATGGATTCCCAGAGAAATGAATGAAACGGCAGATTATTTAAGTAAATTAGTGGATTACGATGATTGGTCTGTATCTGATGAATTTTTTGAATTTATGAATAATATGTGGGGCCCTTATACAGTGGACAGATTTGCAAATTATCTTAATAAGAAATTACCTAGATTTAACTCTTTGTTCTGGAATCCTGGTACTGATGCAGTTGATTGTTTTTCTCAAGATTGGAGTTCAGATAATAATTGGCTAGTGCCACCTATTCATTTAGTCATGAGAAGTTTAAGGCATCTTATGTATTGCAGATCACGAGGTACTTTGATCGTTCCTTATTGGCCATCGGCGCCGTTTTGGTCTATGATTTTTGGACCGGATATGACATATAGAAGTTATGTAACAGATGTTATTCAGTTTAATGATGTAAGAGGTATTTTGTGCAGAGGCACGTCTAAGAACTGTATATTTGGGACTAAAAAATTTCATGGTTCTTTATTGGCTGTTAAACTTTGTTCTGTATGAGCAGATTTGAACATGGTCCTAGTACTGTTGTACTGAGTGACGTGGTTAGATGCTTGAATTGTGCATTTGTATGTATCTGTTGTATATATTTTATGCTATTGCAGAATGACGACTGATGAGATGATATTGTGTAAGACACGGTCCTAAGAGCATTAGGCATTAGTGACATGGTCTTGGAATTTGTTTTTGACATGGTCCCTGTTATGGACAGAGCGACATGGTCAAATTTGAAATAAAATAATGTGAGGGACTAACAAATGTTTCCGTGTTTACATTTTTCAGATGTTTTCCAAACAGGAAGATGGGCCTCAATTCAGACATCGGGGGAAAATTTGGCGGACCTGAAGTTCTTCTGTGAAAAATCCAAATCTGAAAGTACTTTTCGTAAATATCGGTATGCCTTTAATTCATGGATAAAGTGGTGTTATTCGCAAAGTCCTAAAGTGCAACACTTCCCTGCTTCTGATTTCAACGTTTCCATATATTTGATTAATTTATCAAAACAATTTAACTCTGTTGCAAAAGTTAATGAAGCCTTTTATGCCATTTCTTGGGCTCATGAAATTTCAGGAACACAAAATCCTTGTCATTCATCATTAGTCGTTTCAGTTTTGGAGGGAGCTCGCCGCTTAAGTGCTAAACCTGTTAACAAGAAAGAACCAATAACTTCTGAAATTTTACAGCAAATAGTGAATCGTTACGGGACCGGAAGTAGCAGTTTACCAGACATTCGAATTTCATGTATGTGTCTATTAAGTTATGCAGCTTTTTTACGTTTTTCAGAACTGGTCAACTTAAAACGCTCTGACATTACATTTTATGAGGACCATCTTTCTTTGTATATCTCTAAGAGTAAAACAGATAAATATAAGACTGGGAGTAATGTAATAGTTTCTAAAACAAATAATGTTACTTGTCCGTATGGTATGTTACAATTGTATTTGAAAATTGCTGACATTGCTTCGGATTCTGATTGTTTTATTTTCAGGGCGTTATCATTTTGTAAAAAATCTGGTAAATATAAATTAAGAAATTCTGCACCATTGTCTTATAGTAGAGCAAGGGAATTATTACTTAATGCTTTGGAAAGAAGTCCAAATTTGGTCTTCACAGTTTAAGGTCAGGGGGCGCTACTGCGGCTGCTAATGCTGGTGTGAGTGACAGACTGTTTAAGAAGCACGGCAGGTGGCGCTCTGACAACGCAAAAGACGGTTATGTTCATGAAAATGTAAAATCATTGATGTCTGTGTCTCAGTCATTGAATATTTGAATGTGTTCAATAATAAATATAACTTACAGTTTTTCTTTTCCCCTTTCTTTGTTACGTTCGAAATGCGCTAGTCTTGGAGCACTTACCCATAATCAGTGTTGTTATGATTGAATAAGGTTGTAAATATTTTATGTTCGTTTGAGATAGTTCGAATTAGAACATAAATATATTTAATTCAGGTTGAAAGATATAACAACGTTTTATCGAGCACGTGGTTTGCTATTTATAGTTTGTTTACTAAGGGTGGTTTACGCGTAGTAATACTGGTTAGACCAGTTATTAGGGCATGACTGGTATGCTTTGTGATTTTAAGTTATTCGAGCTCAAGACTTAGCGCTGTTTACACGCTTTGCACCCACCCGCCCACCCACTTATACATAATCATTCATGTATTGGGTTTGATTGCACAAAATATTAATAAAATGCATAATGCTATAATATTTCTGTTGCAGATAATGAGTTTTGTCCCAAGAATTCGACATATATTAACGCGGTATCTATGTATTTTATTGAATAAATGCGCTAGTCTTGGAGCACTTACCCATAATCAGTGTTGTTATGATTGAATAAGGTTGTAAATATTTTATGTTCGTTTGAGATAGTTCGAATTAGAACATAATGGGGGAAATCCTTCTTGTGAGAGATAATTTTTTTCTTCAAAATCTGCGATAGATTTTCTATTCAAATTGAATTATGATACTTTATGATGATTTTGAATTATTTATATATATATATATATATATATATATATATATATATATATATATATATATATATATATATATATTTATATATTATTTTTAAAAAATGACCACGTCGTCGACTTCGTTTTTATGGGGCACATGCCAAAGTGGAGTGTATCGTTATCTTTCTTATTTTTTTTTATAAGAAGTACTGCACAAACTCTAAAAAAAAAAAGTTTACGTACATCATTTCAGGTTGATTTATGAAACCCTTTTCTCATTATAAAAATATATACCCTCTGCATTAATAGTGTAGGTGCCTGTGATAGAAAGGTCCACCACCTACTCCAACCCCGACGCATGATCCTGTACTTCATTTTCACGTTCGATTTGGTTTTTTTTATTATTAAAAAAATGCAATTTACCATTTCATTGACGAAACCAATTATGGATAATAAACGTCTGTTAAGTTTTTCTGTTTAAAGCTATTTAGAGACTATAGAAGCAAAATCACGTTATTATCATCCTGTAAAATAAAACACAGAAAAAGAGTATGCATGAAAATGTACATGTACAACATATCTCAAATCTGTAACATTTCCAAAATACTAATATTACAAATGTTACGGTAAATGAATTTAAAAAAAACCAAAAAGATGATTCTTTTTTTTTTTCTCTCTTATGAAAACTTATATAAAAAGAATACTGTAAACGTATCGTAATGCTAGTATTGAAAATTTGTAATTTACTGGGTGGTTGGACATTTAGATAATCACTGTTTTAACACACTGAGTAGGTGCAAGAACAAAAATCACAATATGTCATATTGTACATTTGTTTTTACACCCATCTAGATAACTTACAATAAATTATATCGCAATTTCAATTTAATGGATGAGCGTAAAACCAAAATTAAACAATATGACGTATTGTAAATTTTTATTTATTATTTATATTTGTACACCTATCAGAAATTATTAAAAAAAAAACCTGTTTCATTGAATTGAATAGTTTATCATGTATTCACGTATACCAATATTCTTATTTAAAAACATAATATTTGAAATACAGATATCATACAAAACAAAAAATATAGGCGAACTAGTTAATAAATATTTGAAGGGTTAATATGTAAATTCGAAAAATAATCATTGAAATGTTTCATTTTTTCGTTCGACCGTTAAACATGTAAACATGTAAATCTAAACAATAAATATAAAAAAAAAACCCGTAAAGTTCGGGTTAAATAAATTCAAGTTATGAATATCAATTCGTTAATTTGTGCTTATTTGCTGTTGAATTTTGAACCGGTTTCATGATCAAAATTCCACGATGCGGTCAATTTTCAACGGACCAGGGTTTTTATTCAACACCTTTGGTCTGAATTTTCAACGTTGAAAACCCCCTGGTCAATTTTCAACCCGGGTCAAAATTCTTCGTCACAGAATACATCAGGAACATTAGACCAATAACACAAACTTTACTTTCATTGGACACGATTATTACGATTTATTTTTATCTACATGTATTTTATAATTTCGACTGCAGAATTTATGTCTCTAATATGCATATATTAGAGAATGAACTCCTTGTACAAGATGCATGTAAATTGTTTATTCTTGGACTTTAAACGGCCAATTACATTTTAATACAACATTGATCGGCTTCTATCATCCAGTGTCTAATGACAGGCAATTCAAAAGAATTGTCATTTAATACACTAAATCTAATGGATCCTAACGCTAACAGTACACAAAGATTACAGAATAAGAAAGAGAAATGAAAACATCGTCTAGAACATTTTTATTTTTTATCCTATATCTAATATTCTGTGCCACAGTTCTCCTGTATTGTCTGGTGATCGAATTAAGTTTTTAAGTAGAAAATTAAAGATACCCTTCGGATAGAACACTTCTTCAGCAGGTCATCACAACTCTTCTATAACATGCTACAAATTCAACACTAAATGGACGACATACGGAGAGGCATGTCGAAAGCTCTTCTAGTTTCATCCGGACCTGACGCAAAAATTTAATTTTATCTACCGACGTTAAGTTATTATAGACGAGACCACGCCAAAATGTCGAGGAAGAGCCAGCTAAATCTAGGATACATATGGCTGATCCTTGCGTTTTGTGGAGGCCCGGGGTCAGTAGTGGACTGCCAGACCCCAGACAGCGTGAACACGTTACTGGACGACCTGTTCACAAACTACAACCCTAGAGTCCGCCCCGTGCAGAATCAGATGGTCCCAGTAGTTATGGACGTAAGTCTGTACTTGTTCAGTGTTAACGAGGTTGACGAAGTGAACGAGAAGCTGGTGACCACGGGATTCCTGGACCTGATGTGGAACGACGGTCTCCTGCAGTGGGATCCCAACAGCTACAGCGGTATAGATCTACTGAATCTCCCACAGGTAAATACACCACTCATCTTATCATATGCTAGGATACTCTTTACATGTATATGTGTATGGAAAAACAAAAAAACTGTGCACATCAATAACGAAGTCTCTGACCCTTCTTAAAATTTACGAATAGAAACCATATCTTGCCAAAATCAGTAAAAGCCCATACAGTAATGTCCCACTTGCAGGCCTCAGGATGATAGCAACAAGCAGCACCGTACAGTAGGAATGGTTCGAGCAGATCTCGATGTTAACCAGATTGGCCGTATTACAGCAATGACAGTTTGTGTCTGTAAATTAACAAAGTTATACATGTGTATCGTTGTTTCGAAGTGATCGGCTATGGGAAAGTTCATTATTGCCAACGTCCTCAACATGACGTCATGGTCATGCAGATAAAAAAGATATGGTTACTATGATAGATAGGGACTATGCCTAATAAGACCATGAACTGTATTAACAAACTTCCGAGGGCACGGGGCATGTTTTACGCTTAAACATATAATCTATAGTCCACAACGTTTAAAGCCTTATCAGTGCGTTTCCACACTCATTTTGTGTAGATTTGGGAACCTTCTGTTTGCAGACGAATCGCTCTCAGTGACAGGGTTTTACTGTTAAATCGATGTATTCGAGAACGGTACCCCGTACTTCTGATAAGGCAATGAAGTTAGGTTAAGGTAAAAAAGGTTAACAGATGATATGGCCATTTCTACAATTGATAGACGATGTACAAAACAAGCGACAACGTCCCACAACGTGTTGTGTCGCTCAGTTGAAATAGATTGCTGAATTAGAATGCATTTTGATCTATATCAGTAATGCTCCTTGCATTTCTTTCAAAATATTGACATCCTTTTTGAGGCACGGATTCATTAGATTTTTAATATGAGCAAATGTCGGTAAATTTCATGCTTATTAAATGCGAGGCCGGATTTGACAGTCCCTAGCATTTTGACTATCAGCATAGGATTTTGTAATTTAATCATAAAATATGAAATGATTGAACGATAGTGTCTGCACAGTTTCTTCCTTCCGTTAATGCATGCTTAACAAAGTAAATGTATTTTTCGTTATTGCTTAATTAACATGTTATACTACTGTAACAGTTACTGCTAAAATTAATGATGTTGTTGATAAAACCTTTTAATTTAAACTACTTCAGGATTTTCTGAATGTTCCGAAACATTACAATTCGAACTGTTAATTAATAAATTATATCAATATCTTAACAGAAAGACATTTGGAGACCAGACTTGGTTCTGAAGAATGGTTTCACCAAGTTCAAGGAGTTAGGAGGCGACCATTATTACCTAACAATAAACTACACTGGTGACGTGTTTTGGTACCCGTATGAAGTATTTGAAACACGATGCGCGATTGACATAACCTACTTCCCGTTCGACGAGCAGATATGTGATATATCCTTTATTATTTGGTGTTACACTGCCAATGAAGTTGTCATTTCCAAGTCCAGAAATGGGGTCAACGAATATGAATACGAGGAGAACGCTATTTGGACAATAGTAGACACAGATTCTGAAGTTAAGACAGAATCGTTTGAATCCCAAATAACGTTCAGCGTCACTTTGCAACGGAAGCCTCGGTATTTCGTCATCAATATGATCATTCCTATCGTCTGCTTGGGTTTCCTGAGTCAACTGGTTTTCGTAGTTCCCACAGAGGCAGGAGAGAAGATGTCGTACGCCGTCACAGTGTTCCTGTCCTTTGCAGTGTTCCTGACGATGATCAGCGCTGATCTACCAAAGAACTCTGAGAGTACGTCAATACTCAGTGTATACCTCGTTGTACAGATGTTGTCAGGGGCGCTGGTTCTCGTTATATCCGCCATGGAGCTTCGATTACACCACAGGAAAACTACCAATCAGATGTCACTCATTTTTGTTGGTATTGTCAAAGCGGAACGACGATTGAGATGTGTCACCTCTTGTCGATCCTCTGAAAAGGTTGCTGTTACTTTGGTAGAGGAGTTTGACTTACAGGCAGATAAGAATTCGAATTTTAAGGGAACTAACTCTGATATCGAGTGGAGCGACGTGACGTCATCGATTGATTTTTTTTGCTTCTGGATATTTTTGATGCTAAATGTTAGTGTAACATTATTTTTGTTTCTGTATATTTCAGGAACAATTTGACAACCCAGTTACAAGTACTTTGGAAAATTTTATAATTTCACGGTGTTTGGTGATTATAGAATTATCCGAATTTCAATGACATGTATCGAAATCAACGCGTAAAGAACTATAAATCCCCTTTATATGTGAGCTTTACACGGCACCCCATGCTAGCTAGATATTTGACAGAAAACCCTACGAGATGAAGATTCGATCCAATGTTAAACTATGAAACGGACATGTTATGCTGATACTTTTGCATTTTTTATGACGAAAGTTTAATTTTACATGCTGATAATTGTTCATTGTGTGATGATTAGGGATGTCAATTTTACTCGGTTGCCTTAGTCGATTAATCGGGTGTTTTAGTCGAGCGGTGGTCGAGTACTCGATCATTTGTTTGAAACTGTGTGTCCTTTTCAAATCAAATAATGCTACTGTCATATACATCTTATCTTAAAATAAAAGAAACATTTAAAAACTTATGATAGTTTGTACTAAATGTATTTGATTTGAAATAAATTGAAAAGTATTTTATCTAAATATCTGTTAGCAAATGTCATGGCCTTTCCGGTTTTTTTGTGACGCTTACACATAACTGAGCTCTATTTCATCTTAGGCAAATCAAATGTGACCTGTTCCATGTTAAGACATTATCTGTGCCTAACCAACGATTAGAGTTTAATGATTATAAAAAAAAAAACCCAAACGCCTTGAGGTGATTAATGATATGATTAAATTTTTGATTATTACAAACACCTGATCCGATAAATAACTGATTAGCAGAAACACATTATTGTTCTCCTCAAATACATGTCTGCCTAAGTAAATCAAAAGAGATCAATTATTAGCCGCTTTTAAAAGTACACCATTGCAAAGACTGATTGCAAAGAGTGCAACTTACGGATCAAACATGCCGAGAAAAGAAAACTCTTATTTTCATTCGTAGCCCAAAAACTGCAGCTTTAAGAATAGATAATTAAAATGTTTTGAATTTTATACACATTATTACGATTAATCGAGTAAGAAAATTTAAGTCGATGATGGGTGTTACCGAGCGATAGTCGAGTACTCGAGTACTCGTTGACCTGTTGACATCCCTAGTGACCTACCATGTATACATGATGAAAGACACGTGCTTCTTCATTCCAATGATACTTTATACTTCATTATAAGTTGATTCATTTTGTATCATTTGAAGATGATTTATCATTATATGCTGATACTTCATTATAAATAATGGTTCTTTGTCATTATATTTTTAAACTTCATTATATGACGCTACTTTGTCGCTTGTTTAAAACCGTGAAATGTGTTTGCTCATTTTTAAACTAACATCTATGTTGCATGTTGACATAATTATCTGCATGTCAACATATTTATCTCGCATGTCGACATATTTGATTTAAAAATAACCTGCACACGAGGAGCAGAAGTATGCCACCAAATGATTCACAACATTGCTATTGTTTGTAGAGAAAATTATCATTACTTGTAATAAAATGAGAAATTCTTTATTTCATACCCTCTTTTCAGAAAGCGTGACATCAGGGCCTTTGGCACAATTTAAAATATTTATTTTTAGCGGGGCTTTGCTGAAAGCAAAGTCCTGGCGATAGGCATGCACATTGCATGTGTTTCTATAAATAGCACAACTGCAAAAGTAAACAAAAAACGGAACAGTGCTATATTAGAAGCTTCCGCTATACCAAGTAGTTTCACAGAGAGTCATATTTTGTCAAATCTATTGGTTTCTTTGTTTACAAATTTCATGAACTACTTTACAAAGCACTGGTATTTGGCTGCACATTGAAAAAATGGGGGATTGATTTTATAACGTTCGTTTAAAAAAAATTTTTTAATGGACAGACATATTTTATTAACAGCCGCTTACACTAATTAGTCGCTCTTGGACGCTTTGCCGATATTTAAAGCATTAGAGAGAGAGAGAGAGAGAGAGAGAGAGAGAGAGAGAGAGAGAGAGAGAGAGAGAGAGATTTGCCAGTCATTACTACACAATTTGTATAATTACTCATCAAGATAGCCCGACTTTCAGTACTTTGATTGAATTTAGTGGCCTATGTAGACAGCAAGCAAATAGCTATTAAAGCATTTATTATTTTAATAAAATGCAAATCCGATTAAATTACTTTTGAATCGGCAAGGTTAATCCTATTAGCCACTTAAGTGATATATGGATTAATTAAAATAGTTATTACACTTTCCTCTAGCAAGCATTTCCATTGATTTGATTGGGGTGGTACTTTGATATTTCCCAAAACCCCGCTGGTCAACTGCATGCCATTAGAAAAACTGAAACGAAGATGAACAGGTGTTTGCTTCAGTTGTACTTTTTATCCGCATTTCTTCTCCCTGGAGTCCATAGCAGTACTTCCTCGCAGGTGAACAGTTTGATCTCGACACTACTCACTAACTATGACAAGAGGACAAGGCCTGTACTAGACCAGAACAAAGCCGTCAAAGTGTCCATCAGTTTTTATCTTTCGATTATCAATGACATCGATGAGGTGGCAGAGAAACTCGTCACCACTGGCTGGCTGGATCTGTCTTGGACAGACGAGAATTTAGTGTGGGATAGCACGACGAATAACATATTCTCAATTGAATTAAAGCAGGTAGGAAACAACAATTAGAGAGGCCTTTTGACTAGGCTAATATCGTTGTGATCATCGAGCGATAGACGAGTACTAGAATACTCATTGACATCCCTACAACAAGTAAATAGCATAGCATCCTAGTTTTTGGGTTAAATTTGTTATATATTTAATTTTCCTATCATTCGAGGCGGGTGTGGTTCCCTTTTGAAAATTTGCAAAGTTTTTGCGTTCTTATGATTGTTTGTTTTGTTTCGTATGCAGTTTATTGTTTCAACTAAAAATATTTTCATTCGTTGCAATATCTTTTCTTCTAAATGCAAACCCTCAATTGCATATACATACCCAAGGATTTTTATTTCAAATCGGGGAGGGAGATGTCGTGCGTTGTCGTGCGTTTCTTTCATTAGGTCAAATTTCATTTAAATTATTAACACTGTCCAAAATAAGCCTGAATTGAAGAAAAAAAAATTACGGAAAGGGATAATCTTTGGTATTTCAAAACGAGATATGTCCGTAAACTATGATTGAAATAAACACTGTGCCGGATAATTATGCTAGTGCCTACAGCCAAGGTGGCATTTTTGCAGTTTTTGCATCCGCTAAAGATGCAGATTTATAAAAAAATCCATACATGGGTCATTATCAAAAATTGTCGATATTTTGGTACTAAAAATTTAAAAATTCTACATTGTGTTTTCAAGTCATCTATTACTTTATTATTTTAACCAAAGTATGATGTATGTGAGTGAATTTTGCAATCTTAATCAGATCACCTTAAGCTCTGATGGCATGTCATGTAAACTGTGTTGAAGTAAAATTTCATTCCTGTTACCTGATAGAAATATTTTAAGATTTAGTAGATTAAATTAAATTTTCTAAATTTTCAATATCAAATTGACTTATTGCAGTATTATTCAACATATGTGCGAATGATTGTTCAGAAGCATGGAATTTGTTGGAAATATGCGATGTGCAAGTACAACAATTGAAGTTGGATTCATTTTTCAATTTTTACAATTTGCACAAAGAAAACCCTAACATACATATGAATGTTTCAACCAATCCATATTTATTATCTTAATATACTGTGAAACTATCATTTAGAATATACAAAGCAAATTGCAAATAATAAAAAAAAACTTCACTGATCGGTAACAGGATGGACAAAGCAGTAACAGGAATGACATTGGTGTATCAGAAATCACATTTATCAGAATGTAAGAGGATTTCACATTCTTATTGCTGGCATGTGATAAAAACAAGTACCTCTAAAACATCTAGGAATTTAATATAACATTACTTAGATGCAAATACACACATTTTAGTAAAAAGGACAATGGTAAAAAGAAGGAAAGATAGAAAGAAAAAAATAAGTGCAATCTTGGTGTTTGTACAGTAAAACACGGTTATAGCGAACACGCTTATAATGAATTGACGCTTACAGCGAAGTGATTTTATTCCCCGTGACTTTATTACATGTTGTAAACTTGACGGATATAACGAATTACACTTATAACGAAGCAAAATTGCCCATCCCTGGCACTTTGTTATAAGCGTGTTTTACTGTATAAGGATTTGAATGTATTTTCTATTCATATTTGTTATATGCTATGACAATACTTTGGGTTGTTTACACTTCAAGAAACCCAATCCTATAAACTAGTAATTCTCAATCCTTTTCAAATTTTCATTGTTTTTTCAGAGGAAAACCAAATAATATTGTTAATTTTAAACATTAAGATATCTCAATTTTAAAAGTAACAGGAATGATGATTCAGTGTAAATCTGCATCCTTTAATAGAATGACAGACAAATTTCATCTTTTTAATCATGTCTATTGAACTTTATGAAACACTTTATCATTAACTTAACTCTTATTAATGAGATGTCATAGTAACAAAAAATAACTGCGGAAAAGAGAACTCAATTGTCATTACTGTTACAGTAAATGTCATTTCTGTTACCATAACTTTTACATAAAAGACACAACTTTCTTTACATAAATCATTTCTTTAAACAAATTTTAGTGTTTTCATACCAACTTTTATAAATGATGGCAATTATGATATTTTATTCTAATTATCATAGATTCCTATATTATCCATTTTACATAATCAAATGTCATTGCTGTTACTTGTCATTCTTGTTACCAATCACAGAAGTGTTTATGATAAGCTTATATATTGTTTCTAAATTCAATATCAATATTTAATGTGTTTAAGCAACAATTTCTAACGTTATCAACCATACTTGATGTGCTTAAAACAAGTTTTTTACACACAAATAATGTCAAACTATCCCATCATGTCATTACTGTTACCATTTGTGTCCTTCCTGTTACCTTTAAATGAGGTAACAGAAATGTCAGTAACAGGAATGACAAAGTCACGTTATATTGTAGAGTAAATCATATAGACAACTACTGCTGATATTGATTGTAAATAGATACTAATGTGGTATGCTATTTATAAACTAAGTTAAAAGAAGTAAATTTCTTGTCTATTTAAGGAATTATATTGGTAACAGTAATGACACTTGCAAAAGATAACCATGCAGTGAATACTCTGAGAGAGAATTTTTTTTTCATTTATTTGATTTGAATGGGTTATATTTTCCCTACCATCAAACTTAATGAATAAAGTGGGCTGTTTTTGTGTTAATTCAGAAGAGTTTGAGTATATTATTATCAATTTATTCTTTATTTACAACATGGTAACAGGAATGACATTAATTTATGGACAAGTACATTGGTTAAAATATATTGCTTATCTTACTTGCAAATTAAAATGTGAAAAAATATTTTACAAACATTAATTAAGAAATTATAACAAAATCCAAGTGAAGAAACTACTGAAAATTTGTTGTTATTAAGAAAATTATGAAAGCTAATTAAGCATACCCTTAGTATGGACAAAGCTTTTCTTGAAGTATACACCTACATACTTGCTTGTAATTTATAATTTTGTACATGTTAATCTTCAATGACTATTGTAAAATATTACACTAGAGTAGTAACAACAATTGTGTCCAAAATATTTATGCTAGCAAATACAGAAATATTTATTTTTGCCTATGGACATGAATTTCGACAAATTTTGAGAATGACCCATATACCAAATGATTGACCATTGCCTATAGAATCTATAACCTAGAATTTATAAGAAGTTGCCAATAGAATTTATAACCACTTTATACTTTAGTGTGTCTCACCTGAAAGGTGATATATTTGCCTTTAAAAATAAATATCCCATAGGAAAATAATAATTCTCATATGATAAATAGTTTTCCTACGGGAAATACTGAAAATCCTATATGATTTTTCAAAGCTCCTACAGCAATTATATTTCGTATAGGAGAAAAGTATTTTTTTTTACATGAATTTTATTCAGATAGATATTTTTCACATCTTATCGGAATTTAATTCTTTATTTTAATTTAATTTCTTATCGGTAGTTCTTTTATTCCGTTAGGAATTCTACATATCCTGTAGGAAATTGTTTCTCCTGTGGGATTTTTTAAAAAGAGAACTATTTCACCTGACAGGCAATATACACCAATAACAAAGTGGTTAAAAACTCTTTAAGTAATGGTCTTTCATATGACATATATGATTTTTTTCCGATACATGCACAATATACGGGGGGATGCCACCTTGGTACTGGCATAATTATCCGGCACAGTGTTTATAATACATGATAAGTATTATGAAATTCATTAATTATGGTTTACTGACATCATCTCACACGTGCTAAAATACCAAAGATGTAAGATGTTACTCTAGTGCCGGCATTTCAAAGTTTATTGGCAAAATGTCTTCATTTGTAAGCATAGAGTTTACAGTATAATTATTTTATTTGATTTTATTTATTTGATTTGCCTCTTAAGAATATGATGTTTTATTGTAGAATGATATATGGAAACCGGACATAGTTTTGAAAAATGGTTTCACTCAATTTAAAGAGATGGGAGGAAGTTTCTACTACATTTCCGTCTCAGCTCCTGGTTATGTGTCGTGGTATCCCTACGAGGTGTTTGAAACCAGATGTTCAATTGACATCACTCACTTTCCTTACGATAAACAAACATGCAACATCATTTTCATCGTGTGGAGTTACTCAGTCAGTCAAGTTGAAATTGAGAAGTCTCCCGATGGTGTGGAATATTATGAGTTTGAAGAGAACAGTGTTTGGACAATTCTGAGCACCGAATCAATTGTTAATAAAGATAGATATGAATCAGAAATTATTTTCAAAATTCAACTGCAAAGAAAGCCAAAGTATTTTGTCTTGAATATAATTCTCCCTGTCCTTTGCCTTAGTCTGCTCAGCTTGTTGGTTTTCCTGATTCCCGTTGATGCTGGGGAGAAGATGGGATACTCCATTACCGTATTTTTGTCGTTTGCGGTATTCTTGTCCATAATCAGCGCCGAATTACCGGTAAACTCAGAGAGTACGTCCACATTAAGCTTTTATCTTGTTCTTCAGATGGGCGTAGGTACCCTAGTACTGGTCTTCTCAGCCATACAACTTCGTCTGCATCACAGAAAAACTACCGATGATATGTGTCAGATCTACAGAAAAATTGTAAAGCTTGATAGATTTCTGCGCTGTAAAACAAGCTGTTGTTCTTCAAAAAAAGTACGTTCGTCAGAAAAAAATGAGATTGAAGAACTGGAAAATCATACGGATGACGACATTGAGTGGAGTGATGTCACATCTGCTATTGACTTTTTAAGTTTTTGGTTGTTTTTTATTTTCAATATTGTTGTAACCTCATATCTCTTCATTTCAATCATATCATCGTAGAAATAAGTAAAAGTCTTTGTCTTTTAATTCATTTTACTCGGTATGTACCCTTATACTTAATGAATGGAATGAAGTTACGGCTTAAAACTTGAGTATCCTTGAGATAGAATGAAAGTTTTAAATGCAATAAATGTACTATTTTAAGGTGCGGTCACACGATGCAATTTTTCATCCGATTTTCCATCCGATTTTCTCATCCGATTTGCTTCCGACTAAAATCGTACCGTGTGGCCACCTAAGTCGAAAGCAAAGTCTTAAGGTCGATTGAAAATCTGATGTGCGTCCGATTTGACGTCACAATGATTTCCCCGTACATCAAAAATATTGAATAGGTTTTATTAATCGAAAATCGATTGTAAAATCCTATCGTGTGACCGACCTAAACAATCGACTCCAATCGATTTACCTGAGCAAGTCGACTGAAAATCGGATAAAAAATCGCATTGTGTGACCGCACCTTAGGAAAGAAAGTTTTACTTACATTTACTATAAATCTAAGATGATTGTAAAAGGAATATATATATATATATATATATATATATATATATATATATATATATATATATATATAAATCGTGTTTTTGGTGCGTTGAAACTTTTATCGTTTTGTTATTATGTGGAAATTTGAAATAAATTTAAATTTCATTGCCATCCATATTCCTCATTTATTTAAGGACTTATTTGCTTCCAATTGTGTTTTCTTTCAGTTCAGTCGTAGACAAAAATATGCATCTTTTAAAACAATTCTAATGGAAAAACACAGAACACAGTTTCGAACAAGCAAACGTGATCTCTCAGTTATTATTCTTAAATAGATACTAGTACATATTTGAAAGAAATATGTCTTTTTTGGCACGTAATAAATGTTTTACAAAAGTAAAAAAAAATTATAAACGAATTTGAACAATTATGGGAGTGAAGTGGGTTTGAAATAGTGGAAAATGTTTTAGATATTCTTCTTCTACATTTGAGAGGTTTAGTTCGGATTAAAATCATGAATAAAATTTCAAAATTAAAAAAAATGATAAAAAACCAATTGTAAAAAATTCTTTTTGGAAATAAATACATTTTCAAGTACTAGTATTCAAAGAAGCTGCTGTGATTATATAGACATGTACTGGAGTGTCATTTTATGTTATATTCAACTGGAGTGTCATTTTATGTTATATTCAACTGGAGTGTAATTGAACATGAATTACACACACTGGATTACTGCTGCATAAGGACTTTTATTAGAAACATTGTGATACTCGTCTTACCTTGAAAATAATCAAATTATGTTTTGTATTGCATATTGCATACATAAAACAAAATAAATAATAAGTTTGACGATAAGGTTTTATAATATTTAGTCAATAATTTTAAACTTTCAAAGTAATGTTGCACATATTTCATAGAAACTGTTGGATTAAGGAGGCAATTTACAGTACTCCGATGTTAAATATAAATAAGAATTGTGATATTTTGATGATAATTGAACAGAACATGCTGCTACAGTTTGTCGTCCTATGCTAATAATTTAGTTCAATATAGTGATAAATCATTAAATATTGCTCCATTTTGTATCATTTGATGATAATTTGTCATTATTCGCTGATACTTCATTGAACATGATGTTAAGATTCTTTGTCATCACGATATCTTCATTGAGGATCACTTTGTCGATAAATTCATTTCTGACTTTGAAAATACAATGTAAGAGTAGAAAAGTATTAAAATGGATATAAAACATATAGTTTATGACAAAGCCATTGTTGAGAAATCAAACACTTACGATTTATATTTGAACATACTCGGTTCACATGGTATGTCAACGGGTAGTTGGAACTTCACACGTGATTAATTCGAGCAGATAGAAATGAAGTTAAGGTGGTATGGGACACCTCCATGTTGTGACGTACTTCCTATCAAAATGAACAATAAAGTAATTTTACAAATGTTTTCTTTCCCAAAATTGTTACCTATTAGCGTAGCGCAATGGATTAATGAAAAAATAAATAACTCGCTGTGGCCTTCAACTCAACATTCAGGCGACGAGGTATTGTCAATTAACAATTGTTTCTTACTTACTTACTTACGTCGACTCGATATATACCAGTGAACATGAAATAAATGATACCACAAAGTCTGCGTCATCTGTTTCATAATTGGATATTTCACTGGAAAGCATTGGTGGTAACTAACAAAATAAAACTTTATGACTAACTTGATGACTTTAATTTTTCAATTGTCAACTTTCTTTATCTATGTAGCAATATACCCATATCACCTGCATATGGATTTTTTGTCTCTCAGTTAATTCGATACGGAAGGGCATGTTCTACGTATGAACAGTTTCTAAGTCGAGGCAACCTACTGACAAACAAGTTGATAAAACAGGACTATCAACAGTCTCGATTGAAAGTTCTAGTCGATACAAGGACCTTGTCAGCAAATACAATCTTACACTGGGTCGCACGCTGACTGACGTTTTTCATACATTGTTAGACCATAATTTATCACCTAATTGTCTACGGACTTTTCCGTTTTTCTCGATTATGACAAAGAGCACACGGCGGGTATGACCGGTCAGCAGAGGATGCTCACTCCTCCATGGCACCTGATCCTACCTATAATTCTTTTTTAGGTCCGTGTTTCCTCTGCTCCTGTTTTGTATTTTTCCTTTGGACTTTTGATTTTGAACAATGTTCGTTATCAGCACATGTCATTAGAATGTTATCTACGAATCTTGTGTTCGAATCCCGCTGGGGCTTTTATATTTTTTACTTTTCCAAAAATTTTTAAAAACATATTTTTTGGTCAAGTATTGTAAAATTTGAAAACTCTAAACTGGTGAAAGCATATTTGTTATAATGTACTTTTATCCACATTAATATCGACAGGTGTCCCAAACCACCTTAAGAAGTTCTTTACATTCGAAAAATTCTTTAAATGTGTTTTTTTTTTACCAAGCTATAAACAAAACCAAATAACCACGTTTTGAGTAAAGGAAATTAAGGCACAAATTTTACAAATTTTTAATGATTTTACGAAAAGAAAATTTTCAAATACAGCCAAGGGACCTAATATATATATATATATATATATATATATATATATATATATATATATATATATATTGGTCTAGTTTGAACGACGAGGTTGATGTTACTTTCCTTCTGGCTGTTAAAAAGTACGGAAGATTTGTTAATTGCATCGCAACCAAGTAACACGGCGATGTAAGATGTACGTCCGCACATGTGAGGCCTCTACAGCGAAATACTTTGAACTCTTAAGGTAGTACAATACAGATAAGCTAAAAATGTTCAATAATTCAATTTTTCTGAAATGTTTATATTTTGTTCTTTAGAATGAAATCTTTAGAATTTGAAAGAAAAATCAGATTTTGTCCACATCGCCCCAAACAGACCATTTGAATCTCCTTTCATTGGAGTGTAAATTAAATGAAATAGTAATTGTTATATTTTCCTATGCCACTTAGTTATTTCTCAAGATAATACATATGTTTGTGCTGCTATTTATACAGGAGACCTTCTTGTTACTTAAAACTATACACGCTATAATTTGCGTCAATTTTGAATAAAAGTGAAAACGCATGTGTTTGTTTATTTAAAATTAAAAGTAAATTACAATGCTGAATTCCAACTCGTTACAAAGATATTGAATTTTAATAGTTTATTTTCCTGCCAGAAAAGTAATGCCTTTTCATGAATATTGACGAAGGAAGAGCGAAACCGACCTGATTGCGCATTTCCGCGGGAAATCAGGTGGCCGTCATTGTTTGCCTAATTACATATCTGTCTCGGTTTTGTATATGCTTAACAGTCGTTGATTTGATATATATATACATTTATTATGAGTGCAATACGTTTGTCATTCAGGATCCCCTTACTTTTACATGTTTAGATAGGATAACGCTCAAACGAACTAAAAATAGCCCTTAGGGGAAAACACATAAGTCTACGTCATTGTTTAAGGTGTGCATGCTCACACGCTTGTGCTTTTGTTTTCTTTTCGTACTTGTATATAAGACAAATATGCTTTACTGAAAAAAATTATATCCTTTCCTTCGCGGAACTATAACAATTTTGAAGGTGTTTACCCTCCACCAATTTTTGTACGATAGTCTAAAATTAGCTGTCGATATAACATGAGAGATTGATATTCATGAGGAGGCATTACTTTCCTGGCAGGAAAATAAATATTTTTTATTGTTAAGAATTTGATATCTTTGTTACGTGATTGAATTGAGCATTATAATTAACAGCATTAAGGTACTTTTTATAAGTAATCAAACACATGCATTTTCTCCGTTATTCAAAATTGACGCAAATTAGAGCGTGTATAGCTTTAAAAACACTGCAATAATTCTAACTTAAGGTAATTTATGATGTACTAGCGCTTGTGAATTCTCTTTTAAGACGAAAATTTGCAGCACTTAACGGTCTCAAAAAAGAAAATGTATAATTCAAATTTGAATAAAATTTAACAGTATGATTGCTGTAATTAAAATATATCAAAATAAAGAAAATTTAATCGTTGGTTTTAGATTAATTACGGTTTAAGTATATTTGACAGAGGTGAAAATTGACAAATTCCTATTTGACCTTTAACCTGTTGATATGACCTTGAAATTTGTTGGACATAAAGCCTAAACACTGGTGGTGGTTGTTCCAAATGTCAGGTCCTTACTTTGAAAAGAACACAAGTTAAGCATTTTTAAATGATATAAGGCTAAATTGCACAAAAATCATATGAACACCATCCAAATGTATGTTTGAAAATTATCAAAATACGTTGTACCTCATATTTTTTTCGGTCTTGAGTAATTGATGGGTATTACTTATATTTTTCTTAAGATAATGGATTGAAATTCATTTTTACATAATATTAAGTCAATATTTTGTGTATTTGAGAAAATATTTCAAATAAATAATTTCAGGGGTATTTCGTACTACCTTAAGTTGACTTCGATAGCACCGATGAAAGTGAAAAAACACGGACAATACCTTTTACGCATACATTTTTTTTTAATTTTGAAATCAACTTGCATTAATTGGCATAGGCTAAATATTAGAGCATTTATTATTTTAAAAAAGTGCAATTCCTGTTAAATGTTTGCATTCAATTACCTAAATCAAATTACATACGCACGGTTAATCCGATTAATGGGTAGGATTTAGAATAACTTTATCATAATTTAGAAATTAAATGGTTGTTACAAAATTCCTCTAATAATCATTTGCATTGTTTTAAAATAGATGGCATTTTAATAGTTCCACAAACGCTTTAGTCAATTACTTTAAATTTCATAAAGTTACTATGGCTAAGATGAACAGACTGATATCTTTTTAATTCTATGCCAAAAGTTTAACTTGATATAGTGATATTTCTAAAATATTGATTCATTATGTATTATATGATGTAAGTTTGTCATTATACATGAATGCTGATACTTCATTAAACATAATGGTTATTTGTCCTTATTTAAATAATATAAAGCTCTTTTAGATTATTCATATGGATATGAAGGTAGCGATAAATATTACATAACCCGCGTTAGTAACTAAATTATTGTTAAAGTACATCATACATTAGATAAAAGAAATAACCAAGCCGTCTTATATGGGAATTTGAGTCTGATTATTTGGTGCAGTCCGTGATGTTTCTTAGGTTGGTGAAGGTTTCGACCGATCGAAAAAACTGGTTAGAACTGGATTGATTAGCCAGTTCAAGAAATGTTTACATTCTTATCCTTAAATGTACAAGATGGCCGCACACCCCTTTAAGATCGTCATCATTTTCTATTATAAGCTTCAGACATGTCCATGACAGAAAATCATTTTTGCTTAATACTTACCAAATTATTATCTGCGGAGATTTAAAATCTTCTTCACTAAATTCAATGACATACCCAAAAATACACTACAGAAGAGACATTCAATGCTGTCTAGCTGATATTAAAATCGAAGGGAAGCGACTCTACCTTATTTACATTTTAGCATCCGATATAGTGTTAATACATTCGAGGTGTTCTGAGCTCTGCCGGAAAGGCCCGAGAAGCTGCAATCTACGGGAAACTTCGGTTCATTTGTCACTTTAAATGATCCCGTAGAGATACAGATCTTCAGTTAACCTTTGTCGTGAGTATATACAGATCTGTGTACGTGTTTTTGCGCACATTACCTATTGTTGCTTTGAAAACGAATGGGGATTTTTTTTTTAGACTTAAGGAATTTAATTTAAATGAACTTATTGAAAGGAAGTAACTGGGGTTTTTTTCAAATAGAAAATAGACAATTTTTTGTTCTACTGATACCGAACGGCAAATATTTTCCTAATTTTCATAAAACATTCGTTAAAGAAAAAATATCAATGCATAGCGATTAATATGCCATTTATTGAATTTTTTAAAGAAAAAAATGTTCGTGCCTTTTTCTCAAGCTATAAAAACCCTTTTTAAGTAATGAATATTGAGGCACTTTTCAGAATGATTTTACCAAAAATATTTCAACAAAGTCCTTTGATCTAGAATATTGGTTCAAGGTCACTGCACTGTTCACTACCCACAAGACGTTTACTGGTCAAGTTTGAGCTCAACAAGACGTGGAGATGAAAAAAGAAAAACGGTCAACGGTTTTATTGAAAGATTTTAATTTTCATCTTTAGTGTAGAAAGTTTACCTCTCCAACGGGCACTGTATGATTGGCTCTTGGCTCAAATACAATTAGGGGAGAGAAAATGTGCTCGAGGTAATAAAATCTGACCCATTCCTTGGCTAATCACTACAGGACAGCCCAGAGCGGGACCCTTATTATCGAGTATGATTTATATGTTTCTCAACATTGCTATATATAATTGATTGAGAGGATTTTAATATCTTTACTTATGACAATATTATAAATTCCTTTTTTTCTAAACATTTTAATCGTTTAAAAGAATGGCATCGAGTCATTAGCACAATTTTAACTTTTGAATACATTTATTTTGAAATCAACTGGCTTAAATTGGCTGACGGAGACAGTAAATACCAGAGCATTTATATTTTAAAAGGATAAGTCGTGTTAAATAAAATTTGGAATGTTTAATGTTAATTAATCCTATTTCCAAAAGAGTGAAAAAAGAAAAAAAAACATCCTCCGAACAATGGTTTTATTGAAAGATTTAAATTTTTATTTTTAGTGTAGAAAGTCTGGTCAAGGTCACTAGCCCTTGGTCTTAGCTCAAATACAATCAGGGAAGAGAAAATGTGCCCCGGGCAGATAAAATCTGACCCACTCCCTGGCTAATTGCTGTATGACAGCCACAGAGCGGGACCCTTATTATAGAGTATGAATTACATGTTTCTCAACATTGCTATAATTAATTAATTGAGGGAATTTTAATATCTTTACATATGACAAAATCAATTTTTTATTCAGAGCATTTCTATTAATTTAGAAAGTGTGACATCAAAGCCATTAGCACAATTTTAACCTTTGAATATATTTTTTAAATCAAATGGCCTAAATTAGCAGAGACAGTAAATACCAGAACATTTATTTTTTTTTGAGAAAGCACAAGTCGTGTTAATCCTATGCAATATATTATCTTAATCAAATCAAACTGTGAAGGTTAATCCTATTTTCAGCAAAGATAAGTTATTCAGTTTTTAATTAGATTAACGGTTAGTCCCATTTTTTCTAGTGAGCATTTCTATTGATTTTAAATGGATGATATTTTGATAGTTCCACAAAACCTCTAGTCAACTACTCATAGCAAAAATCAAAACGAAGATGAACAGATTTAAGCTTCTGTTGAACTTTTTGTCCGTATTTCTTCTCTCTGGAGTCGATAGCAATAATTTTTCACATGTGAATAGTTTGATCTCGACATTACTCACTAACTATGACAAAAGGACCAGGCATTTAACAGATCCAAACGAAGCCACCAAAGTGGACGTCAGTTTTTATATTTCTACCATCAACGATGTCGATGAGGTGGCATAGAGACTTGTCACCATTGTCACCTGAACTTATGGAAAGACGAGAATTTAGTATTGGATGACTGACGAATAACATATACTTGATTCACTTAAATCAGGTAGGAAACAACATATTAAGATTGAGGATGCCTTGTGACTATTTGAACTTGTCATTTTACCCTTAAGTTTTCCTCTTAAGGCGGAATGCTACACCATAATTTTATGGATCATTAAAGTATCATTTCTAAAACATGATTTCATTGTTCAAAGAAGTCTTTTTGCTCCTTATTATTTTATTCGATTTTTTTGTATTTTGAATGAGGCAGTGGAAAATTTTTTGTGGTTTCAAGAGGGACACTGTAGAGTTAAAAATCTGATTAATATTTAATATATCAAGTCCAGTAATGTCAATAAAACGCTTGATTATTTTTTTTAAGATAAAATATCTATGGGAAAAAAGAAATATTAATAAATTCTGTAAATTAACATTCTAATAGGAGACATATAAGGCAATTATTTTTTAAAAAGAAATTGAAACAAATTTGCGAAATTTTAGAAATATTTTAAATTCTTAAAATTGAGCAACATCCGATCAAAATTAAACTTATCCCAAATCGAATGATGCAAAATGTAAATATATGAAAATTTCATTCGAAAATTAGGAGGATTGGTTATAATATAATATGTACATTAACTGAACAATTCAATTTTAATTAATTTTTGATCGCAACTACAAATGCATTATTGAATTTTATTTTTTTGCAATTTGCAATTTGATTTGTTTTTAATCAGGATCGGTCAAATTTTGAAAATAAGCCATTTTTCTTAAATTTCACCGTTTTGTATCAATTCATCGATTTAAAAGAGTGGAAGATATAAAATTATTTTGAGCAAAACCCTACATTAGTGTTTGCTGAAATATTGGGTCTTGTATCTTTTGACATAGAAAATACTCTGGTTATCAATAATAAGAATAGAAGAAAATCAAAACCTTTGCATGCACTGTACAGCAAGTTTGATCATGCTGTTTGGGATGGGAGGGGGGATAACTAATTTTGAATTTAGTATCAACATAGTATTACACTATAAGTTTCTTTTCTAATTTGCATTCAATGATATAATGTTTCATTGTAGAATGATGTATAGAAACCGGATATAGTTTTGAAAAATGGTTTGACTGTTCGTTATTTCCACATTTCACTAAATTTAAAGAGATGGCTAGAAGTTTTCTACATTTCTATCGACTCTTCTGGGTATGTGATATGGAAGCCCTACGAGGTGTTTGAAACCAGATGTTCAATCGACAACACACACTTTCTATACGATAAACAAACATGCAAAATCATTTTCATCGTGTTAAGCTACTATGCTCTTGAGGCTGAAATTCGGAAGTCATCCAATGGTATCGAGTTTCATGAGTACGAAGAAAACAGTGGGCGTACAGTTTGGACATCTAATCAACTCTTAACAAAGATGAATATGAATCAGAAATTATCATAACAATTCATCTGCAACGAAAGCCAACGCATTTTATTTGGAATAAGATTCTACCTGTTCTTTGACTTGGTCTTCTCATCTTGTTGGTTTTCCTGATACCCGTGCTGAGAAGCTGGAGAACACGATTACCGAATCTTTTTTCTTTTGAGGTATTCCTGTCCATAATCAGCGCCAAACTACCAGTAAACTCTGGGAATACATTCAACCTAAGCTTTTATCTTGTTCTTCAGATGGGCGTAGGTAACCTAGTACTGGTCATCTCAGCCATACAACTTCGTCTGAATCACAGAAAACCTACCGCTGATATGTCTCAAATCTACATAAAGATAACAAAGCTTGTACATCAGGCCGTTGTTATTTAAAAACAGTGCGTGCGTTTGAAAAAAAAAATGAAGACAGAAGAACTGGAAAATCATTCGAATTACGACATTGAGTGGAGTGATGTCACATCTGCTATTGACTTTCTAAGATTCTAGTTGTTTTCCATTTTTAATATTGCTATTACTTTGTATCTCTTCATTTCAATCATATCTTCGTATAAATATGTCAAAGCTTCTGCCTCTGAAGTTTTATTACTGGCTATGTACAATTATACTTAAACAATATGCTTAAAACTCAGATAGAATGAAAGTTTTAAATGCAATACATGTACTACCTAAGAAATTAATTTTACAAACATATATATATATATATATATATATATATATATATATATATATATATATATATAAAACTAAAAATGTTTGTTACGGAATTTTATGAAAAGTGTCAATTTTCGTCCTAATAAATCAACATTTCAACAGTGTTTTAGGTGCGTTGAAACTTTGATCGTTTCGTTACTGAGTAGGAGATTTATAATAAATTCCCATCTCATTTGTTTAAGTACTCATTTGAATCAAGTTATGTTTTCTTTCAATTTAATCGGAACCGAAAATATGCATTAAAAATCTTATGGGAAAAAAAGCGCACAGCTTTAAACAAGATAAGGTGATTTGTCAGTAACTATTTTGAAATAGATACTACATGTACATTTTGAAAGAAATATGTCTTTTAAGGCATGTGCTCAACGTTTTATTGAAGTAAAAAATGATGCACAAAATGAACAATTCTTAGATGGGATGGGTTCTGAAATAGTGCTAAAGGTTCTAGATATTATTCTTTTACATTTTTGGCGTTTAGATCGAATTGAAATCATGGACATACTTGAAAGGTGTATAATTTTATTTTGTCTGAGGGACGTTAAAAAATCACACAGAAATGAACGTGTTTGCTCTTCTTTAGGTTCATTTAAGGAATGTCTTTTTCAAATGTTAATACAACCGCTACCTTTAGAACTGATATGGTTTGATTTTCATTGTTGAACAATCCAAAGTAGGGTTGTCATATAGTTTGATTAAAACAGGTCAGATTACAGACACAGTTTTATTTTAATGACACAATTTTAAGTTAATTCCCGTTAATTTTAAACTCTTTATACTTGTAAATAACATATTCAACTGCTTTATCTTGAACATTTCGCATGTTAAAAAGACATCCATTATTAATTATTACAGCTTTTGATCTGGTCAAAGAAATGCTTGACCCCCCCCCCCTCCAAAAAATAAAGTATTCAAAAAACTAAGCAGGATATTAGTACAATTTAGGGTGTAAAAAGCCGAAAGATTTGAGACACAAGAAAAGGATAAGTATAATACTAGAAATACACTTGAAAATACAGAAGCTGGAATAAATTATTCGTTTAAACTGTACAAATTAGATACAAACAGAAATTTGCCAATAAATGAGAAGATACACTATATATCATGTTACCGAAGCCTAATTAAAAGATTCCTGAATATGTTGTTCAAAACAAAAACGCATAAGAAAAGAAACAAAATAGAGGTTTTATTCAATTTCTTTTATTTCGAACGCATCAACTCCAATATAATCAAGAATAAGAAATACTTGAAATACACGTCCAAACATATTTGGATTAAAGTATACAGAGCCTTCAGTTGGACATGATTCTGTATTATAATCCCAGTTCTGTACAAAAACAAATTGTAGTTACTGATGACAGCATTAAACATAAACTTGTAAAAAATTATATTCAGGGGCCAAGAGCACTATATGGCGGACACTGGGAGACAAGGGCATATCACATAAGTTTGCAAGCCTCCTTTTCCTGTTGTTACTTTTTGATGGTATTTTTTTTTCGGTTTGATTATTTAAAAGCTGGTTGTCCTGACCATTTTTAAAAGCTGTTTTAATTTATTGAAAAGAAAATCTTCATATTAAGAAATGGGTAAATATTCAAATACATTTTGGTTTTGTTAATTTTTTCTACCTTTAATATTATGGTAAAACAAATCATATTTGTAATCATAATGTGAATCTGATGAGTAGTTTGTTGAACGCTCAGCCTCCCCTCCTTAAAATCAGGTAAAAACAAACAACCAATATTTAATACATTTAGGAGTTTCTTAGCATAATCTTAAATGTTATCACACTTTAACCTATTGTCATTGAAAAAAAATTACTTTTTTCTAATATTTGTCTCTTTTTGTATGTAAAAAATACAATTATTATATATGTAACGAAATGGCATCCTTTCTCTATTCTTAATTTTGGAACTCTAAACTACATATGTTTCAAGAGCATTGGATTGCAAAATGATGTCTAAATTCGAAACACTCATAAAATAATAAGATGAAACTTCAATGACATAAAATCTCTTCATTCTTATAGTAATTACTATCTCGACAATTAAGTAAATCCGTTAGCCTCCAATAATAATAAATTGATTAATTATTAATGTCATTTTCCCATTTCATCTGATAGCTGAACGGACTTTACTACACAGTGACTCATTCTTATAGTAATTACTAACTCGACAATTTAGTGAATCCGTTAGCTTCCAATAATCATAAAAAAATTAATTATTAATGTCATTTTTCCATTTTATCTGATAGCTGAACGGACTTTAATACACAGTGACTTGAAATGGTACATAATAGATAAAATCATTTATCGTTTGTTCTATCCACGATGAACTTGATTTTGCTTCTTCTGTTTCTATCCTTAGGATTTTTTCTTTCCGTAGTCAAAAGTAATACTTCCAGTAAAGTCAACACTTTGGTCTCGACACTCCTTAATGTCTATGACAAGAGAACAAGGCCAGTGAAGGATCAGCAATCTACTTTGTCCATCGACGTCAGTTTTTATATATCCATTGTCAACGACGTCGATGAAGTGGCAGAGAAACTCGTCACCACTGGCTACCTGTACTTAACATGGACGGACCAGAATCTAGCATGGAACAGTACAACCAACAATATAGATCTGATTTATTTAAATCAAGTAGGTAGAGGAGAAAAAGTTTGTTTCAAGTTCACAAAATGTGTACATTAATATTAGAAAGTATTGCTAGATTTTGCATCAAAGCCGTAAAGTTATTTAGATTAAATGAATTATATCATCATTTTAAAAACATTAAATAGTTCCAGTCTTTTATCAGTTAAAACTTCCTTATTCTTTCTCGAAGTTAACTATTACAACTTTTTGTCACTGTAGGATTTTTTTATTAAAGAAACCAAATTTCGCTTTAATACCTTCAGGAAGATAATTTATATGAATATTTTGCTATATAATATTTTAATTCTACAAAAACGATGTACTATATAAGATAAGTACATGCATGGTTACAATTATATCTTGACCATGTATTTAACGTACATTATTAAATGCATCAAATTATCAAATGCATGATGTGAAAATAAGATTCCACAAGGCAGAAATGTTGTGTTCTGGAAAAAGAAATTCAATTTCAATTGGTTTGAAGCTCCGTTTATTACAATAGTCATTTTTCTTTTGCGTTTTATAATGCACTGGATCCGGAGATTTATTAACGTAAGAGTATAGAAAAGTAAAAAGCTAAAACACTTGATCAGTGTGTGCTCAAGAATTGAGGCATGCGTATTTTGACATAGACATAGAAAAATGTTTCTAATGAAAATGTCAGAATCAACACCCTTGTATATAAAACAAGTTGAATCATGCCATTGAGGTGTTTTAAACACAAATATATATTCAAATTGGTATCTATAACCATCCAGATATAATTTAAAACCAGCAGGAAGACATCATAATGTGTTTTTGAAATAAAGATAAATTCATACTCAATAATTGTAATAATCGATAAGTTTTTTTTCAGATGATATAAGATTTTTTTATGTTCAATTGTAGAATGATATATGGAAACCGGACTTAGTTTTGAAAAATGGTTTCACGAAGTTTAAAGAGATGGGTGGAAGCTTCTACTACGTTTCCATTAACTCTTCTGGTGATGTGACATGGAAGCCCTACGAAGTGTTTGAAACAAGATGTTCAATTGACATCACTTACTTTCCATATGATAAACAAACATGCGAAATCATTTTCATCGTGTGGAGCTACTCAGTAGCGGAGGTTGCAATTCACAAATCATCCAAAGGAATCGACTATTATGAGTATGAAGAGAACAGTGTTTGGACAGTTTTGGACACCGAATCAACTATTAACAAAGATAAATATGAATCAGAAATTATCTTTACCATTTATCTACAACGGAAGCCAATGTATTACCTAATGAATATAATTCTCCCTGTCCTTTGCCTTAGTCTGCTCAGTTTGTTGGTTTTCCTGATTCCTGTTGATGCTGGGGAGAAGATGGGATACTCCATTACCGTATTTTTGTCGTTTGCGGTATTCTTGTCCATAATTAGCTCCGAATTACCAGTACACTCCGATAGTACCTCCATATTAAGCTTCTATCTTGTTCTCCAAATGGTTGTAGGTACCCTAGTACTGGTCATCTCAGCCATACAACTTCGTCTGCATCACAGAAAAACTACCGCTGATATGTCTCAAATCTACAGAACGATTGTGAATTTGGATAAAGGCCTGCGTTGCAAATCATGGGGAAGTTGCTCGAGAAAAGTACGTGCATCAGAAAATAATGAAATAAAAAAAATAGAGGCGTCAGAAGTACTAGACGCTAATACTGAGACAGACATCGAGTGGAGTGACGTCACATCCGCTATTGACTTCTTAAGCTTTTGTACGATATTCATCATCAATATTGCTATAACTTTATATCTCTTCATCGCTATTATTGATAATAAGGGGAACTGATAGGAGAAATTGTTGTTAAAACTGTTCATCTCAAATCGGTACAATTTATAACACAAATAGAAATATGTGAAAATGTTTCCTTTTTAGTCGATACAGATGAGTGAATATTTTTTCTAAATTTTCTGTCAAGCATAAAACTTGTTCCATGACATGTTGGTGTGAGTGCAGTGGTGGATAAGTACAAACTTTGAAAAATCAAAATTATATTTAAACATGATTGTCCTCTTAATCATTACATTAAAAATCAGTAATAATCATTGTCTAAAGAATATCATAACGTTATCGTTTGATTGTTGATTTCAAAATTACATTTGTCATAATAACTCTAGGGTATTTTTTTAAAATCTAAACCATTTTTGTGCGCTGTGTGCGTCCTGTCCTAAAATCAGCAGTAGTTTTTTTTTAATTGGGGGCGAGTTGTCTTTGGTTGTAGTGGGGACGAGTTGTCTTAAATGTGAGTCGCCTTAATTCCGTCGAATAAGTATAGTAGCTCAACTTTATGTTGCAAATAAATTAGTATTTAATTTTCTTTAATTTACTTTTTTCCAAAACACCGAAAGTTTATTTATCCCACTATTTTGAATACTTCAACATTTCTAATTAATAGGTAGATAAATAAAAGTTAGAAAGAGAAAATGTACACTGTTGAAATTAAACCAACGTATTTTTTTTTATCTGTGCAACGATTTATTAGAGACTGTATAGATTTTGTTTTAATTACAGTGTATTGCTGCCTAGAACCAAATTCAAACAGAACTTTTTATGAATACATACATTTACGTTTGTTCAATAATTTGACCATTTTAATAATATACATTTCTATGTACTTTTAATTCTAATCTATTACACAGACAGTTGTAAATTGTTATATCCTGGCGTCATGGGTTTCCGATAATCTAACAATTTTGAAACTATATCATTTTAAACCTCAGATATAGCATCGAAAATCGCCGATACTGAATCAAAGAAAAGTTGTCATCATATGCAGTTTCTAGCCATAGATAAACTTAATGTCGCATTTGACTTACGTAAATGAGCGTCATATGTTTCCGATAGTATGATTCATTAACGAATATCCTCAATAATAGTTAAAATAAAAGTGACATAACAGTATGAATATATTTAATAATGATTTCAATTGTTTTTAAAGATTTTGTTTCAACTTAAATCGCTCATTTTTTAATTTATCCCATAACTACATTGCATCACTGATGCGTATTACAATACCATTATTTGTATGATTAAGTTACGTTTTTATTTTAAAACAAGCTTAATTTATAGCGCTCTTCGACTTCAATAGTAAGAAAAACTTCACAACGTCCAATGATAATTTAAGCATGAAAATACGTCATCAGAAGTACATTTTACTAGACGATAAGCAAGTTTTGATATTGTGGTATTATATTTCGGATTTTAGGCAATTTAAATGACTATTATTAAAGTAATATAAAAAAATCGTTGTTAATGGTCTCTTGATTTAAACATTTCCACGCGGCATAACATGGGTGGTATTTATGTATAAAGACCAAAGGAGATTTCGGACGTCCAGTGTCGTAAGTAATTTAAAATTGACGTCATTTTGGAGAAAACTCGCGATACGTAACGATCATACTAGTATTAATAATGATTAATGAATAAATCTCAGAATATAAAGACCAGGTAATATCATGTCATTAAGTCGCATATTAAATGTGACGTGTTTATCGACCCCAACCTTTAGTTAAACGATTATATTATAAGATATTATTCTCTGGGGGATAAACGGCTATTAATATTTTATGAAATTGTCAACCTAATGGCAAAGCTCGTCAAATTTAACATGCTGGGTACATGTACATAGTAACTTAGAATTGTCTGAATTTCAATTTTAAAGTATATTTCTTTTAGAAAATCATAATACTAGTAACTGAATCAATATTTCATGCGAGTGAAGCGGAATGATTAACGTTAAAATATATAGTGATAACTACAGTACAATTCTTTAAGTACATGTATGTGCTGTTCATATATTGGCCAGTCTTTCATTTCAGTGGAGGACTATCGACCAAATCTTTAGATCATGTCTACTTCTCTTTGGTTTGGAACCTTATGTTTGAAAAAAGAGTCAATATATAGCATAAGTTGGTTAAGAAGACTAGATGATCAACAAATGAGCCTTCAGATCTACCTAAATTTTTTTCAGATATGATTTATTTAGCTACAAATAATTATTTTGTAAAGGAAAATTCTATATATTTTTAAATCTTTAAATTATGGTATTTCCGTATATTTTTATATAGAGCTCTTTTTTGAAAGGAGATCAATACTATCTAAAAATGGCTACGACCATCGAGCCCTCTTGTTGAAAAAAAAATTAAAATACGTGAGATATAGAGAAAACACATGGAGTATCAGATAAAAATGACAAAAGAGAACTGCCATTGTTAGATCAGCAAGTACACTAAGGCTCAATGAGATAATAGTAGGACTACATGTATACGGTAAGGGGCAAACATTAAGTTTAATGTCCATAACAGGGTCTTTGCTGATAAGACCATAGATCTTTGATTATATATAAAATGTTGAAGAAGTAAGCGTGACTCTAACATAACAATCTTATAATTTGTCAATAATTATTAAGGAATTTGCCTAAAATAAAAGACAGAAAATATTATAACTCAAAACATACAGAAATCAAGTTACAACATAGATGAAAATAAATCGCAGTATTTTTTTTTTTACAGTTAACGTTTTTGTATGCATGTATTCATCAACATTACATATAAATACCCTATAATTAATAAGTTTTGTTCTTAATTCAAATTGGATTTTACAGATTCAAAATATAAGGTTACAAGGTTGCCTGCAAATCAATCAAGTAAGGAATAAACTTGCAAGCAAATAATTGTTTAAATCAAATCATAAGAGAGAAATGAAAACATGATAACATATAATTATGTAAATACTAAAATTACATTTGATAACGTATGACGCATATGATGTCTTTGGATAGAAATGTTCAAAATATAAAAACAGCACTGAGCTCCGAGTTACATTATTACTCCGAGTGTTGCTCTGCTTCGGATTTGTATTTCGTTTTATGGCTTTTTGAGATGGTTGACGGTTTGTTATTGTCATTGTTTCATCGATAAAACGTTAACAATATCAAAATTGGATAATAAAGATAGAAAAGACCAATCAAATGAAGAACCAATGGAATTTCACAAACATTACTCAGTCAACTCAATCCAGATGCGCTATAGACAGTATGGTTATTCCAAATTTAAGATTGTATTTAAGAAAACGGTTAGTGGAAATAGACAAAAGTCATAAACCATTCAATAATAACATGCACGTGATATGATTTTCCCATGCCATAGTAACAAAGTTTTCGTTGTATTGATATTTTAATGGTCTCTTTAAAATTAATCGCTGACCTCGTCTCCGGTGAATGTTGTCTAGGTTACCGAAAGGGTAGGATGATATGTCTCTCTGAAATTTCAACTCAATAAAAAGAAAACAATAAAATAAAAGGAAACCCATTATTTTCATTTCAGCTTTAAAAAGTCAGTAGAGTTAAACACTAAGGAAACCCCAAAAATCTGTTGGGATCAAAATTTACACCCTACTTTATCCTTTGTTGAATTAATACAAAGAAATAATCAGCATTCGTTTAAGGAAAAATTCTTTTATTAAGAAATTACACCCTTATAAGGAAACCCATAATTTTCATTTCAACGTTAAAGAATCAGTATAGTAAATCACTTCGGAGACTCCCTGAAACTTTTCAAATCAAAATTTTAACCCTAAATCCTCCTTAATGACATTATTAGAAAGAAATAATCAGCACTACTTTAAGGAAAAATTCTTTTATTAAGAAATTACACCCTTATAAGGAAACCCATAATTTTCATTTTAACATTGAAGAATCAGTATAGTAAATCACTTCGGAGACTCCCTGAAACTTTTCAAATCAAAATTTTAACCCTAATTCCTTCTTAATGACATTATTACAAAGAAATAATCAGCATTACTTTAAGAAAAAATTCTTTTATTAAGAAATTACACCCTTATAAGGAAACCCATAATTTTCATTTTAACGTTAAAGAATCAGTATAGTAAATCACTTCGGAGACACCCTGAAACTTTTCAGATCAAAATTTTAACCCTATATCCTCCTTAATGACATTATTACAAAGAAATAATCAGCTTTAGTTTAAGGAAAAAACATTTTATTTAGATATAACACCCCCTCGAAAGAACCCATTATTTTCATTTCAACGTTAAAAAATCAGATTAGTTAAATACTCTGAAAATCCCCTAAACCTGTTGGGATTAATATTTGTACCCTAATTTCTCCTTAATGACATTATTACAAAGAAATAATCAGCATTAGTTAAACAAAAAATTCTTTTATTTAGAAATTACACCCCAATGAGAAAACCCATATTTTTTGTTCTAAAGTTCAAATATTGGTATAGTCAATCACTTACAAAAAAAAAAAAACCCTTAAATCTTTTTTTTATTAATATTTGCACACTAATTTATCCTTTGTTATATTAATACAAAGAAATAATCAGCATTAGTTTAAGGAAAAACATTTTATTAAGAAATAACACCCCTCGAAGAAACCCATAATTTTCATTTCAACATTAAAAAGTCAGTATAGTTAAACACTAAGGAAACCCCCAAACGCTGTTGGGATCAAAATTCACACCTGAATTTATCCTTGGTTACATTAATACAAAGAAATAATCAGCATTAGTTTTAAGAAAAACCCTATTATTAAGAAATTACACCCCCATTAGGAAACCTATAATTTTTAATACAACGTTAAGAAATCAGATTAATTAAACACTCTGAAAATCCCCTAAACCTGTTGGGATTAATATTTGTACCCTAATTCCTCATTATTGACATTATTACAAAGAAATAATCAGCATTACTTTAAGGAAAAATCCTTTTATTAAGAAATTAGACCCTTATAAGGAAACCTATAATTTCCATTTTAATGTTAAAAAATCCGTATAGTAAATCACTTAGAAGATCCCCTGAATCTGTGGGATCAATATTTGCACCCTTATTCCTCCTTAATGACATTATTACTAAGAAATAATCAGCAATAGCTTAATGAAAATTTCTTTTAATAAGAATTAACATCCCCATGAAGAAACCCAATTTTTTCAATTTAACGTTAAAAATCAGTATAGACAATCAGTAAGAAAACCTTCTTCATCCTTTTTGATTAATACTTGAAGCCTAAATCATACTTCATTTAATTATTACAAAGAAATGGTCAGCATTAATGTAAGGGAAATTAAATTAACTTAGACCCCCATGAGGAAACCCATTCTTTTCATTTGAACGTTAAAAAATTAGTACACTGTGAATAGTTAAACACTTAGGAAACCTCCAAAATCTTTTTTGATCAACATTTGCTTATTAATTTATTCTAAATTATATTAAAACAAAGAAATAATCAGCATTAGTTTAACGAAAAATCCTTTTATTATGAAATTACACTTCCATGAAGGAACCCATAATTTGATATTCAACGTCAAAAAAATCAGTTGTATACTATGGTGTCATTAATATTCGGGTGTATCAATTTTGGTGGATTCAAGGATACGTAAATTTGTGGCCAATTATCCTATCAATTCAAAATGAGTAAAAATTGCTTTTTCAATGAACATTTAATTTCGTGGATCAACTTAACATGAAATCCATGAATATTGGTATTCAACAAATATTGATGAAACTACAGTAGTTAAACACTTAGAAAACCCCCTCAATCTCTTTGGATCAATATTTGCATCCTAAATTATTCTAATTAATATTAATACAAAGAAATAATCAGCATAAGTTTAAGGGATTATCTTTTTATTTTTAACTTACAGTGAACAACCCCAGTAGGAAAGACATTCTTTTTAATTTATCATTTAAAAATGTATATACATGTACTTAATCACATTGGCTGTTTCTAAGTAGTACAGTTCTTTGACTATGTATGAGGGTTCGAATCCCTCCCTAGGCATAATGGAACAGAAACCTGGTGCAAAGTGGGCAGATCGCCTAGTGGCCCCGCATAGTCAGAACAACATAAATAATGATAGACTAATTTGATTCTAAAACATTCAAAGACTTAAATCTTCTTATAAAAAAGGAAACAAAAAAAAAAAAACATGCAATCAACATTTGTTTGAGGTAAAGTCCTATGTGTTTAGCTATATTGACGTTAAATTAAAAGTCTGAAGTTAATACATTTTCACTATAATATTTATCAACAATGTAGTTGCATTGTTGTGTGTATCAACAATATTATGTATGTTGTGTGTATCAACAATATTATGTAATGACTTTACTGTGTGTATCAACAATGTAGTGACTTTACTGTGTGTATCAACAATGTAGTGACTTTACTGTGTGTTATAGTATTGTGCTGAGCAGCACGTGATGCATATCATGGTCTGATCTAAAGATGTAATTGATTTTAATTGACAAGTGTAGCAAGTGGACTTTAAGTATCATACACCACTTGGTTTGATTCGGTTCGCATTTTGTTATTGTCTATTTTAAAGAACTTTGAATTGTTTATTCAATTCAAATAACTAAATATTTTAAATACAATAGAATGCATGAAGCCATGCATATCTCTATCCCCCCCCCTCTCTCTCTCTCTCTCTCTCTCTCTCTCTCTCTCTCTCTCTCTCTCTCTCTCTCGTGATAACTGGTTTATATTTTAAATTTCCTTTGTGCATCCACAATCCATCACACGACTAAATGTATTGACTTTCAGCTAAATTAGGAAGATTTACATACTGTAGTGAGTGTCTGGTGTGTATTCAAAATGAGTCATGTGACCTCATGTAGTAACTATCAGGTATAAAATCATAAACTTTTAGAGATCGATTTCCCTTATTTCAAGTTGCAAAATAGTATTAAGATGTCTCATATTACATAAAAATGATATTATATATTGAATAGCATAACTAGAACACGGTGTAGCGGATTTCAGGTGTAAAGTCTGGTGTAGTGAGTTTCAGCATTATGCGAGTAAGGGTGTGTGTGTGTGTGTGTGTGTGTGTGTGTGTGTGTGTGTTAAAAGCGTGTCTGTATACAGAAAAAAATAATACATCTTTATCTTTTCCTTTTTATTTTAACCATTGAAAGTATATAATATTTACTCATCTTCCCCTTTTCTTAATAGCAAATCTCGGGATCACGAAGTATTTTTACACTAAAGTCCAAATTTTAATCATTTATAAAAGTATGATATATTATAAAGAAGGTACAGTTTCAGTCATATTATGCCATGTTTTTATATGATTTTTTAAAAATATCACAAAAATTGAAATGTAACATTTATTTACACAAGAATACTCATAAATTACGAATCTATAAATAATTACTTGATTAGACTTTAACAATGGTAATTGTGGCATCATAAACAGTGCATTTTTCCGTATTTGTTTTAAATCCAAGCAGGCGACACCAATTTTTCAATGGTTATTTGAGTAAAAACTATGTCCCTAGCCGTCGCCCACGATGAAACTCACATTATAACTTTATCATGTGATATCTCATAAAATATATTAATTTCGTTCTGGGCGACTGCTGCGGATACATTTTCCTCTTCAAAAAACTTTGAGAAAAAGTGCTATTTTTCATCATTTTTACTGCATCTTAGAAAACTGACAAAATGTTGAAGTCATTATTCTTTTTTGAAGACACGATAAAGGTGTATAACTTGGTACTTTATACACATATGTATTCAAGATATTGTATGCATATATTTTTGCGATTTAAATATCTTTTGAATTTTAGGGCAAATATTAAAAGAAACTGTAATTTCTTCTTACGCTATCAACTTAATAAGGTTGGATGGTGAAAAAAATAACCATTGGATGTACCTTAGATTTTAACATTTGATTTATTCAGCTTTATTAACATTCTGTGTATATTTCCCCTTATGTTTGCATTGGAAATCTGCGAATTTCAATTTCTTAAAAAACACTTATGTTTTATTAAGACGTCACAAACGAAGTCCAACGTCACAAGCAAAAATCGGAGTTCATGCTTATGGCTGTTACATGGCTTTTCCATCAATTTGATCTTAGGATAATACAGTAATTTTAAGGTATAAATCACATTTGTGAACAAGGCAAGAATTTTAAAAAATATATATCATACCACGCTGACGCGCGGTATTCAGTTTGGCTGCACGCCCTGGTTTGTTAAAGGACCGATGTTCTTTACACAAAATATGAATTCATTACTTAAAAAAAAACTTTATTTAGTAAAGAAAAAATCCATTACTTTTACATTTCAAATTTGGGTATTTACCTATATTTTTACATAGAGCTTTTCTTTTAAAGGAGGCCAATACAGTATAAAAATGGCCACGACAATCGAACCAATTATAACATAAAGACATATATCAAAAGCCATCAATTTTTCTATGTATTCAATCACAAGCCAATAAGACATTAAGTTTTGACTTAAGTCTAAGAATACGTCTTGATCCTAGGGCCAGTTTTTCAATATACCAAGAAAGTATTGCGCTGAAATTCAAGGGCGTTTTGGATATTGACTAATACTCCGTCGACTAAATACAAAAAAAGTTTTATTATCGGCAGCAAGTAAAAAGAATAATGTTCTACAGACCCTTTCTCATCCAAAAATACAAATCACATAAATCAGAGATATATTGAGTTGAATTTATTTAAACCATAACGGTGATTATCATCCAATGATTTTTTTTATTCGTCACATATTTTATACTTGTTACATGTGCAGCATTGTGGAAGTCTAAGCTTCACCATCGTAAATCCGCAATCCTCGCAATAAACCCATGCATTGAAGTTACGGAAGTAAGATGTCAGACATTTGCTATCTTCTTCTGCTGAACCGGAGCACCCCCTATAATTAATTTTCACATAATTTATTCTATTCTGTATTTGGTTTTGCTGAAGAAACTATGAATTTGTCAGATTACAATTCAAGCAAATATTTCTTGTTTTAGCATGCTACAAATTAATTTTTGTTAGTTTATTCTTAAACAAAACTTGTATAAAATAAAATCTTAAATTAAGACACTTAAAAAGTCAGATTAAAATAAAGATAAAACGTTTTGGCAAATACAAGTATCATTTATCTTATACTTACGGTGTTTTGTCACATTTCACGTAGGTTAGACATTGCTTTTCTGGCTTGACGATGTAACAGGTCTTGTCATATATCTCGACTGTCGTAGGAAAGATGACGTCAGTGGGACAGACATTATCCAGCCCAAATGGAGTGTAGTAGCTGAAAACCACAGTATTGCGTACTTTTTTTTTTTTTTTTTTTACAAAATTAAAATACATGAAATACATCAAATATCGAATTTCTCTGCTTTAATTGATATGGTTTTTATCCATTAATTACATATTGTGTAGATTTTAATTTACGTGTTTGCGCAGTGAAGATATTTCTCTTTGATTTCTTCATTAACAGCCGGATTCTTTCTCAGAAGATACTCAATCTTCAGCCTGAAATGTTAATTCTATCATCAAAATATTGCTCGCTGTCGATTATGAATCATATATGTACCATTCTATATATGTAAACTGAAAACTACTAAGTTTTTTTTTCTATCATAGTATTTAAAAAAAATGTTTGCATGTTAACTTGAATGAATATTTGATACATGTATGTAGGTAAGCAAAACAATGTTGTGGAGGCTAATCTTACTTGACGGCTGAGGTTTGACACACCTCTCCGACGGGTAGCACAGGGTTGGTAGGTTCTTTACTCCAGCATTCTTTACCTTTGTCATACTTTCCATACAGGCTGGTTTTGTCATAATTATAAATGGCAAACAAGTCCCGACGTTCGGCCTGTTTAGCGACAGGAGAGTCCTCACCGACCACATGACTCCAGAACAGGAGAGAAATCACAGAGACCAGAGTAATGACCTTCAAGATGATTAAATTAACATAATGAATTGAAAATAAATTCATATCAGATTATTCCGTGAATAATTTTTTCATATGCCGTTTTAACTTTCTATTCATAAAAGTCATGTTTCGAGAACTAATGAATAGTGGTATCACTCGTGTAATTTAATTTTGTATCTCGGTACTATATTTGGAGCCTAAACTCTTTTCGATTTCTGTACATGACAATATATAATTGTGCTGGTTGATTGTCGTACTTGTTCTTAGAATATATATTGTTCTGGATCAGAAAGAAATCATAGGTTTTATCTTCAATTAAACTTCCAATTACTCTTCTGACTGACCCTCGACATTTGCAGCTTTCATTATTATCCAGAAATGATTGATTTGTTGCAAAACATGTGTGTTTTCTTTTATATGTTGTTAAAGTCTACAAAATTCTTGCAAATTTGATAAACTCTTTGATTTCGGACACAGATTTAATCATTCAATATCATTATCCAAACACAATCGACCCTAATATTTACATTTTTTGAAAGTCGAGCATCGCATGGAAAAAATTATATAATAAATATTTTAGACATGCAATAACAGAAGAAATTTTGTTATACATTTTTTTTAAATTTGCTTTTTCAAAAAATCATATATAATAACAGTAGTAGAAATTCATATAAAATGGCATACACCGTAAATTAACTTAAACTTACCTGCATTATGTTTGCCGATGTTCACTCAGTGGGTGAATTATGACTAAACGGATCAAAATTACCGTGTATAAATACAGTGTATGTTATACAATGCGTATATATTTTGCATATCTAAAGCCCATCAAATGTGCAAGAAAGAATATTAACGTTTTGACAGATTATCATATCAACTCATCAGTAAATCCCAGTTAAGTAATAAAACTACATTAAAATTGTTTAATCAAATAATCGATGAACAATCAATAATTAATTTGTGATTAATACATTCAATACAAAATGTATTCCGGGAGTAAATCTAAAATTATATCTTTTGTAAAGTATTAGTATAAATTTAAAGTTTAATGCACACTAGAACACTTTCGAAAAAATATCAGAGAAAATGTTATGTCGCCCATATTATATAGTGCAAAATATTATACAGCGCCAATCATAAGAGGATTAATGAGTTGGAGTGAAACAATGTAGTAAAGCAAAGAATAAAAAAGAATTAAGCGCACAAAACTAAAATGGAAAACAAGAAAGCTTTAAAATCGATCTAAATCTGTAAATATATTTTGTAATTTTTATTTAAGAGGGCTGAATGGACATTGCCATGTTTTGACTATATAAATCTTCTTGGAAAGAAGAGCTCTGTATACAGTTATTGGAAAACATTGAAACTTTAAACTGAAAATTAATGGAATTTTTCTTCAATAAATGATGGTTTATAGCTAAACAAATCATTATAAAAAAAAATAAAGCTAGATTTGATTAGTAATTGTGTTGACCACCCAGCCTCCTTAAATGGCTTAAATAGCTGTGTCAGATTTTGTTTTCAATAATTTACATTAGGCAATTCTTGGAAAAATGGCAAATCGTAACGTTTTTTGGCACTAAATGAACTCATCCTATGAAACCTCGATCAATTATCAGTAAGTGGCGGCATGTACTATGTACTAAATCAATTTGAACAAATCATTTGATATTGAATAAGTAAAAGGTATTTAAAAAGATTTTATCGAATAATAATGTGTAAACTAATGAGCATGTTTCATAACACATCAAGCGTATAAAAGAGAATGATGAATCGGTATATTAAGTCATCTTGATTCAGCAGTTGTACATCATGCAGGTAAATATTTTTCATCTTTAAAAATGTTTTTTTTTATTTAATTCTAATCTGAATTTCAAAGATAACAAATTTTCTTGAACAAAACCTTGGTTAGTGCCATGCTGGATGAAAAGGAGTTAATTGTCTGGTATCATGTGATGCTTTAAAGCTGCTAATTTGTAAGAAAACGTTAGGTTAACAGCAGCCGAGTGGAGTTTTGTTTTCTACACAAGCACTCAGTAGATTTATTTTGTTATGTTGATTGATTCAATTTTTTTAAATTTTGTTAACAAAATCATTCTCTTAAATACTAAACTATATGGAAGATTTTTTTTTTAATTTAGGTTGTATTTTGAACGACTTTAATGTCGAGTTGAAAATATATTAAGTAAGTGGCATAAACAGGATTTACTACAAAATATCAGTTTTATATGATTCATTATCCCAAATTGAGGGATATAGTTATTCTAAAATGGATATTGACAGGATAGAAATATTCCCATTTTTTTCAATCTTGGATTCATTTTGCTAAGTTTACACAACTTTCCTGTGTTATTTAACCATGACGTTTTTACGTATTTATTTCTAAGGAAACTCTTTTATATGTATGTATACATGTTTTAAAACGGTTTCCAAAATACATGTATTAGGTAAACATAACATATTGTAAAACCCTTTTCTCTAATTTTTATTTGAACATCTTTTAAACATCCATATCCATTCATCCATTTTTATGAATATGTAACCTGAATTTATCATGCTGATAGAATCTCGGGGCCACTCTATTTCTAGCTACGGTTCTTAATAAAAATATATGAAATTCAATACCCAGTTACTTGTACAGTAAAACACGTTTATATAGAAGGACCAGGGACGGGCGTTTTGCTTCCTTATAAAGGTAATTCATTGTATCCGTTATAATCACAAAATGTGTAAAACTCACAGGGAATAAAAATCACTTCACTATAAGCGTAAGGGTCAGCTCATTATAAGCGTGTTCACTATAAGCGTAAGGGTCAGTTCATTATAAGCGTGTTCACTATAAGCGTAAGGGTCAGTTCATTATAAGCGTGTTCACTATAAGCGTAAGGGTCAGTTCATTATAAGCGTGTTCACTATAAGCGTAAGGGTCAGTTCATTATAAGCGTGTTGACTATAAGCGTAAGGGTCAGTTCATTATATAGAGGATATCTATATTGTGTGATTTTATATTTGCTTTATCCAACGAGTTGAAATGGTGTATATATTCGCGAGGCTTGCCGAGCGAATATAACCATTTCAACGAGTTGGATAAAGCAAATATAAAATCACACAATTATAGATGTTCTATTTATCTCATACAATTTGATTTATATCATGAAGCTTTTGAGACAGCCCATAATATGACCCGAATTGATTTTTTCAAAGATTAAACGATGATGCAACGTTGTGTAATGCGGTTATTGTGACCTTGCGCAATACAATTTAGTACGTCATTTCGGAGATAAATATAACTGTTTTAATGTAAAGTTTCACTGAAATAAACCTTGAAATAATTGTTTATCTGTAAATATTTTTTCTTAGAGCTTAATCACTTAATTAAATGGAAATGCTGATCAGAAGACTTGAATAATCAAGTTTGTTGACATACACAAAGTTGCGAATGCTCGTTAGTTTGAATTGACTCGAACGAGGAACAGTTGTTGATGTTTTATAAAACGAACACCAGCCTAATGATTCGAAGTTGAAAATATTGAATTAGGATGCTTACTGCTGGTGAAATAAAAGTCTTTGGAGACATTATTTCGGTGAGTTCTTGTACAGAAACACAACCAAAGCGTTCTGTTTGCATTGCGTCGTCAGAATGAACTCCTTGTTAGCTAACGTGATTTGCAGTTTTATAAACTTCACAGTTATGTGTTTTCCTTTATATTTGTAATTTAAATCTTCGACAAAATCCATTTTAAATCAATTTTTGGTAGTAGATATAGTTATATGGAAAATACTAGAAAGTATTCGAAAATAGGTCACTGAAGCGTTGAAGCGAGGGGCTGTGTCAAAAATAGTTCGGACCGGAAGTATTTGATAAAGCATCACCCGTTTGATAAAGCAAAGGTTTATCACACGGGTAGTATAAACCACACGTATGAGATAAAAGCGTGTTCACTATAAGCGTAAGGGTCAGTTCATTATAAGCGTGTTCACTATAAGCGTGTTTTACTGTATGTCCTCATATATATTTGATATTTCATGTTTTATACACTATCTAGCACAAACTAGGGTGTTCATTCTAACGCTTTCAGTAACTGTTTTATTTTTTTTTCCAGACCATATTCCTCACTTTGATAAGCTCTGCCCTCTTTTTGGCGGCCACAGAGGCAGAAGATACGTTTGCTGTGATGCATTATGACAAAACAGGCAATTACGGAGATTTTAATAAAAAGAAAGAATGCTGGAACAGCAGCCCGAAGAACCCCGACCTCCCTGTCTCTGATGTATGCGTACCAGCCAGTACAAAGTAGGTTTCTGTTAAAAAAGAGATCCACAATTTCTAGTTTTGCTTTACCGTAAGGCTTGTTCGGAGTGTTGATGGAAAAAAAAGACATTTCGAATCAACATAGAAAATCTTTTTTACATAATTAATGTCGATTTTTTTTCCTTAGGAAAATAAAATACTCAATGAACTTATTGATTCAGAAACATTTCATAAGTAATATGATATTGTTATATATGTGTTGACTAAAAACTAAATGGAACATTTTAACATCGTCTATAACATTATTAGAAAAAAATATTTTGAATATTATTCTTTTCAAAATGTAGGATTTATTTTTAACACTATATTTATGGGTATCATATACCGTGGAATCATTTAAATTCAAGGGGAGGGGGCCATTTTCGTAGATTCCTTAAATTTTATTGGTTCGTTGGGACGTAATTTCGTGTTTTAACTTATACATACAAAAGCAAATATGACCTGATAACCCTAATTTATTAATTCATGGTTAATGTTTATTCTTGGATGAGAGTTACCCACGAATTCCACGAAAATTGAGCCACCACAAAATCCATTGATTCCTATATCATTGACATTCTTTTGAAATATCAGTACACATTCTCCTTATATCGTTTATTGTTTCTCAATTTTTGATAAAAGTTGAAAATTCTCTGGATTTATTTTAGGTTGAAAATTGAATACCTCTTAAGGAAGAATCCAAGTGTAATGGCTGCTATCAAAGAAAAGTACATTCGCTGTGACAAAAGGTATGGGAGATTAAAGATCGAATGAAGCAAAGAACAGACGACAAAGAGACGTTTGAGATATTTCAATTCATAGTTCAAGTCTATCTTCAAATTGATAGCAATTATGTTCATAGTAATACTTACGTGTATACTGTCAATATATTTAACAATACAAGTGCACAAAAACTAAATTCACCAAATAACCTTTTGAGAGATTTTTATCTGAGGTCGATTTTTTTCATATCAATTAAACTGAAAGTATGTTATTGATTTTAATGAGATAATTTCTTTTTCAGCTATTATAAAACTTTTGGACTGACAAATGTCTGTCCATCAGAGGTTGTATATCCTACCAAGGTCATGGTTTATGGAACCGAGTGCTATGTTGTCAAGCCTGAAAGTCAATGTATCAGATACGCAAAGTGTACAGATAAATCGTGAGTTCAAGTACATTCTTTGAAATATTATATAATGGGTTTTTTCACATGTCACAAAATTTGCGACAATGGGGTAAATATGTCACTCTTTTATTTGCTTCAGTCATTTTTACAAAAAAGAGCTGAAAGCTCAAGTGAGCTATTCTATTATTCTATTAGGAATATATAGAGGGAATCTTAAAAAATCTTTTTCTCAGAAATCAATCAGCCAGGAAAGCTGAAACTTGTATGAAAGTTTCCTCAGGTAGTGTAGATTCAAAGTTGTGAAAATCATGACCCCCGGGGTGGGGTGGGACCACAATGGGGGTCGAATTTTTCATAGGAATGTATAGTAAATCTTTAAAAATTTCTTCTCAGAAACCATTTGGCCAGGAAAGCTGACACTTACGTGGAAGTATCCTCAGGTAGTGTAGATTCAATTTGTGAATATCATGACCCTCGGGAGAAGGGTAGGGCCCCAATGAGGGGTCGAATTTTTCATAGGAATGTATAGAGTTAAATATTTTAAAAATCTTCTTCTCAAAAACCATTTGCCCAGGAAAGCTGAAACTTATGTGGAAGCATCTTTAGATAGCGTAGATTCAAAGTTGTGAAAATCATGACCTTTGGGGGTAGGGTTGGGGCCTCAATGGGGGTCAAATTTTTACATAGGAATATGTAGAGGAAATCTTTAAAAATCTTCTTCTCAGAAACCAATCAGCCAGGAAAGATGAAACTTGTGTGGAAGCATCCTCAGGTAATGTAGATTCAAGTTTGTTCAAATCATGATCCCCGGGGGTAGGATGGGGTCACAACGAGGGGGGGGGGGACAAATTTTTACCTAGGAATATATACATGTACAGAAAAAAATCCTAAAATCTTTTTCTAAAAAAACCATTTGCCTAGAAAAGCCGTAACTTTTGTGAAAGCAACTTCAGATAGTGTAGATTCAAACTCGTTAAAATCAAAATCTTGAGGTGTAGGGTGGTGCCACATTGGGGATCCAGTTGTACAAAGGAAAACATTTTAATAATTCACAAAAATTGAAATGTTATTACACCGTATATGGTTTTACTTATATGCAGGCATTTTTACATATTGCTGATTCTTTAGAATTGTTTAGACTTTGGCCCCTGGACGATTCTTGGGCCTCACAAGGGGTTTAGAGTTTGACGTAGGTTTATATCCCGTATATAAACAATTGTTTAGGATCTTTTTGAGAACTGCAATGCTCAACATGTGATATGACTATGGGGGGGGGGGGGGGATGGATTTTTATTTATACAGGATCTACATGTATTATACCACTTTGTCAACATATTTATGTATTATGACTCCATTAAGCTGATTTTATCATGCCTATTGTTGCTCAGGTGAGCGATGTGGCACATGGGCCTCTTGTTTTATAACAAGCTAAACAGGATATAATATTGCGTATTGTTGCGATGTCAAAGTGGTCGCTAAAATAAGCATGATGCATAATAATAAGGTATTATAGTAGATTAAACAGTGTCGTATGCAGATAGCTTAATACCAGATTGATACAGAAATACCAAAATACAAATACTACCTTTTTTTTCAAACAATGGCAAAAAATGAAGACACTGACAACAAAGCAGCACGTAGTACAGTTCAAACAATGGTTTTTAACGTAATTTAATATATATATATATATATATATATATATATATATATATATATATATATATAATTCAAAAACATGTAAAAAAAAAAAAAAAAAAAAAAAAAAAAAAGTTTTAATAATACTTGATTGGTAAAAGGTCAAACAGTAGCGCCAAGACAATGGAAATATACAGTTTACTTAAACTCTGGTAAAGGTGTTTTCAAATGATAAAGAAATATCTAAATAATTTTCAAACCGTGGCTATTTGGGATTGAATAAAGAAATAGCACTAAAGTCATATTCTTATAACGATTTCTTCTTAATCTTCATAATGTTTCCAATGCAAGGTTAAGTAATGAGAGTACGTCTTAACTTTCGTTCTCTCATTAACAGAGGCTGCCTGGAAGATGTCAACAAGAAAAGTCAGTGTCTGATGGACAGTTTCCGCCAGTTTGACACCTGGATCTACTGTGAAAAGTGTGGGTTTAGACTCGTCCAACTGAAGCTTCCCCAGTGCTGCACCTGTAGCACATACAAGGAATGTGATTTGGGATCGGGATAGAGGAGAGGTGCAGAATGCTTTGATGTCTTTGTGACAAACATGCATAATAAAGACAGATTTTAGTCTGTTCAAAACGTTTAACTTATTTCTTATTTTCCTTAAGCGCACCATAGTAGAATAGTAGAAAGGATATTATAATTATTCAGAATTCTTTGATGTGTTAGTGGCAAACATAGATAATGAAGAAATGTTTGATAGAATTGAAATAGATAGAATTGAATTAGATTTAGTTTACTTTAATTCGTTTAGCAACAGAAGCAATTTTTAACGTTCCACAATGCAGTGTTGCCCGAAGTAATGAATGTTTGAGGTAATTTTCAATATGATTTCTTCTTTCAAGAATAGTGCTGGGAACTGATTACGAATGTTGAAATTTAATTTGAACAGCTAAAGATTATGTATCGCCTATATTCCGTAGAGTTTCAATTGTTTTTGTAATGCCATCTAACCAGTTTATATCGAATTGCTCACGTACATGTATGAATTAAAACATTCATCTAACGTTATCAAATACTTTCGATAAGTTATGACTACATGATTATTTACTATTCAATTTATGCATCGGGGTTGAATATGTATTGCTTATTTCATAGAATCCAAGTTTTATGAAGAACATGCTAATGCCAGACTTCCAAAATGTTGTAGTGTCTTTCCATAGATATAAAAGTTTTAATAATACTTGATTGGTAAAAGGTCAAACAGTAGCGCCAAGACAATGGAAATATACAGTTTACTTAAACTCTGGTAAAGGTGTTTTCAAATGATAAAGAAATATCTAAATAATTTTCAAACCGTGGCTTTTTGGGATTGAATAAAGAAATAGCACTAAAGTCATATTCTTATAACGATTTCTTCTTATTCTTCATAATGTTTCCAATGCAAGGTTAAGTAATGAGAGTACGTCTCAACTTTCGTTCTCTCATTAACAGAGGCTGCCTGGAAGATGTCAACAAGAAAAGCCAGTGTCTGATGGACAGTTTCCGCCAGTTTGACACCTGGATCTACTGTGAAAAGTGTGGGTTTATTCTCGTCCAACTGAAGCTTCCCCAGTGCTGCACCTGTAGCACATACAAGGAATGTGATTTGGGATCGGGATAGAGGAGAGGTGCAGAATGCTTTGATGTCTTTGTGACAAACATGCATAATAAAGACAGATTTTAGTCTGTTCAAAACGTTTAACTTATTTCTTATTTTCCTTAAGCGCACCATAGTAGAATAGTAGAAAGGATATTATAATTATTCAGAATTCTTTGATGTGTTAGTGGCAAACATAGATAATGAAGAAATGTTTGATAGAATTGAAATAGATAGAATTGAATTAGATTTAGTTTACTTTAATTCGTTTAGCAACAGAAGCAATTTTTAACGTTCCACAATGCAGTGTTGCCCGAAGTAATGAATGTTTGAGGTAATTTTCAATATGATTTCTTCTTTCAAGAATAGTGCTGGGAACTGATTACGAATGTTGAAATTTAATTTGAACAGCTAAAGATTATGTATCGCCTATATTCCGTAGAGTTTCAATTGTTTTTGTAATGCCATCTAACCAGTTTATATCGAATTGCTCACGTACATGTATGAATTAAAACATTCATCTAACGTTATCAAATACTTTCGATAAGTTATGACTACATGATTATTTACTATTCAATTTATGCATCGGGGTTGAATATGTATTGCTTATTTCATAGAATCCAAGTTTTATGAAGAACATGCTAATGCCAGACTTCCAAAATGTTGTAGTGTCTTTCCATAGATATAAAAACGATTGTTCTTCTATGTACATTCAACGACAGATCTAAAATTACGATAAGTTGTCCGTTCAGACGGGATATATGTTCTTTTAACGTCAAGAATGCGTCGTGTTAAATAAAGACATTCTGAATGCGGGTGTGTTTTGAAGCATATGGTAAAAGAGTAATGTCTCGTTAAGACTATTAAATAAACATTAAAAAGACAATGTTTCAGGTATAAGTTTACCAAAGGTTTTGGTGATTTTACTTTTTCGATGTCCATAAAAAGATATCGGGTAGCAAAATCCAGGCTCCGCGGTGTCGATGCACAACGCGTGATGACTGTAAAAATGTATTCATCAACAAAATGTAAAAGAAGTGCATTGCAATCAGGAATAAGAACAAAATAGAAGTAAACATCTCAGTTTTAGGTCCCTTGAATCTCTCAAGTAACCTATTACCACTTTCCTTTGTCCGTCGTCGTGCATCGTCAATCGTGCGTCGTGTGACATGCGTCGTCCTTTAAAAATTTCACATTTAAGCTTCTTGAAGACAACAAAGCCATTTTTTTATTTTTAGTTCGAAGCATCTCTAGAATAAAGAGAAAACTAAATTGTGCTTTTCATGCCCTTAACAACCCCGGAGTCTTAGGGTTTTGGCCAAGTATGCACAAAAGGCCAATTTTCGAAAATATTTTTCTCTTCTCCCACATATGTAAGCTTCACATATGGAGAAGCTTACATGTATGTGTATGGTACGATATTCATTGTCTGAATATGATAAAATTTGTATAGCTATCCCTCGAATACTTAAAATCTATAAATTGTATATGCTTTGAGTCGAGGGCCCCAGAAGGGATAATTTTGACGTTCTATTTTATAATTAGATATGGTGTCAGATGTATGAAAATAATGGTCAATTGCAAAAGAGCTCTCTTCGATTGTCTTCCACACCGATACGCAACCATCCTCATAAAATGCAGAAGACAACATCTGATATTTTTTTCTGTTAACAGCAGACAAATTCAAACTACTGCAAACAAACCTGTCGTATTACCTCGTTCTGCATGCTGCTTTTCTGAATTACTCTTCCCGCGCACATGCGCAAAGCCACCTGAAGCGTTAATCGTTTATGAATATGCATAGATAAATTGCCGTTATTTATTTTCAAATTATGGCTAATACCGCGTTAATATTTATCAAAAAATTGCAAATTTTCTGTAAACTTATTTTTCATATATCTAGACATGCTGACAAAATTTGGATCTGGTTTCCAGCATCGCAAAAATGCCGTTAAAAACGTCATATATACCTTTAAGATAAAGGAGCTGAATAAATAAATAAACAAAAAACCGTTAAAATGAGTTTGGGATTATTGCTAGACGTTGACGTTAACGTCAAAATCCTAAACTAGAGTACTTGGGTGCATATTGAGCATTACTATATAGAACATCAAAGGTACTGCAATACATGTAAGTGCAGAAAATGCACTTAAAATTGATTTAAACATTCTTTTGATTTGACCTTCGTGTAGCAATGGTACACAAAATATCAGAATGAAGAGAATTAGTTACTTTGGCTTTATATTTATAACAAAAGAAGACAGAAAAATAGAAAACATCAAATATCGTTCTCTTTTTAAGTGTTTCAAAGTAGAAAAATAAACCGGATTAAGTAGCAATAAAATGTCATCGCGATAAAATCTATGGAATGCTTCTAAATAAAGAAAAAATTGTCATCAGCTTTTAAATTGCCCTAGCCATGATTTGAACTCGAGAACAGCGAAAAAAATCCAGTAACGTAAATGTCTTCGTGCTTCGTTTTCTTATCTCTTCAATATGCTTTTACAGCAAGATTTGTATTTCATCCTTAACTTAAGGACAGTATGGTTTGTGACACCATTGTCTAGATTTCGTTCTTCACCGGAATAAAGTTTCTCTCCTCGTCTTTGAAACCATATTAGGTCTTGGGGTTTTTTTTTGGGGGGGGGTGGGGGGGGGGAGGGGTTGTTTTATATTTTTTCTTTTTTTTTCTTTTTTAATTTTAGCTCACATGAACCGAAGCTTCAAGTGAGTTTTTTGATCACCAGTTGTCCGTCTTACGTTCATCCGTCTGGTTGTAAACTTTTAACATTTTTGAATTCTTCTCTAGAACCACTGAGCCATATTTAACCAAACTTGGTACGTCAAACCATCGTTATAGGAAGGGGATTCTAAAGTATTAAAATCAGGTCGAAACTCTTTTTAAAAGGGGGATAATTACAAAACAGTAAAATAGGTTGTGTGTCTGAAAAAAATTTCTTCTCAAGCACCACTGTACCAAAAATTTCAATATTACTTCAAAGATGACAGTGAAGATTTTAATTTGTGACCCTGGACCAATATTTGGGCCCCCAAGAGGGGTCAATGTTAAACATAGAAATATACAGAGAAACTGTAATAGAATCTTTTTCCCAAGAACTGAAATGATACGATTTGTGATATTACTAAGCAAGCATCCTCAGATATTGGAAATTCTAAATTGTTAAAACCATGACCCACAGGCCAATAATTGGGCCCCAGGAGGGGTTCGAAGTTTAACAAAAAAGTATACAGGAAATGTGTTTTAAAATCTTATTCTCAAGAACTTCACTGCTACAGTTTGAAAGATTATTATGCAAGTATCCTAAGGTAGTGCAGATTCTAAATTGTTCAGACTGTAACCCCCAAACCAGTACTGGGGTCCTAATAAGGGTTCAAAGTTTAACATCAAAATATAAAAGTTTTGGGGGTTTTTTTAAATCAAGAATTGTAATGCTACAATTTGTGTTATTACTATGCAAGCATCCTCAGATAGTGTAGATTCTAAATTGTAAAAAATATAAACCATAGGCCATTAATGGGACCCTAGGAGGATTTCAAAGTTTGACATAGAAGAATATAAGGAAAATGTCTAAACATCTTCTTCTCAAGAATACAATGCTATAATTTGTGAGATTACCATGCAAGCATCCTTAGGTAGTGTAGATTCTAAATTGTTAACATCGTGACCCCATGACAAATAATTGGACCTTAAGAGGAGTTCAGAGTTCAATTTCGAATATAATGGGGGAAATGGTTAAATTTATTCTAAAGAACTAAAATGGAACAATTCGTGAAATTGTTTTGCAAGCACCCTTTAATAGTGTTGATTCTAAATTATTAAAACCCTGACCCATAGGCCAATACTGGTATCCCAAGAGGGGTTCAGAGTTCATTATTCTAATATATAGAGAAACTGTTTGAAAATCGTCTACTCAATAACTACAATGCTACAATTTGTGATATTACTATGCAAGCATCCACATATAATGTAGATTCTAAATTCATTTGTTAAAATATAAACCCCAGGCCAATAATAGGGCCCTAGGAGGATTTCAAAGTTTGACATAGAAGGATATAGGGAAAATGTCTAAACATCTTCTTCTCAAGAACTTCAATGCTACAATTTGTGAGATTACTATGCAAGCATCCTAAGGTAGTATAAATTCTAAATTGTTAACATCCTGACCCCATGACAAATAATTGGGCCTCAAGAGGAGTTTAAAGAAAAATTTAGAAATTTAATGGGAAAAAATATTTAAGAATATTCTCTAGAACTACAATGCAACAATACGTGAAATTGTTTTCAAGCACCCTTAAATTGTGCAGATTCTAAATTGTTAAAACCGTGACCCATAGGCCAATACTGGTGTCCCAAAAGGGGTTCAACGGTAATAAAACTAATATTTTGAGAGAAACTGTTTGAAAATCCTCTACTCAATAACTACAAGCTACAATGTGAAAATTTATTATTCAAGCATCCTAAGGGAGTGTAGATTCTAAATTGCTAAAACCATAACCCCACCTCCCCCCCCCCACCCCCGGACCAATACTGGGACCCCTAGATTGGTTCAAAGTTCAGTATAGAAGTAAATAGGAAAAATGTTTTTTTACAAAAATCTCATGAAATAAAATGCTAAATTTTGTTATTTTTCTAAGTAAACATTCTCATATCTTCATTACAAGGTCACAGTGACCGCGATTTATTTTTATAATTATTTATATATCATGTTGTCATCTTTAATACGTTGAGGCCTAGGATAATAAGATTAAACAGTTGATGCATCTTCGATCTCAAAATATGATGTCCAAAAAGTAGGCGTCTTTTTATGCATTGTTTAATGTATTGTAAAATCTTGGAATTCATGAGAGTTTAACAATATTTTTTATAACGTTTCATATTTAAACATTTCGAAATAGAACGATACGTCAAGAACTATTTTTCAGATGAGTGATGTGACCCATGGACTTCTAGTTTGCTTTGTTCTGTTTTTTTTTTGTTTGTTTGGGATTTTTTTTTTTATTATTTTGTATATTTTGTTTTGTTTTCTTTTTTCTTTTTTTCTTTTTAAGAGGGGAGGGGATTATATTTTAATATATAACAATATATAAAACACAATTGTACATATATATGTAATGACGTTTCAATACTGTTTTATGAGGGTATGGGAACTTCGGAGCATTACTATGGAATTAAAGCTGCTGTCATGCATGTACAACTAATGCTTTTCTTCACTTATTTTCTAGAATAATAATTTGCTGACACATTTTGTTGTATTTTTTATTTCTTGCTTTGCATAATATTTTGAATAGTTTATATTTCGCAGAATTTTTACATAATTTCTACAATTTTAACCTGATCCAACTAGATGCTGAGAGAACGATCAGCATCTGTACTATAAACATGATGAATTTTTCAAAGAACAAGATATCTGTGAGCCAATACTCACTAGTAATACCCCCGCTCTGATGTGAATATGCAAAATAAGCAAAGTCAACATTTAACAGGATGTGGCATGATATGGCATGCCTAAACAAATACTGTGTTAAAATTTCAAGTATCTGCAATAACTAGTTGCTGAGAAATCTTTGACGAAAATTTGTTTGAACATTTAGGCTAAAAAAAACAAAGTTGTCATTTAACAGGGCTTGACGTCCGATTGGTACAAAAATAGATCCCACGATATGGCATGCATTAACAAATACTGTGTTAAAATTACAAATATCTGCAATAAATAGTTGCTGAGAAATCTTTGACGAAAATTTGTTTGAAAATTTAGACTAAAAAAAACAAAGTTGTCATTTAACAGGAAGTTGACGTTTAATTGGTACAAATATAGATCCCACGATATGGCATGCCTAAACAAATACTGTGTTAAAATTTCAAGCATCTGCAATATATAGTTGTTGAGAAATCTTTGACGAAAATTGATTTGAAAATTTAGGCTAAAAAAAACAAAGTTGTCATTTAACAGGAAGTTGACGTTTGATTGGTACAAATATAGATCCCACGATATGGCATGCCTAAACAAATACTGTGTTAAAATTTCAAGCATCTGCAATATATAGTTGTTGAGAAATCTTTGACGAAAATTGATTTGAAAATTGTTCAAAACTAGGATTGATGGGAGAGGTTAGGGGATCATGATTATATTGGATATTGCTACAGTGACCATTAAAGGCACTGTAAATGGAACATCAGAGCGTGTTGATTCATTTTTTCTTCTTCAAAACCTCAATTTTGATAATTTAAACGGGCATGGTAACAATAATTGAACTGAATTTTATCTTTCCAGTTTTAATGTTTGATTGCGTTGCTAGGGTACATAAAATACTCAGTCAAAATCTGAATGTCATTTGTGACAGACACAATTCATTGCAATGCAAACGTGGATTCGTGCCAAACTAAATATTTGCTTGACTATTGGAAACCCTTTAAAAAGCATTGTAAACCTAAAAAAAGAAAACTGAAATTTAAGAATTGTCAGCTTAAATCGCAATCATGCCCCTTTAAAGATGCATGGTCACGATTTGGGTCAAATTCTATTTTTCTATGTTTATTATTTACAATGCTTTAGACCAAATTTGAGAGTCAGTCGTAGAGTTATATGCTAGATACAGAGCTCACAATTCTGTCATGTAAACAATGCTCGTGCCATGTTTTTGTTTTCATAGGTTCAATACACCAGTTAAAAATCTTTTCAAGCTGATTTTTCTAACTTCTTATTCAATTTAAGCATAAATAATTAGATCCTAACGTTTAACACATTCATTTTAGGTCTAAAACTGGAATTTTTACTTCAACATGCATTCAAAAGCTTTGTTTATATAGCAAACAATTGCAATCTCTGTAACTCGCTTGCAACTCAATGAATGACACCCAAGTTTTGGTTGCCTATTTAAAATGCCTTACTGAAGCATAGTAAAGTTTAAAATAGGAAAAATAATTCTTGACCAAAATCGTGACCATGCCCCTTTAAAGCTTTTTCAACGATTAACATTTGAAGCAAAACTTGTTGATTTACGGGTTATCTTAATTTGTAAAATTCACTGAAATATATGTTTCATCAATCGAAATAGACAATTTTTAAATAGTGAAGTTTACTCATATTCTTTCGAGTCATTGATTTTAACTTTTAATATTTTATTCATGTAGTGACAATGCATCAACATTTCTTTGCCTGGCGGTAAAAAAGTTTTATAAATTAGGGGTTTAGTCATCTACGGCGTTTTGTGTAATAAACCATCAACCGTTTTCGTGAATCAATTTATCGATGAATATGAAAATCATCAAAAAATATAGAGCGGTCAAATTACAATGTTATTAATCCATTATCTATTATCAGTATATTGTTCAGTAGACTGGTGAACATTAATCCCTTATTATCATATGTAGGTCAAACGTACGTTTAGTACATGAATGGGTTTTTTAATCTATATATTTTTATTTTTTTTTAGGGGGGGGGGTCTACTTTTTGAACTATAGAGTAAATCAAAGCTAAATCCATGGCCATTGATTCTATCAATACAATATATTAATAATTTTTAGCAAATTTTGGTTCTATTCTTACTTTAAACAAAACAGGATCTTTGTCTTCATCCATTTTATTATTTTATTATGGTAAATGAGAGGAGAACCAGAGTTAACCAGATGATATGTAAAAGGTTTTTTGCATTTCGTAAAAAAGAATCTTAAATATCAAATTTGTTCAACTTGTGACGGAGCATCAAAGACAACAGAATCATTTCGTGTCTTTCAGGCAAAATTTATGGTTAAGTCTTTTATTAAAAACAATTAGAATCATGTGCATTGTATGATGTAATCAATATTCGTTGATTATCAATTGTTGGGGAATGTTATTACATATTCTATTCATATGATCATTGGTCACGAGTTTATGGATCCTTTCAATTGATTCAGAAAAATTGATACCCCGAAAATTAATATACGTGAATCTCCAGTAAATATATGTAATGTGGTAGATCGGGATTTCGTTTATATTTATTTTTATTAGTATTCAGATCCCGATGGGATTTAATGCTATTACTTTGGTAACGCCCACTTTATTCGATAGCAAATAACGTTAATGACAGTTTCTTTTGTTCTGTTCCCTATATAAAGTCGTGTATCTTCATATTTGACGAGGGAGACAGCTGGTTTCGCTAGCTACTTTTCTCCCGAGTCCCCATCTTGTCTGTCTAAACTAGGTCCCTATTAATGTTAAAGTTAGGTTTCAGGGTTGGGGGATTTTAAGTACTTGCTATTGACTTGTTTGTTCTTATTTTGTTATAATAAATTTATATAGGGTTGTTAATCTTGGTTTTCATTTACTTTGAGTTTGGTTTATTATATCTGGTTCATTTATATTGAGAGTAAATCGTTTTCACTTAATATTTGGTAGTTGGTAAAGTTTAATTCTTAATGTAGAGGTCAACCAAATTCAGTCTCAAAACAAAAATAAACACAACGCGAAGTACTGATAAAAAGCCTAAATATAATACACGGCACTGACCTGCTACAGTATAATTATATGTATAGCAAATGTTATTCTAGATGCATTATTACTTTTTCAACAACGCAGTAGTCTTTCCAATTAAATATATGATAACTTTAATTGAATTTCAACGACGCAGTAGTTTTTTTTCCCAAAGGCAAATATCACGTGACATCTGATAAGATGGTGGGTTATGTATTTGATTATCTGTCTGTGAAGTGCTTCTTAATTCAAAACGTTAATTTCTTTACACGTGCGTAAACTTACATTATGATAGTAAACCTCATGCCGACATCCTGTTTCCACATTTTTTTGTTTTAATTTAAGAGAGTAAATCATTTAACTTTTTATACAATAAAACAGAAAACAAACCGAAAGGAATTAAGTCGATACCAAACTATTGAAAGAGAACTCTTAGAAACAAAAAGTGTAAACTGCCCAATCATTGTTTTGTTTTATTTAAATGAAATATTGACTACATTCCTTCATTTATTATCAACTTTTTTTTAACAAAATGTAGTAATTCAGTAGGCTAAATTCATTATTATATTTCTAATACACGATATATTAAAGAAGAGATTATTTTGCATCGATCCTGCTCTAAAGTCCGGTTTAAACGGCAATATATGTTGTATACAATTTTTCATAAACAACATTGCAATTTGTTATATTCAGTAGTATATTCTCACTACATAACTCTATAATAGTGAATAATAGTAATATTAGCTCGTCCGAAAAATATTGACCAGTCAATATTTTTTTAATATTGACCGGCTAGGAATAATATCTAGAGAACATTCCCTCTATTTTAATTAATCGCTTCTGATTCGTTGATTCGTAAATGGTGACGCAAATAAGTCTTCGCGACTCCAAAACAAGGTGACATCAAAATAGGCAATCAGTCAAGGCAAGTAAACAACGGACGCGCAATGCGACGATTTGCTATAAGGATTTGCGAATTGTGAAGAAACTCAGGTAGAACATCAGTAACCGAATTCCTACGGGCGGCGGAATATCACCATTGACCGTTTTATTCCGACGATATTTTGGAAATGAACTTTGCGCAAAATTTGAAATTCTATGTTGAGCTGAGAAAATTATAGCGATCTGTTTTCAAATCCTTTTTTGAATTTTGGTTTGTTTCTTCATATAACAAAACAAATGTTGACTGTATTTTCGGGCAACATTGATTATATTAGCCCCCTTGGGACGAATATATTGCCCTCCGCTTTGCGTCTGGCAATATTTCGTCCCTCGGGGGCAAATATAATCAATGTTGCCCACAACCCCAGTGAATATTTGTGAGAAGTTGCCCACATGTCTACATGGTTATTGTGATATCAATTTCCTCTTTTCATTCAAACAAAGCAAACGCCCATTTTTGAAAGCACACAATTACGTACATTTTAATAATTGCACAGCTTGTGTAAATGTAATTGTCCCAAAATTTGCGTTTTCTCAGTCAAAAAGATATATATATATATATATATATATATATATATATATATATATATATATATATATATATATATATAACCAAAATTATATCTGCCCTGAGAGGCCAGTGAAAGAAAGTAGTGTCATGTTGTAAATTTTGAATTTCCTGGGTGGGTGTGAATACAAAATTTACAACATGACAACATGTTGTAAATTTTGTATTTACACCCACCCAATAAATTCAAAATTTACAACATGACAGTAGCATGCGTCTTGCTGCAAGATATATGTATAGATCCGCTATTATATCTGAACGCGTGAAATATTTGTAAAAATATGAACAGAATTGCTCAAATCAAGATATATTTGCATCTTTAATAGATCTTCAAGCTCCCAGATTTCACGGTAGCATTTAAATTGCCAGTTCGGGGCTATTATTTTTCGAAAGCTAATAGATCCCGAACTGGCAATTTATTTGCAAACTAATTTCGGATCGACCTTACGAAAACCTAGATACATATCAATTATGTCGCGCCGTACTTTTTGATTTTTTCATTCATGTAACATGCTCCTGTTCTGTAACCTATGCAATCCGCAATACTTGTTGGACAGATATTTCGAACTTATTTAGTGTCTATCTCTTCAGCAAACTCTGTGCTCGTTCATACGATGATCTTTTTCGATACTCCTTGGCCGCAAAACGTATGCGCATTTAGATGAATGGCGCGAGTAATTTTCAAAAACTCACTTATCATCTAGTGCTAGATTGTGTCCCGCTCTATTATCGGACTCTCTCACGAGTCATCCGCTGACAAGGTCAGCAACTGGTACAAATCTCAGGAAATTATGTATTTATTTATTTATTTACATACTGTGTGTAGATATATATATATGTACTTGTACCTAATTCAACTTTAATATATTGTATGATGTTTCACTATTACTGATGTATTTTTGATATGTATGTGTTCACAATCTCTGGAAAGAGGAAACAAAGAATGAATGAATAAATACATATCGTTCTTTGGTCAATCTGAGATCGGGGAGCTTGAAGATCTATTAAAGATGCATTATCTCTTGATTTGAGCAATTCTCTCCATATATTTATAGTAAAACAATTTAAAACGTTTTTATAAAAAATGATTTTAAAAACTAAGTAAACGTAGATATTGTAATGATCTACCAAAGTTCAAGCAGATATAAAGAATATATAAAAAATATAAACTTGGACACTTACACGTCAACTTAAATGTACCTAAGTATACAAACACTATCTCTTTTTTATCATTTTAAGTCCACGAAACATTGTTTGTGTGTGTGTGTGTGTGGGGGGGGGGGGGGGGGGTTAAAGGCGGGCTTCTTGTTTTAAAATATAGAATGGAATTAAATGAGGAAATGTGAGGAAAATAATACAAAGTTGACAAATTGTATACACCATATTTTCTCGTGTAAACCTGCCTTGATGGGTTGCCCAAATCTTAAGAAAGTTAGTAGAGGGGCTCCGATTGAAAAAAAAAAAAAGACAAAGATTTGGGAATTGTTTGGCAAACATGTCTCATCAGTTTGTTTTGAATTGAAGCTGTCCAGATTACCGGTACATTCCCATTTAAGTATAAAACAAATTTCATTTATTTGAGGAAAAGATAATGAATAAGTTTACAGCATATCATAAATTACAAATTGTTTTACAATCCTTTCAAAACATATCAATACAATCAGTTCGCCAGAGAGGAAGGAGAACCGGGATCACATTACAAATTATCATATACCTATACAATCTGATTACATCAAAAATATATCTTAAGTATATTTATCAGTCAAGCATATCGCGATTTCTTGAATCCGAGTCAAATCAGAATTTCTCCTAATTTTATCTGTGGTCGTGCTAATCAATATACAATGTATATTGAGTGTAATTTAACAATTCCAGAAGTTCGATTTCATCTATTCGACTCGATAAACACTTAATTACAATGTTTTATAACAGAGTATTATATATATATATATATATATATATATATATATATATATATATATATATATATATATATATGTGTGTGTGTGTGTGTGTGTGTGTGTGTGTGTGTGTGTGTGTGTCATTAAGTCAAAGCTTCTTTCTTTGTCATTTTTGATCGGATCAAACACTATGCAGGTATGACTTTTATTAGCATAATGAAGATTTAAACATAATATTTCGGTATGAATATCAGAATTATTAAAGTAAAATCATTTTTTTTCCAAATTGCTTTATGTCTTATTATTTTTTCATTTGAGCTTTCGCTAGGGTTTAAGTAATAATGTCTTTTTATTCAATTAATATTAAAATTAGTTTTTTGTGAATGCCTTTATGAAAAATTACATCACACAGATTAAACGAATTTAAAATCAAAGGTTATCAAAAAAAAATTTGTCATTGCTTTAAATTAGAAATGCCAGCCACAAAAAAAGAGACAAACATACAATGAGAAAGAGCTTTAATCACAAAATCAGACGGATATACACCCATACATAGTGGACAGAGAAACATAGAGTGAGAAAGATCGAAAACCACAGAGAGAGAGAGAGAGAGAGAGAGAGAGAGAGAGAGAGAGAGAGAGAGAGAGAGAGAGAGAGAGAGAGAGATGTAATGGATAATGCAGATATACATGTATAATTTATAAACTTACATAATATACCGCATGACGATACCTTTTTCCACGACATTTTGTGATATTAGAGATACTTCATCTAGGATTGTAAACATATCTAAGAAATTGATTCATAAAGCGTAAAATGTCCCATCGTAGTTTTTTATTCTTATAACTGGCAAAACTTTTCGATTTATTTTTCTTTCCCTTTTTTATTGTAGATCCGTTTATTGGCTGGAACGTTCCTTGCCTTTATTGGTTGTGTGGCTGGGCATGATCAGAGCTTTCTTATTCAAAATTATGACAAGGTCAGCGTGTACGGACAGTACAACAAAAAGGAGAAATGCTGGGACCAGGAACCAGAAAATCCCATCCATCCCGTTTCTGACGAATGTCAGCCTGCTAGCGTAAAGTAGGTTGCTCTTTGTTTTAATTAAAACATACAATTACTTTATTTGGTCTCATCAGCATTTGCAATGATCGCGACCTCCATGGCCAATATCAACAACCACAGTCCAATAAAAGCATTTCTTGATAATATTTACGCCTTTTTTTTTTAATCTCTCTTAAATCATTCAGATACAGAGGGTAAAAGTACTTTTGTTGTATTTGCTATCAAAGGAAGAGCAAATTGTTTCATACGTAGACCATATTTTAAAGAAGTCCGGGTATCGCACTACGTCATGATACGGATTTTACAATACTGGTTCGACTTTTATATAGCGTTTTAGATATCTGGCATTGATTTTGCTCTGCATCGCGGTTGTAAACAATGGCAATAGTAAGCAATTAGAACGGTAATTTATGTATTGTATGAGAGATAAAAATGATTAATGTTGAGAAACTCGATTTTGTTAAAATAAAACGAAAAACGAAATTTCTGATTAACCAGGTTATCAAGTATGCTTATAGATTTGTTTTGATGGGTCCCCTCGCCCAGAATTTTTTCTTTTTTCTTCTACTAAAATCGGTTAAAATTTAGAGACAGAAAGCTATTTCGTATTTCAATAATCGTAAATAATTAATGATTAAATAATATCTATTATTGTTGACAGAACTATGCAGAAAACTGTAGCAAAATGTATTTTTTACGAAATTTTCTTCAGGGTCTACATGGTTTAGAGCTTATAGCGTGAAAAGTAATCCATCAACATATGATTTATTTTACCTAATCTTTTTTCTAAGATGTCATTCTATATAATAAACTCCATGAATTTAGGTTTGAGTCCATAAAATTATAAAAAAAAAAAAAAATGACCAAACACTATACAAGCATCGAATTTTTTTGTATTCTATTTTGATGAAAAAATGACAATAACAAACCGTCAACCGTCTCAAAAATCCATAAAACGAAATACAAATTCAAAGCAGAGCAACATGGACCTCCAAAAAGATAGAGGTAGGATCAGGTGACTAGGAGGAGTGAGCATACTCTGCTGACCGGTCGCACCCGCCATGTGCTCCTTGTCACAATTGGGCATGTCATAATCGAGGTAAATGTCAAAATCGGGAAAATGTCATAATAGGAAAAAAACGAAACGTTGATGATTTGGTTTGTTTGTGATGGTCAAAATACAAACCTTGAGGCAACACGGACCTCCATTACATTGGAGGTAGGATCAGGTGCCTAGGAGGAGTGAGCATCCTCTGCTGACCGGTCACACCCGCCGTGTGCTCTTTGTCGTAATTGGGAAAAAACGGATAAGTCCGTAGACAATTAGGTGATAAATTATGGTCTAACAATTAGCATGCGACCCAGTGGATGATTGTATTTGCTGACAAGGTCGTTGTATCGACCATAGAATTTACGACAAGATGACTTCAAACGAGCCTGTTGGTAGTCATGTTTTATCAACTTGTTTGTCAGTAGCTTGTCTCGCCTTAGAAACTGTTCATACGAAGAGCATGCCCTTGTGTATCGAATTAAGTGAGAGACAAAAACATCATATGCAGGTGATGAAGGTATATTGTTACATAAGAAAGGAAAGTTGACTATAGAAAAATTGAAGTCATCGCGTTTATCATAAAGTTTTGTTAAAGATACATCAGGCTCATAAAGCGTACTTGCATGTACTTGCAACAATTTGCGCAAAAATATTGATGTGATGCGGTTTAAATAAATGTTTATACTCTATTTTGTATATCCAGTTCTAATTTCCCCAAAATTGGTTAATATTCTTAGGAAAAATGGACGTCTGGCAAATGTCATAATTGTCAATAATTTTCGCAAGGGGGACACCTGTCTGAATGATGATAACAAAAAAACTAGCATGTAAACATATATATTTTCTGATGTATATGTATTGCTAGAATGTATATCTATCATTTAAAGCTAAGCTTTCAATGATTGAGCCCATTTAGTGCCGAATATAGGACTACCTTAAGATACTTCAACTATCTGAAAGTCTGACATTGGGCTGTGCATTTCGTGTTTTCAATGTAGGCATTTGTTTCGGTAGCTGCATCTGTAGCTCCCGGTCTGAAAAAATTCGGATGGACGACCTGGGAGCTACAGTGCCTCCCATAGTAAAGATCTGCAATTTACGGCGCACTAAAATTTGCGCTAGTTTTGGACTGATTAACCTTATTTTCACACAAATTCTGTGGACAAAATTGTACCATTAAATTCTTCAGTCAATTTACTACTGATATCGGTACTTTTCTTGCCTCAAACTTTCTCTTAAACACGCTAACCGACATCGGAAATTGAAGCATGTTAACTTCACGTCGAGATCGAGAGTCGCCATTTTCACATGTAAAAAAAACTGCACCACTTCACTTTACGGGGCTGGTGATGGTGTTTAAAAGAATATCAGCGGCAAGTAAAGTATTCATATCTGTAATAAAATGTCCGAGAAATTTTTGGGAATTAAATATTTGTATAGAATGTGTTCGGAAATAAGGTTAATCAGTCCAAAACTAGCGCATTTTTATATGCGCCGTAATTTTCAGATTTTTACTATGGGAGGCACTGTAGCTCCCAAGTCGTCCATCCGAATTTTTTCAGACCGGGAGCTACAGACCTGCAGCTATTGTTTCGCTTGATCATGAAGTTATTCATGTATGATAAAATCTACAAGATAACAGAAAGCATTATCCAAAATGAATCTAATTTTTATTTACGGTACTTGAAGCGTTTAATGTACCGAAAGTAGATGAAAATTATGTTTAAAGTTTTAAACAGCTGAATGTATGTGCAACTCAATACGGACACATCAATATATAATGATAAGATATATAAGGGTTAGTTTCTGATTCGGTCACTAGAAGTTTAAACAAATTCTGATTTCTTACCAAATAGTGGAGAAAATACTAAATAGATGTAGATATGACTCAATATTTACATTCAGTGTATATTTCCCCTTATGTTTGCATTGGAAATCTGCGACGTTCAATTTTCTATGAATACACTTTGATAATTCATGCGCCATGTGCACAAATATAAACTTCTCCACGTGTTTTGGGTATATTTATTTTCGTAAGATTAAATGAAACGTTTAATCTTACATAACCAATTTGATATGTACTTTTGAAAAATAATCATTAAATTATATCTATTCCTTTAAAAATTGGATTTTTCTCTAGAGAGTTTCTGGCACTATATTTTTAGTCGCGGAACCGAACTAAAAAAGATTAATATGGCTGTTCCATGTATGTTTCATATCCCTGACTGAGATCGTATGTATTGGCTTTACAGCAACGATACACATATATTTCATACAAATAGACATCAGTATGAATATAAATATAAGCATTGAATGCCTATTTTTGGATGTCGTCGGTCCTGACACACCAAGCGGTGCAGACAAATTATCATACTGCGCTAACGCGCGGTATTCAATTTGTCTGCACCCCTTGGTGTGTCATAGGACCGACGACATCCAAAAATAAGCATTCAATGCTTAATTAAAGGCCGTAGATTAAATATATTTATAAATGAATGAATGCGATTGAGTACCTTATTCGGTTGAATTGATAAAATATAAAACTGACTGCACGTCTGCAGCGAGACACATGGGACTATACTCTTGCACTTGAAAATTGCGTAAATAAATTTGATCCCATTCCATCATTATTGATTAATAGAAACATTGCGTCTTAGTTTAAGAACAATAATTATATATTTTATACGTTACGTATTATTATTATTTTAAGGGTCAAGTTCATCTCTATATTTACATAAAAAAAATTAATAATATTTTTATTTCAATGAATCTGAATGGTAATTGAATTGCATAAATTTACATACGAAGCGGAATATAACTGTACAGAAATAAACCTTATCTAACCATTTTTATAGAGAAAAATAGTCACTAACCTTGATGAGAGTTATCTCTCTTAACCAGGGGTCTATGGATTGAAAGGTGTATAATAGCTTTGATTATACGGTTATTTTTCCAATAACACATTTTTTTCTGATGATAGTTTCTATTTGCATTTTCGATTTATTAATCTACATGTAATCAAGTATATATTCTAAATAATAACAAATTCATTTCAGGATTAAACTAGATTACCTTTTAAAAAAGAACCCAGCTGTGGAGGCTGCAATAAACAAGAAGCACGTTTACTGTGACACCAGGTATCTAAAAAAATACATATTGATTTAAGGAATAAGGAGTCATTCTTTGAGTATTATGAGGTGATAATTTTGGTCAGGGCGTGTTCAAATCTAATAAAGCCCGAAGGGCTTTATGATATATTTGATCACGCCCCGACCGAAATTATCACCTCATATTATTCAAAGAATAATTCCTTATTGCTTATATTTATATTATTTCCAATTTTTACACTTAAAAAAAAAAACATTTTAAAAGCACTATTTTTTCATGCATCACATGCTATATATTACTACGCGGCGCAGCCAATACCGTTTTTCGGTTATGCTATAAGACACGCTCATTTTGTGTCGCTCATCTTTTATGGAATTATTGGACTATAGGCTTCAAAATTGATTTGTAATGTTATCACAGACAAAGACAATTGAAAATGTAAATATAAGATATTGAATATGGCCGTAATATATGAAAAGAGGGTATCAATTATAGTTTCCTCACTTCATCAAAATATTATATTACCAAAACACCATTTGTAAAATTGTAAATCGAACTTCCAATTAACTTGTGAATTGTTTAGACCAAGAGATTGAGACATCATGTCAGAACCATGATTTCCGATTCAAAATTCAAACGCATCGAGGTTTGAGCCATCGAGTGTCACCAATTGATAAATGAAAGGCAAAGTAAACCCTCGTGTCCTATGATTATTCATTGTGTTCAAGAAATATGATATGAAAAATAATATGCTGCAAATTGTTTTTTGGTTTTTTGGTTTTTTTTTTAAAGCTATTACACTCCCATCGGAATCGAAAATATTTGTCCCTCAGAGATCACGGTTCCTACAAAAGTCGAGGTTTACGGATCCCAGTGTTATATTGTCAAGCCTGAAAGACAGTTACGCCAAGTGTGCAGAACAAATGTAAGTATACATCTGAAAATGTTGCTTTTTTTATCCATTCTACAGTGTATGCAAACCAATACTCACCAATCTAACTTTTAATTATTTTTTTTATGCACGAATAAATTTCTTAAAATTCTTTAGGGTAATACCATTCCAAATAAATTGTTTACCAAGTGAATCAAAACGATGTTCAAAGCTAATAAACGTGCATTCAAAATATTTGCATGAAGCTTTCAGTGCATAGAAAATAGTCGTCTCTCAGGGATTACGTTTCTAAAAAAAGTCGAAGTAAATCCCAAAGATCATGAAAAAGTAACTAATGTTAATAATATTATAGAAGATATGAACATTAACATGTATCTTATGAAATCAATAGCAAGGGGATGTAGATTTTGGTTTTCATATAACTTATTTTAGCAAAACACGAAACATATAGCAATTTTCACTCAAATTTGTCAAAAAACAATGATCCCTAAGTAGGGAGCTAAGAAGACTGATGGAAATTAAAGCCAAACCTCTTCATTGGGTTGTGACAAGAATCAGAATTAAATAAAATATCTTGAAAATTAAGGCTATATTATTTTTTGAAAAAAATATGTGAAAAGATGCTTTAAAAATGAACAACTTTTTTTAACATAACTGTGGGGTTATTAGCAAAATAGGAACCAGCATTTCAAGGATGTGTTTTGACCATTTGCTTCCTCTTAAAAATTTGCAATATAAAAAAAGGACCAAGTTTTTATTTAAAATGTGGATATTAATCATATTGCCATTCTTGTTCTTTTGCTAGAGGTTGCTATGTCTCAGAAAACAAAAGAAGTAAATGTCTCCAAGATAACTTCCGTGACTACGATATTTGGATATACTGCCTAAACTGTGGATTTAGACTCGTAAAGATCAAATTACCACAATGCTGCACATGTAATAAATATCGAATTTGCAGTGATCTAGTTGAGGAAGCATCTGGGGACAGAAATGAACATGGTGGAGAGACAAGCAAAGATGGTGCAGACACTGAGGAAGACGGCAGAGACACTAAATCAGATGGCGTAGACACAAATGAAGAGGGCGGAGACACAAACGAAAACGGCAAAGACACTAAAGTAGATGGTGGAGACACTAAAGTAGATGGCGGAGACACTAAAGAAGATGGTGGAGACACTAAGGAAGACAGCGGAGACAGTAACGAAAATGGCGAAGACACTAAAGTAGACAGCGGAGACACTAAAGAAGACGATGGAGACACTAAGGAAGACAGCGGAGACACTAAAGAAGATGGTGGAGACACTAAGGAAGACGTCGGAGACACTAAAGAAGATGGTGGAGACACTAAAGAAGACGGTGGAGACACTAAGGTAAACGGCGGAGACACAAACGAAAACGGCGGAGACACTAAAGAAGAAGGTGGAGACACTAAGGAAGACGGCAGGGACACTAAAGAAGATGGTGGAGACACTAAGGAAGACGGTGGAGACACTCAAGAGGGCGGAGATACTAAAGAAGATGGTGGGGATACTAAGGAAGATGGCGAAGACACAAATGAAGACGGCAGAGACACTAAGGAAGACGGCGGAGACACTAAAGAAGACGGTGGAGACACTAAGGAAGACAGTGGAGACACTAAAGAAGACGGTGGAGACATTAAGGAAGAAGGCGGAGACACAATGAAGACGGCGGAGACACTAAGGAAGACGGCGGAGACACTAAAGAAGATGGTGGAGACACTAAGGAAGATGGCGGAGACACAAATGAAGATGGCGGAGACATTAAGGAAGACGGCGGAGACACAAATGAAAACGGTGGAGACACAAATGAAAACGGTGGAGACACTAAAGAAGATGGTGGAGACACTAAGGAAGATGGCGGAGACACTAAAGAAGAGGACAGAGACACTAAAGAAGACGGTGGAGACACTAAGGAAGACGGCGGAGACACAAATGAAGACGGCGGAGACACTAAGGAAGACGGTGGAGACACTAAGGAAGACGGCGGAGACACTAAGGAAGACGGCGGAGACACAAATGAAGACGGTGGAGACACTAAGGAAGACGGTGGAGACACTAAGGAAGACGGCGGAGACACAAATGAAGACGGCGGAGACACTAAGGAAGACGGCGGAGACACAAAGGAAGACAGCGGAGACACTAAAGAAGACAGCGGAGACACTAAAGAAGACGACGGAGACACAAACGAAGAAGGCAGAGACACTAAGGAAGATGGCGCAGACACTAAGGAAGATGGCGGAGGCACTAAAGAAAATGGCGGAGACACTGAAGAAGACGGCGGAGACCCTGAAGAAGATAGCGGAGACACTAAAGAAGACGGTGGAGACATTCAAGAAGATGGCGGAGACACAAATGAAGTTTGAGGAGACACTAATGAAGATGGTGGAGACAAGTATAATGAAATTAAATAATCAAAAAACTATTCTTTTTCTTTTAATTATAAATGAGGATGAATACAGATGAAATGTGACGTAAGTCAATATTTTTGCTTCTCTAATAAAACAAAAATAATAAAACCTTTCTAATTCCAAGGATTTCAATAAAAACTTTTTTTGTTATTTGTGCATCCTGGGGTTTCCAAAAAATACGCAATGGACGTTTTTGGGAAAATTGGCAGTATAACTGTGTCCTACATTAGTGAAATTAAATTCTATCAGTATTATTAAAATAGTTCACCCATATACTATAAAGACAACAAGGCCTCCTTCTGTGCTCCTGATCTCACTTTGAAGTGACAAAAGTTTCAAACTAAGCTTGTTTCAAACGATTTTATTTATTTCTACTAACAGGTTACATTCCTAACTGAACAAATATGGTGTCTACAAATATCTTTAATGCGCAAAAAGCTAACTTTGATCACTTGCGGCCAAAATAAGTACATGTATATCAAATTTGCGAAAGTTGCAAGCCTTGTTAGCTCACCAGAACCGAACGTTCAATTGAGCTTTTCTGATCACCTGTTGTCTGTCCGCCCGTCCGTCCATCCATCCGTCCGACTGTAACATTTTTAACTTTATTTATTTTTGACTTCTTCTCTAGAACCACTTTGCCAAATTTAACCAAAAATGTCAATATTTATAATGGGGCCCCATGAGGGATTCAAAGTTCAACATAGAAATATACAGGGTAAAATGTTTGATATCTTCTACAAAAAGCTGTAATGCTACAATAGGTGATACATGTATTATTATGCAACCATTCTTAGTGTAGAAACTAAATTATTATTATTACAAACTTTGACCACCGTGCCAATAATGTGGGCCCCAGAATTGGTTCAAAGTTAAATAAAGAAATATATAGGAAAAATGTTTAATCATCTTTTTCTCAAGAACTGCAATGAATGCAAGAATCCTCATATAAAATAGATTCTAAATTGTTCAAAGCATGACCCCTGGGCCAATACTGAGGCCTCAAAAGTGGTTCAAAGTTGAACATAGAAATATACCAGTACATGGAAAATCTGTGAAAATTGTTTTCTCAAGAAGTACAATGCTACAAATTGTGATATTACAATGCAAGCATCATCAGATAGTGTAGATTCTAAATTATACAAAGCAGTAACCCCGAACTAATACATGTACTTTTTTATATTTATTATTCATTTTCCAATTTTGTTCCAACAGGAAATAATAAAAATCTTATAGGATTAAAGAATGAATCCTCTAAACGTCAAAAATATGCCCCCCCCCCCCCCCCCCATATTTGCAAGGGAATCAAATTAAAGAACCTACCTTTAAATAGAGACAAGAACACAAGAATTTGCTCCTTTTATATCTATAAAAAAACATATTCACGCACGACAGTTTCAATTCATGGATGTAATGACTAATATAACATATATATATATATATATATATATATATATATATATATATATATATATATATATATATATATATATATATATAAAACACATATTTACGACAACTTGAAACATTAATGCGCTCATATAGAAAATAGGCTTTCAAAATGAGGATGTGGCCTAAAATCTACGAGAAATCGATGTAAACAACATACCCCTGACGATGCCTAATTATAGTGTAAGGAAGTAAAAAGTGAAATTGAAATTAAAAAACCTCAAAGTTTGAAGGAAAGGATGAGGCAATAATATGCCATCTTCCCAAGTCTTCTGATCTGCTCCGCTCTATAAAAACATTACGTAGAGCGGTGCGGTTCAGAAACCCTGGACTTGGGAAGACGTGAAATGTATATTTACGATTTTCAACCCGTCTTGACCTAATGAATAACAAACCCTGAACATGTGACTCAAATATATTCACATTCACGCTTTGAGCACTCCTATGCGACATCGTGATCAAAAATCCAAAAGTATCAAAAATTGCCAAAATCTAAATTTTAATTATATTTTGTCGGTCTCAAGCCCAAAAAGGTCAGATGGTTTTTAGATTGCTTTCTTTGGTATCACCTGCAAAACTTAGTTAACACTTCAAACACCCTATAATACACTCATGCATACTATTTGCACGCTTGATTGACGCTCCGCCTTCTTATTCAACTAATGCAATGGCCAACATAGCCGTAACAGCGAAGTCAGGAGCACTGAAGTATACATTCTTTTTTAATTTGATTTATATTTTGTTTATAATGAAAGTCTCCCTGACAAAAATGCTTTTAGCTAATATATTACAATATTTTTGTTTAAATGGGTGTTTAAAAAGGGGCGAGATCGCAGAATTTAGAGGATTCATTCTTTTTCTAAAAATCCTACAGAAATTATAATTCCAATAGGAGAAAAGTATTTCCTACAGGAATTTAATTCAGAAAGGTAGTTTTCCTATAGGAGATTAATTACTTCTGTCTTTATCAGCCACAAGGTACATGTATTATGAAATTCTATTCATTGCGCTGGCCAAAATTCTAAGTTCAAAAGGCAAATTAAGGAATTCGAATTTTTTGCAACTATGCACATTTACACAAGTGCACTGTGTCCTTATTACCAACAAGGGTCATGAAATGCTATGCGGTGTTTCTATATATGGCATACCTTAACAAAGAGTGTGTTAAAATTTCAAGCATCCCAATTAATATTTGATGAGAAAAATGCCACAAAAATTTGTTACGGACAGACAGACACACACACAGAAAGGAGTAAAACAGTATACCCCCCTCTCCTTCAGGGCAGGGGTATAATAATGATAATTAAGGCATAATTTAAATGATAAGTTTTGTTGTTGATAAGTACAATATCAAACATTTGCTTAGAGACTATAAAGAGCGATGCTGATCTACCTTATACATGTATTAATATTATTAATTAATTAAATTAATTATATCTATCAGGGCTGTCACAGCACATTTTGGTACTGGGACCAAGTCCATCTCAATTTGGAAAATTATTGACATTTTTTGTCAAATTGGAAAAATTTAAGATACTTGTATTATCAAAAAGAGACTATCAAATAAATTCAATTTAATTACAGATGCTTATGTATCCATAAGTACAAATACAAGTTATGAAATGCAAGGAATTTTATTCACACTTTACATACACATTTCCATTCAATTTGAAAGCGTTGATTCAGTGAACTTTAGATATCTGGTTTGACTTCCAAGTCTTCTTGCATTCTTTATCAAACATCCCCGAACCCTGCTTGCTGTCTTTAAGTACACATGCCCTACAGAACAAGTGTCCACAAGGTGCCCTATATAAAGATTCCCCTTGTTCCCCACAGCTGCAACATTTGACATGAGTTTGAATAACAGGTGACAAGGAACTAGCGTTGGAATTTCTTTTTGTGAAGGACGGTAACTGACTTAAGATGTCACTAAAGGCAGAATCAATACTCTCCTTTAATATCTCCTCATGAGTCTTTGATTTCAGAGATGATGACTGAAAATCAAGTTTTATTTTCTTTTCTTTACTCACGGTAGGATCTACATCAGCTCTTTCGGATGTATCACTTACTATAATTTCAGATCTTGTGCTGGAATCCTTACCATCAGGCTCTCTGCATCTCACATATGGAGTACTCTCAAAACATGTCAACATTTTTTTTCTCCTTTTTCTGTCTTGAGTTGTTGTTGTTTTATCAGATTCAATATGTTGTTCATAATTGTTTACATTTTCTGTGGGATTTTTACAATCTACGAGTCTACTAGTGTTTTTTCTCTGTCTTTCATAATTTGAACAACTTCCAGCATTACTGCCAAGAGTTTTAGGAATATGCTGTAATTTTACACTGTTTTCCAGTACAAATTTATCTATACGAACTTTCAGAGGGACATTTGGCAGTGGCTTGTTTTTGTCATCATAGGGAACTCCAGTAAAAGGGTCACTGGGTATTCGTCCCCATGAAGCCTCCACTGAATTATGTCGCTCCAGTGTTAACTGATCCACATTTTTACCACAAGGTAATAACATAGGAACAGTCATTATTTCACAAGTGACAACATCAATAAAATCATCCGGAACCTCTACCCCATTTTCTAAATGCACTGTCTGGCTACCTGCAGGAATACAAGATTTGTTTGATGAATTTTCTTCTTGCGGTTGAAATTTTTCCATATTGGTGAACTGATTCGGGATGCTGGTAAACAACTGGCCTAATTTTTCTCTAAGTGACTGTGGCACTGAGCGAGAGGGCTGCCCCCAAATTTCAATACTTTTAATAGCAACTGACCTGCCTGAGGCAGTTTTCATGATCCTTATATTTAAGTCACTCACATAATTCAAGTGTCTTGAATTCCTTCCTTTTAAATACACACAGTGTTCATACGAGGTCTCTGAAACTGGCTCTGGTTCTTTTCCTGTCAGAGACTGAAAAAGTTGGTTTTCAAAACATACTGAGCCTGGGTTTGAAAGTTGAACTTTCCCAATTGGTGAAAACACGGCACTAACAATAAATTCATAAGCATTTTTCTCTTTTGGGGGGTTTGCAGAAACGTGCTTCCACAATGGACCAGATCTCACTTGATTGCTCCGACTGTATATCTCAATTCCTGATGACTTTTGAGCCCCAACACACGGGTTGATAATGATTCGTTTAATCTCAATGTTGCATGGAAATGACAGGGTAATCAACACGGGTGGTTTAATGAAGGATTCTCCTACAAAACCCTTCTGTCGCTTTGAAAAGTTTTCGGAGATTAGATTCTCCACTTCATGTCCATCTACGGACACTTTATCACAAATTATTTTCGGATATAACCGACTGTCACAAAAGTTGAGAAGCATGGCAGATGATTTTCTCTCTCTAGTTTTGCGTGTTATAAATCATTAATACGGCTTCAATAAAGTATCTGTCAAATTGTTCATGAAATTTTGGCGAAAACATATATCGGAAATAGTAATCGCTAAATAAATTTCAAAATGTTTCCAAGTGCTTCAACATTTACTTTTATAAAATAATATCTAAAATGTTTTGACAAAGTGAATATGATGAAGTTTTTAAGGATATTTTTAGACATTAGAAAAAATATATACACACATCTTTACGGAACAGTATCTTTATAAGTCAACATGGTTTGTTGTAATTGGATCAGTTTTCGGGTTTTAGCCACTTCTTCCGGAATAGTGTGTCGCTGTCGGAGGAATATGATGCAACTTTGCAACCTGTACAAGCAAAATGACATCACTTCGAGGGAAAACCTTTGCAGGAAATTTTATTCTTAGTAGATGCGTTACTGATTCCAAAAGAACTGTCGTGAAAAACACATATAGTTTTCATTCTCAAAAAACAAATTTACTCAAACTCCAAGCTAACTTTCAAAGTAGTGGTCCATATTTTCATTATCTGTCCGCATCAATTCTAACAAGTTTTGTGCTTTATTATATTTACAACAAACGTTATAAAAGAACGAATATTGACGCTAACGTACATGTATGGAATGGTCTTGGAATAAGAGTTGGAAATGCATTGAGCCTGAGAGCAGATTGTGCTCAAAGCCAAGGAAGGAGAGCACAGTTTAATTTCATTGCAGACATTGTGGAACAGGCCCAGCCAGCTGTGGTCTTTTTAGAAGTTGTCAAAGGAAATAAAAGGTATGGGTTAATTGATCCTTTATATATGATGATAATTGTAATTCATCAGGTTTTCAAAGAGACTTTAATACATGCAAGCATAATTAAATATTATACAGACTCTGAAGCATACTATTCACAGTATTAATACACCAAAAGATGCATGTAGCATCTGGCTGAAAATGTATTGTGTAAATTTCTTGCGTTCTGTACAGCATTTTATATAAACTAAGACATGAGTAAAGCATTTCGGGCCAAGCCATGATAATTTATCTATATGTTGTAAAGTTGGTCAATTTTAATACTGGGTAAAAAAAAAACCCACTAAAACTATGTATTGGCTGTATGTGATTGTAGACTCAAACAAAGGTCCAGTGGATCGGGATTTATAGTGCGGACTGATGGTTTGATCCTTACCAATGCCCACGTAGTAGCAGGTGCTTCCCGAGTGCAGGTGTACATGAATGATGGGGAGAAGGTCGAAGGGGTAGTACAGGCAGTGGACCAAGTGTATGACCTGGCCACAGTCAAAGTACAGAAGGTAGGTATGTGTGCTTTATGTCAGTGAGGGTCTGATAGTAGTGATTGATGAATTAATGTAATCAATGTAATCTGTGACATAATGCTGCAATCAAAGTACAGATCTAGAGGGTAGGTACATGTATCTATGCAGCTTTATATCAATTAGGATAATTAGTATGTAACTGTGAATTATGATTAATTAATATCATTTAAAATCAATTTAGTCCAAGGCCTTTTTTTTTGATATCTTTTCTATGTAAATTTAATTAGTTTGAATTACCCCCCTCGTGATTGGTGCATGTAAGTCGTACTATACACATTACTGAAACATGTAAATAATGATGTAAGATTTATTTTCAGAACAACCTGCCCACTCTTCCCCTGGGTAAGAGTAGTGAGGTTCGCCCTGGGGAGTGGGTAGTAGCCCTCGGAAGCCCCTTCAACCTCCAGAAAACGGTCACCGCCGGCATCGTCAGCAACCCAGGACGGGAAACGGTGGGGAGCCTCACCAAGAGTCCACCCATGATACAGCACGATGCTGTCATCAACGTAAGCTACATATACATATAACTGGGAGGAGGAGGGTGGTTTGAAAGGTGAGGGGTTTACACATGTATACATTGTCAATAACCCAGGGCATAGGACAGTGGGGTTCAACCTCATAAAGAGTCCACCCATGTTACAACATGATGCAGCTGTCATTATTGTAAGCATATTCATGTATGGGTGTAGGGGGGATTAGAGGATAGTATTACATTCATCAGGTCACAACTATATTAATAGCTTCAAAATTTATATTTTCTCTAGAAGAGGGTGTACATGTATATTTGGTCCAAGTTCATACAAATTAACCCTTGAAAATATATACATGTATTGGGTGCCACATCAATATTATTTCATATAATTTGTAGAAAGCATATTTCATAATTTACTCCATTGTTTGCTGAAAAAATATTTTCTAAAACAATCAAATTTCCACTTCTTGGTTTAATGACATTTAATTCCCAACACCTTGTATATGGCCTACTTTGATAGATGGATACATTACATCAACTCCATGAGCATAAATGGATTATTAAATTGAAGGAATTTGATAAGAATCAAATTCTGATACACTGTACCTGGAATTGTTTGACATTATATACATGTATAAACATGTACAGCACCTTTTTTATTAGATTATTATAGCATTTAGTTCAGCAGGTCTCAAAATAATATTACTTTTAACTTCGTAGTGCAAAATACCGATATAATGCAGCAGCAGGCAAGAATTCTTCTGTTATTTCTATTTGAAAAAGGCATTTAACTCAATTGTATTTTTTTTTCTTTAACTTAAAATTGACGAATTGAGTTATTCCCCTTTTTAATGCAAAAGGATTTCACACAATATGGGGGCGAGTAATGTATTAAAGTAATTTAGATTGACATTTTTTTTTTACCTTATTGTCAGAAAAAAAAATAAATGCTAAATGTTTAAATATTTATAATGTTTTATGTTATGTATTCTGGCATAAATTCAATTTCATTAATAATAGAATCCATTTATATATGGTATATTGTAATGTGAATTTTTTCCTGTTATTTTGTAGGTTGGAAATTCAGGGGGTCCTCTTATCAATCTAGTAAGTTTGCTGCTAGCTATTTTTATTACAATGGGGGATTAATTGCAATTTTTATTACATTATCTAGTTACACTACCTTTATATTGTAGCTTTATGGTAAAACTAGGCTTGACTATTTGTATAGAGCTACAGTTCTATCATCACATGCAAAACAAAGCATGCAATTTATAGCACACAAAAACATGTTTGTTTGCCAATTAATATACAATTAGCCATTTCCTCCTATTACTTCCTTTCAAAATGGCGGCCACTTTGAAACCATCGTAATAAAGAGAAACATTTTCTTTTGAGCATTAACAAACAAAATAAAGACTAAAATGCTATTTCATTGCTAATGCAAGGTAAATTATTTCATTTCAAACTATTGACATCCAGATTATATCTTTTTATTGATAAATTATGTCTTTAAACGAGTTATATTTTATTCTATACCAAAATCAAAGACCACAAAAACGCTAAATCGGTTAATCTAATAATCGGTTAATGTGATAATTTTTCTCTGACAAATTGACTATCAGATTAAGCGGAACCCTCTGTACTAATAATGTGTTAGGAGCTAGCTTAGGTTTACCTTATATGTCCCAAACTGTTTCAGACATATAAACCTACAATCATTTAATTTTTTTTAACACATGAAGTGTAAATATTTGATAACAAAACATTCCTGAATTCATGTCCTAACTTGCCTAAGACTTTTTCACCCTTGCCAATCCTGGCAAGAAAAGTGTGTTAAATGCACATGCAAATCTCAAGTTGCAATTATACATGTACATGACTTCATTATGAATAAGAAATTCCGCCTGTTAGATGACTAAGTGTTTATAATTTTCAATCTCAATCAAATAGTGGCCGGGGTATTTTTCTTTAAATTGCCGAATATACAGTTAAGCATGATGTAAATTCATTGTTGATACACAAAAACATACTACTTTGTTTTGAACATTATGATTATTTATTTTATTTTTTATATACTGTAGATTGGCAAATAATCACAATTGTTTTAATTTCACTATGTTTGCGATACATCATATTCCCACAAAATTAAAACCATCGTGAATACTATCATAAGTTTTCAAACACGTATTATATTCATGTAGAACCAGAGATAGATAACTCTTGCAGTGTGAAATTAAAACCATCGAGATTGGTTCTTTTTGAGAAATCGTGAAGTTTTAACGCCGTGGAATTAAAACGACTTACAGTATTGAATAGATACATAACTGGTTTATTCAGTTATGAATACACTGTACCAATGCATTTATCTCTGAATGTAAGTACACATACATACATATACTGCAATCACATGTACTATTCTGAGTACATGAAAAAATTCAGCAGCATGTTGAAACTGCTGGTACCTTTCTGTATATACTGGTAGGCTACTAGGTGTACATAAAATACATTATTATAACATGAATAGATAACAAAGTAGCTGTTTTAAAATCTACTGTAAAAACAGGATGGTGAGGCCATTGGAATCAACACAATGACCTTGACCTCTGGAATTTCATTTGCCCTTGCAGCAGATTTAGCAGTTGACTTTCTTAACAGGGCAAAAAGAGGTCAGTGAGTGAAAAATGCTCTCCCCTAAATATCCTCTAAGTTTATTTCCCAATGAGCTATATATTGGAATATCCTTAAAAAACATTCAAAGGTCAATCAATAGACTATTATGTTTTATATCTTTCACCAAGAATAATATTATTTTTATCTCACTTGATCAGAATTTGTTGTTGTTGGAATTGATCATTCATTGTAAATGTTTCACTTTTTTATCTTCTTCTCCAGAACCACTGGGCCTATTTTAACAAACTTGGCTCAAAGTATCCATGGGTAAATGGAATTCAAGATTGCTCAAATAAAGGGCCATGCCTTCTTTCAAGGGGAGATGATTTAGAATTATTGAAAATTTGTTGGCACTTTTAAAAAGCTTCTTCTCAAAAAGTATGCATTTCATCAGAAATGTTGAAACTTGTGTTGAAGCGCCTTTAGTGATAGAGTGGGGGCCACAATGTGGGGTTGAAATTTTACACAGGAATTAATAAAAGAAAATCTTTAAAAATGTTCTTCTCAAAATTCATTTATATACTGTAAAAGTGGTTATTTACGCTGGTGGTTAAGTACGCATTTTCTATGGTCATACAATACGCGTGGGTATTAAATATGCATTTGCATTATTTTCCACTTGAAAATTGGATTATTTTAGTCATATGAACTGGGGTATTTTATTCAGTTTTAAGCTTATTGCGTAACTAGTGTAAATTTCTCCCATGCGTAAATAACCACTTTTACAGGATAAAACAACTAGAAAGGCAGAAACTTTTAAATTTTGTATGCATCTTCAGGTACATGTAGTGTAGATTCAAGTTTGTTCAAATCATGATCTTAGGAGGTAGGGTGGGGCCACAATGATACACAATAGAGTAAAATCTTTAAAATTTTAAAATCTTATACTCAAAAACTGAAACAACAAAAGGGACTCAAAGTCATAAGAATATGTTTTGGGGGAAAAAATTAAAAATCTCTTTATTAATAAACAAGATCGTTTTTCTCTGCTAAATTGTCTAGATATTTTGTATTTTATACCCTAAAGCTGATTTGATCAGTTATGGCTAAATGTTGCTCAAGTGAGTGATGTGGCCCATTGGCCTAAATTTTTTGTTCATTCTCTGGAGATAAAATGTGTTAAATGAATTTTTTATGGATTTTTGTGTAGCATTATAACAAAAAAATGTGAAAATGTGTACAATGATTTTTTCATGCCACTTACAGTTGAGGGCAAGTTTACTCAGCCAGCTCCCAGGAGGTATTATGTAGGACTTGGTGTCATGACCTTGACCCCTCACCTTCAAATGAACCTGAAGAAAATGACACCAAATTTCCCAACCAATGTTGAGCGAGGCATTCTCATTGGATCTGTGTTTGTTGGCTCACCAGCCCATCAGTAAGTGGTTCTATATTCAAACATTAGAATGTTTTCTTTCTTTTTAATCGGGTTTTCCAAAGGAAAAATCTATAGTTATTGAAATGGTGAAAATGGCAGGCGGGTGGCTGCCAATAGGGTACCCTTATTGTACGGGTAACTCCTCCTACAGTTTTCAAGATAAGAAGTTGTTCTTTTGCAGATCAATTGTGCACATATCAGAGGTGTGCATATTGCTAAGATTTTGATTTCTGATTATTAATGAAAAAAATACCAGCTGTTGAACTTAGTCATTTTTTGGCAAAATATTGCATATAGGGTACCCCTATTGTATGGATAACTCCTCCTACAGTTTTCAAGATAGGAAGTTGTTCTTTTGCAGATCAATTGTACACATATCAGAGGTGTTTGATTTTGATTAGGATTTTGATTTCTGATTATTTATGAAAAAATACCAGCTGTTGAACTTAATTATTTTTTGGCAAAAATATTGCATATAGAGTTCTCTGGATAGGTAGTGTTCATCAATTCAGGGTTGACAAATGGATTATGGGTACTGTTCACACAAAAGAAAACCAGGTCTGCTGTCACATTGACAGCTTTTCTCTTGTTTCAAGTTAAAAGGACATACAATTGTTTCATTAATTACTATTTGTGGGCATTAATTTTTAAGGATTTAGTGAAAAACAGTTTCAGTGATCCTATCAATATAAAATATTACACAATAAAAAAACTTTTAATTTTGTTGATCAACTGAACAAAAAATCCATAAAAATTGAGCAAGTGGTACCCAGAAATTCCAGGGCTAAATTTTACAAAAGAACCTACCTTCAACCAAATTAATGAATGCTAATTAATCACGAACTAATCAATGTTTTATTCTGATGGCTGTAAAATAAAATTATGGAAATCAAAGTACATTGTAGTTGTAGATAAATGGTACATGTACACCTTTTGTTCATTAAAGACCATTTCATGGGACTGAAAATATTTACGAGTTTGTCATAAGTTCTTTTGTAAAATGCAGTCCAGAACTGTAATAACACAGCAATGTTTGTAATATCTTTTATTTAAATGCCTGTTCATGGATTTTGTGTATTTTCTATAGGGCTGGACTTGTACCCACTGATGTCATTACCCATATCAATGGTAAGGTCGTGACATCAACGTCAGACTATTTCAAGGCCATTGAGACGGGTGAAAGGATTACATTACAGATTGCACGCAGCACCGGAGTATTTAAAGTCTCGATCGTACCTGAAGAAGTAGATTGATGGAAGAGTTTGTGTGTGAAACTGTTTACTGATCATGTCGATTTGTTGATACTATGTTACTCTTTACATCCAGATATGGAAGTTTTTGATTTTAATTGTGAAAAGGAATATACGATATGTTTATTTGTTGATTCTGGTGTCACTTTTAGTGAAAGTTTTTTAAAATTTAACATGAATACCCGGTATATAATGGGTAATGGATAAATAAAATTGATTGTTCATATTTAACATGTTAGTTTTCAATTATATCACAGAGGCGTCAGAAGGTATTGAATATTGGGGCGGCGAATTTGATCAATATGTTGGGAGAAGAGGGATTGAACCTGGTTTGACTTTTAAGTACATGTAAAACGTTTATAACAAGTGTAAGTGGATTCCTGTGAAATCATCATTGTTTGTGGGGGGACCAATGTTCGTGGCTATCGTGGGTAACCCATGCCCATGAATTTGCATCCTTACAAGCATTTTTTCAATATTATTAAAATTATCCCATACTTGCTACCAACGAAATTACGTCCCAACAAACCAAGAACATTTTGGCTACCCACAAACATTGACCCACCCCAAATAAAATTAATTCCATAGTAAATTAAACTTTTAATAGTATACTAGTATTTGTACATACTCGAAACCCACATTTCTGGACTTACCAGTGATTGAATGGTTCATTGCCACTACAACAAAGTTTTCACAGCAGAGCCTATTATTAAAGGCAAAAGATATTTGATACATGCACCTTGTGATAATTATCACACATAAATGACTACATTTATATAGAGTAGATATTTATTATTAAGAGACATATCAATCGTGTCAGTCTGACTGGTGTCGGATACATACTGTAACTCAGTTTGTAGAGCAACTGGTTGAAGATTCCTGGGACCTAGGTTTGAATCTGTCTGGACTGTAATACATATATGTTTTCTCCCATTTCTTTTCACATAAATGTATATGCAATATTCTATCTCTCATAATCAAAGGTCAAAGTTTGTCAAGTTAGAAAAATAGCTCAATAAATGATGAGGTCACATTTATGAGCACATCATTTTATACAACTAAGTCTCTGCACCAAAAGATAAATAATACTTAATTTTTAAGTTGATTGATTTTATTTGTCAGTGTAAATACATGTTTGACATACTGGGCAAAGCATAATGAAAACTGCAAAATATTAATGACTAGGGCTGTTCCATTATGAAAAGGGGCAACCAGGAAACAATTAAATTCATTTGATAAATTTATTAATTTTGAAAAAAAAATCATCTTATATTTAACAAGTATCAATAAAAATAACAATAAATTGAAATTCTAAACTTCCAAATGACCCTCCTTCAATCCCTCCCTCCCCCCCCCCCCTTGCAAAAATAAATAAATATGCTTGTCAATTGAGCTGATCATGTTAATATTTAATGGATGATTGGTGGCCCACAACATATCTTAAATAAAACAGCCTAACATTGATTTTTACAATAATTTCCAAAAACATTTTTATTTTTTAACATATAAATAAAAAAACACACAAAAAATGATATAGAGCTGCAATTAGAGGATGTACATAGTACATTTATAAATCATACATGTACATGTACACACAGTCATGTGTACATAACATATATATGCAGACATATATATTATACAAGTTCAAAACAATTTTTCAGTACAACAACCCCCTTTGGGGAAAAAACCCAAACAAACAAGATTAAAATATTAAAATTTGGGCATTTATTAATTCAATATGTCTCCCAACACAAAACCCAACTTGGTAACTTCTAGGATTTCATCCCCACTACCGGTACATAAAAAGTATTAGGATACATCAACTTTCTAAAAACCAAAGACACCGTACTGCTATTGGATACCAGATTTTACAACATCATTCCATGGATGTTACATGCATGGATATGGTTTTTTAAAAATTATTATGATATTCTATTCATGTTAAATGTGATTGTGATTGCTAGATTTTTTGACCATCCACATGATTATGAACATTCTTCATTCTTCATTCCACCTTCTCATTTTCTCATCAAATTTCTTTTCATACTCAACACCCTGTGCAACTGAGATTTAGCCTATTGGTCCAAAAATTGGCTGTAGTATTCATTTTTCCTTTCATTCAAATAGTAATTATTTGTGAGGAATTTATCAAATTATTAATCAAATGTACAAAAGTTAGTATAATTTAATACTGAGAAATCATTGACTTTTAACAGACGTCCCTTGTTTACTGATAATTCCGTATGTAATTCCCAGAGCTGGCTTCACTGGCTGGAGTATAACTTGACTGGTATCCTGAGTTCTTCTGTAGTTCCTTGGCAGCTTTATGAATTTTGTCCACAAAATCAACGCCTGAAATCAAAGAAACCCTCATAATTATGTATATAGGCACAAGAAGCGGTAAAACACAAACCAACGTTAAAAATAAAATGCATAGCTAATCTGAATGACACATGATTGTATGTAAGAAGGCATACATGTAAGCTATTTAATAATAATAATAATAATGAACAGTAATATATTATATACCAGTAATAATATTATAAAAAATAAGAATGTATATAAAAATTTCCTCAATATTCTTTATGCAATACAGTGGAATTTTGATATCTCGAACTCTGATATCTCGAATACAATGGATATGTCAAAGTGATTTGTAAGTCCCAACCACTTATTTTTTAAGTATTTTACCATCGATATCTCGAATACTCGGATATCTCAAAGTTTTTAAATTGTCCCATCTAGTTCAAAATAATGAAGTTTGACTGTATTTTAAATCTGAAAACCATTTAAAATTAGTTTACCAACATAAAATGCATCTTTTTTTACACTCAAAATAAAGGAAAGGTGGGGCTGCTCAAACAAAGCAGGACATTTTTGGACACTGGCAATAAAATTATGTCCAACTAGAATCAAATATACAAACCTATTCTTGTGGCAAAACTGAAGGCAATACCAGAGTACATGAGCTGGGGGTCGTCATGGTAAGTCATAACATACTCCAGGCCATTCTGTGAAAACAAAACAATACAATAATTTCCAAAATTGCCCATATACCTTTAACATTCCTATTGGTCATAAAAAAAATAATTAGTTTTTATCTGGGTAAAATACCCTTATGCTTTTTATTCCCTAACCTCCCTTTCCAAATTTCTTGTGAAATTAAAAACAATTCTTTTATAATTACTTAGTATTTCTTAAATATAACTTTAAAAGTAAATAAAAATTTGTGAAAGACAGCAGTGATGCAGATATCTGGTACACTGGTCTAGCGGTTGTACCTCTGAGAATGTGGTCTTGGGTTTGATGACCATGTAGGAGCAGTAAATGTCCACCCGAACCAGGTCGTCCTTGCGGGGACACTCTGGATGGTTCACTGATCGGGCCATGTACGCCATCACATTTCTTTCTCTGTCCACCTGAGTAACAGTAAACAGCTCTTCAATACCTTGTACAAAAATACTCAATACTACACAATAAATGGATGCAGAGTTATTTATTTTCATTTGAATTTTTTAAAAATAAATCATTTTGTTTACAAAATCTGATATAACACAAATTTGGACTGTCCTCATAGCTTGCTCTCTTGCTATGAGGACAGTCCAAATTTGTGTTATAAAGAGTCAATGTAAAAGATACTTATGATACTACCAGTTACCTCAATTATCATGTAAGGTTTTATACCATTATGCTAACTATGTTGGCACTGTCGGACATATTTATGGTGCATTCTCTTGGTTTTTGTAATCATTTACTGCTTTTCTAATCAAAAGTTTGAATACTTTACAGAGCATTGTATATTGTACCTTGAATCTTCTGATGTACAAAAACTCTCGACTGTACCAAGTGGCCTGTAAAATGTCATCAGTCATTAAGATTTATAGGAATACACACTGATAAAATGACAATAATTTGAAATAAATGTATATAGATCAACATAAGCAAGCAAACATAAATTGACAAAAAGTATTCTCCTTTTATAAATTTTAAGTGCAAATAAAAATACCTACATGGATAATGGGTACAATAAATATGAACAAAATTAACCGTTCTTGTCCACTGTAATTTTAAATAGTTTTCGCAGTACTTACTGGATAGTTTGTTATCCACTGTACAACCTCAGATTTAGTCTGCGGGTCTTTGTCAATGACGTCCAGCTTCACAACATAATGGTCCCATTTCTTCCTGTACTCCAAGTCAAGCTTTTTAATCCAAGAGAAAAAGAAATTATCTACATAATGCAACTTTTTTTCTAAACATTTTGTTGTTTCTAAGATGACATGTTAATATTGATAAGTTTTTACCTGTACTTGGTAAAAGGCTGATGGGGAGACATCATCATACTTTCCATACACTGAAACAAAAGTTTGAAAATGTAAATTGTTTCTATAATTAAATATTAAATTTAGATTTACTTAGCTCTAAATAAATTCCACTTATAACTTTCTCTCTCTTAATTAATCAATGAAATCTTAATCAATTAATATTGATTTATTTTAAAGAGGGAACACATAAAAATCATCATTTTTGATCAATTTTTTCATTTTAATTCTTTCAGTTTTGGCGAACTTGACGTACATAAACTCATAAAATGTTAACATGCAATAAGAGTGTATAATTTAAAAGAAGTCAAGAAAATTAACCTGGTCACATTGAAACCATCAACTACATGTCAAGATGTACCTTACATCTCAAAGTGTGTGTGTCCAATGACACTATGTTACTTGAAAATTTAGCATAGAAGAAAAGGTACTTCTTGTTACCTTTGTATTCATACAGATGAGAATTTGGAAGGGGTCGTCTCCAGATTTTCAGTGATGGTTCATTGACAATAAGTGCCCAGTCTTTCAAACATCCTGTGGGGTGGGCCCCCTCTAGCTGGTGGTGACGGCCCATAGCCTGAATCTCTGACATATCATCAATAGCACTGAAATTATAATTGATTGTACATTACACTCCATTGCAAAAGATGACAAAATATCATTACAGCTTAACAGACAATATTTTTCAATGCCCTCCTCCCTCCCAAGTCAATTTCCTGAAGATTTAACTTTCAGATTGGCCCAGTAGCCTGGTAGGTAATGATGAAAGGGGATGAAAAATTTGGCATCTGAGATTTCACAAACCTTGAAATTTCCTGATCTGTGATGATTTCTTCATTCCATGAGAACATCGAGGCTGCAAACAGAGCAGAGAGTCGCGCCCCCTTTCTCCTCAAAAACGCATTCTGTAAACTCTGCAAGAATCTGATCAGGGACTTGTGTCCATGCGTGTTCTCATACTGGATTGTCCGCCGTATCCTCTGGGCAATCACTCCTTTATACTGGGTTTTCACCGTCTCAGTGAATGTTTTGAAGTTTTCGGTGATGTATTCAATGTATGCACGATATAGAGGATGCGCCCTCAACCTCACTGAGAGATTTTTATACATCTGCGATTTATCTGCATCTGCTTTGTGACTGATAGATACTAGTCTATGAGAAAACCTGCGGAAAGCTGCGTAAAGACCTTCTGGAGCCATGGACTGGACTAGAATAACGCCTGCTCTAACCCCCGTTGTATAAGATTGTTTGAAGGTTATCAAACCCCTTTGACTACGGGTGACCATGCGTACCGGAAGTTGTAAGTCATATGAGTAGCCTAATATCCCGAAAGAAATAAAGACCTGAAATAGATACTGATCTTGTTCTTCTATTGAAGTTATATTCTCATTCATAATATCAAAAAGTCTTTATATATATCGTATCTTATAAATCCACACCATTAATATTTTTATAATTTTATAACAGTTTGCAGAGGGTATTCCCCATCAACTAGATGGGGTGGGGGGGGGGGGGGTGGTGTGGAGGGGGAGGGGGTGGTAAAGGGGGTGGGTAAAGACGTTTAATTTGAATCATATTTTCTTTTTGCGTTTATTTAATTGTACGGAGTTTAATTAGCCATTTTCCTGCATAGTGATTAAGTGGTTAAGACTTATTTTCGATTTTTGTGCATGTTATCAGAGATATAAATAACTTTATGTCTCTGATGTTATCTTATACAAATGTATCTATGGTTATCTTTTATGTAAAAAAAGTAATGCCATTTCTACAAATACATGTACATTTCTTAGTTTTTAGGGTGTTTTTTTTTTAAATTGAGATTGATATGTGATTCGTTTTTAATTGTGTGTATTTTCGTGAATTTTACTTCTCTCTATCAAAATTTGTATTAGAAAAAAAAAAAAACAAAAGGAGAAAAATATGTCCATCAGATACTATAATAGTAGTCTTGTCAACAATCTAGTATTTACAGAAAACTTTTGCCAACTTTTTTCTCAGTCCCCTTCATTAATTGAAAATTTTAAAAAATATAAATTTATAATTATGTAGTCCATGTACATATGTACATGTAAAGATCTTATTAGTAGGAATTAGTTAAATAAGCAAACACCGACTTTCACACTGAAGGGGCCAGACAAAAAGTGGAAGGGCCAATTGGCTTGGATATATATTTATTTTTATATACTTTAATAGATAAAAATCAGATTTTTTAAAGAGGAGGGGCAACATATGCCCCCTTTCCGTAGCTGTTGCTAATGTGTGACATAAATAAAGCACTTTGAAAAAAAAATATTCAAAGTGCGTTAAATTTAGGAAAAAATCAACGAACTTTAAAATATTTTGAGTTAGTTTTGAGTGTACATCAACATTTTTTATCATGGAAACATTTAACTCACTTCAATTATATACTGCCGGTATGATTAAGTGTATATATTTCCGTGTAAATAACAGATTATCTTTCGTCATTGCAGAGTGCTAGGGTTATTGGAACATCAAATACACTGTACATTTTTTTTTCTTTACGAATCAAAGCACATCAACATTTCCATACACTTTTAGCAAACTTTACTTAACATAATTTAAGGGACCTTAAAAAAGGGATAAGCTTTGCTGTAAATAAATTTTAGTCATTTAAAGAAAAAAAAACCAAGCTAATTATTTGTCAAAAGATTCTCCCATGGTATGAAGCAAAATCTGTAGCTGTCGAAGCATAAATCAAATCCACTACTCAAATTCAAACCAAATAAATAATCTCATCATTAAAAGTAAGAGTTAAATTAAATTTACAGCATTTAAAGCATTATCAACCCCAAAAGCAATAGGGAAGCAGGCCATCAGTCAGTGGGACCTCACTCTTCCATTTCGGTTTTTCTGGTTTCAAAGGTTGGTGAGCTAAACTAGGTAAAAATGATTAGGCTACCTATATATCATTTTTGAAAGTTTCAAGAATATCAATCGAGCCATGAACATCTTTTTTTGTTCGTTAGTATCGACCCATCTTCCACCCTTGGCTCTTGTAGAGGAGGACAGTGGATCCTAAACCCTTGGCTAGCGAAGATGGTATCGATCTACCTCATCAACACACTTTGAAGAAAAAAATCAACGTGCGTTGACTTGATCACAAATTTAACGCACTTTGAATTTGTTTTTATCAAAGTGCGTAATTTTTCAAAGTGTGCCGTAGCATAAGTGCCTGCTAATTATAAGCACACATGTGCAAATGTAAATTTAAAAACAATAAGAATCGTATACGTTTGTGACGGATAGGTAGAAATATCACTGTATAAATATGAAAATATGTAGATCTACTGAGTATATAAAAATTATGATTACATGTATTTATAGGTACCATATAACCAGGATGAAAGCACATAAAGTACTCGCTTCTAAGATAAAGGATGCTGTGAATACAGTAAAGTAAATTGACCAAAAAAAAAATCAAAAGATGCAAAAGTCCAGTTGATTTTCCCATTGCAAGCCAATGCTGATTACTTGGTGTGAACTCGCTTATTAATTAACCTTTCATAATGTTACTGTCGTAAGTACCACGCGTGTCATGTGACAAAGATTCCGGAAAGCGTGTTCGAGGTGACTATATATATATATATATATATATATATATATATATATATGACAATATTTATATTTTCAAATGTCTTTATCTGTAATAACACTATGAATCAAATTTGTAACTTTTTAAAAAACAATTTCATCAATGATGGAAATGACCTAAGTAAAAAGGGCCGCTGACATATGTTATGGGATATCGTAACTTAACCCCATAATATTATTATTATACTATTACTATGGAGTAAATTTCATCAAAGTCTCAGCGGCGGGATTATTCTAGACCAAACATCTCTTCCAGAAGAGACGTCAGTCAAACATTTTCAGTCTCGATTTAAACATCATCACAGAAACAAGTGTCTGTGGATGAAAGTCCAGAAATTACTGTGGATAACCTGAAGAATATATTTCAAAAGACCACTGACTGTCATAATTAATCATTCAAGATTAAAGAAAATTAATAATTCTGTACTCATTAAAATTTATTAAAAATCATAATCAGTATAAATAACATGGCATGCATAAGTGAAATAGCAACAAAATGACCAGAACTTGTAACTAAGGTATCATGACATCATCACTGACACATCATCATCTCGATTCTTTCAAACTTTCAAATCAAATCTGAAATCTAATTGAAATAATTATTCACAATTCAATATTACAATATAATAAATTTTACATAAAAATTGGCATATTCATTTTATATCAGTCCACAAATCACACACATGACCATACCGGTAATTTTTTTTTTAAAGTAACAGGTCAAAGAGCACTTTACAAAACACATTTATTTTCATGTGGAGAAATATCCAAAAATACAGTCCATGATTTTCAATTATGTCTCGGAATCTAAGAAGGATATCAAAACATGATTTGATGTCATACATTTGTATCCTGTTGTACTAATAATTAAAACAATGTTGAATGGAGAATTCTCACAATCAAATATAATATTAGAAACTAAAGTTATTTATAAATGTACAGTACTGTTGTGTGGTACAATGAGAAAGTACTACCGTATCAGTACATCATGATGTCATCAAAGTGATGTCATGGATGTGCAACACTTTATACCTCGATCGAAAACCCAACTTCTTTACCGAGATTTTATTTCCTCTGGGTACAAATAAATTGACTGGACTACAGATCTCAGTCATAACACAAATATTGAAATAAATAAAATAAAATTGCTTAATTATGCAATTTCTTTCACAAAGGTTTTTTTTTTAACGCTTACTTATTTAAAACCATTTTTGTTGTTGCAATCATCATCAAAAAGCATCTTACGCTCACACAAAATGCAAAAACTTGTAGAAAAAATTTGCAATTGCATTCTTAATTTAAAAGTTCACTCCATATAGTGAATCAGAGAGATTTAATCATTGAAAAAAAAATCTCTCTTTTCCTCATATTGAAACACAATTGATACTCAATTTTCATGAAACATTCCTTGAAGATCATCATCATGCCCTGTTTTGAATATTTAAAAGGAATTTGATTTTTTAAGGAATGTTCATATATTTTTTTAGTTGGTTCTCGTATTATTCATGGTAATTTTCAAGGCATACATGAACTCTTAATTAAATAGGTTTATCACCATTTGAAAATATGTACTATAAATATTAAAATAATTTAGCATTCACCTTAATTTAAATTTTGCAAAAACTTGTTCAAGTGTATATATAGTGCATGTACTGTGAAGTCTCCCTTTAAAATGAAACCCCCACAATTCTATTATATATCGATTTCTATATATTTATTTAGCATATATATGTGTTTGTTCAAACATACAACAGTTGCTCATGTGATAGGAAAAAAAACATCATTTAGGGGGAATAACTCTAAATATCTTCTATAGCTGATGAAGAAATTAAATGAATAAATTATTGGAAAATAATTCCTGACCCGCTTAGAGTAATCTTTCTAAATCAAAGACAATTGGAATTTACATTGAATTATTTGAGAATCTCTTGTAATAAAGGGAAATAACTTTCAATAACTGGAAAAATATCGATCATATATAGTTTATACATTTCATCAGCAAATTAAGCTTTATTGGATGGCAATGTAAATTCTTGTTTTCATTACATATAACATTGAATTCAACTGAAATTAACAATGTAACAATTTAAGGTGCATATCAATTAAATATCATTTTCGCAGGAAATAAAATCTGCATGGTATCAAAAGACAACAAAGTCGGATAACACATAGAAAAATATTTTCAACATATTTTAAATATTATATATAATTCTATCGTAAACAAGAACAAAAAAATGGTTTAACCATATCACAAGATATACCCATGCAGGATCTGCAGATATTTCTTTATAAATCAAACATTTAACCTGAAATTGTATCCAATAAAGATGAGTATGTTATTTTAAAACTACATGTACATTTAATGTTCTAAAGCAGCAAGCATTTTTATAGTTTAAATTAGCATATTATTCAGAAGCAGTGCAGAACTGTCCAAATCAACCATATAATAATTCAATTTCAAAATATAATCTTCAAGGCAAGAAACTCACAAGACAAAAGTATGTTAGCATTGAATATCAATATGTTTTAAAAAGCAGGGAATAAAAATCATGGGCGGTTTATAACTACATCAATGATTTCTCAAACATTTCTTTTATGAACTACAACAGTTGTCTCCAACATATACATGTACATCATCATTCATACTGATATATTTCTATTTTGCATTTATCATCAATACTTCCTCCAATTCTAAATCAATTTACGAAAAACTTGGTAGGCGTATTTCTTTCTCAGATGAAATGACCTTGGTGCATCAATTATGTGTCATGATAGATCGATGATACTGTTTCAGCTTCCCACCTTGGCTATTAGTTCATCACATATTGAGGTCAGCTCTTCATTCTCTCGGATCTGAAATTTCATAAACAGACCAAATAAGACCTTGCAAGATTTGTTTAGTTCAAAATAATATTTTTTATGGAAATCTCCCTCATTTATACAAAACTGAAAATATCTCCCTTACTTTCACCAACTAAAAATATGTTCTTTAAACAATCATATAACTTACCTTTCTTCTAAAAATACTTATAATTTTTTCATATATCAATTCAACTAACTACATGTATCTATCAATATATAAATACTGACAATATATATCAACATATCAATATCAATAAAAATCTAAAACATTTGATCAAGATTAAATGTTGCAACATGCTGCATGCTGCTAGCATCTTTTTAAGTGGAACAACTTCTATCCACTTTGATTAAGATTAAATACATCTGCTAGCATCTCTTGGTTATCTAATATACAGTTGAACTTCGATATCTCGAACACTGATATCTCGAATACAATGGATATGTCAACGTGATTTGTAAGTCCCAACCACTTATTTTTTAAGTATTTTACCCTCAATATCTCGAATACTCGGATATCTCAAAGTTTTTAAATAGTCCCATCCAGTTCGAGATAACGAAGTTTGACTGTACCACATTTCTGTTTACCTTTTGATCCAGTGATTTCTGTAGACTTTGGACCTGAAGGTCCGACTTTTTGACGGCCGCCTCTAGACGAGCGATGTCTGACGATGCAGATTTACGAGTTTTCTCCATTTCCTCTGTAGCTCTACAAAAAAACCCATGTCATTTTACCCTTTTTAAAAACAACAAATGACATGGTTTGACATTTATATCTATTTTTTCATTTACTAACTTTCTTTAGTTAAATATCTAGCATGCTAATACAAAATGTTGCTAGATGGATGGTTTTACAATCATTTTATGTAACTCCTCATAATTCCCTGATCTTACTGAATTCAAAAAAAAAAATCCTCCATAATTCAAAGCTTCTTATAAATTAACCCTTTTATTTTTGTACTTTCTCTGATATAAAACATAACATATTCAGTGACTGTCTTCATCTAACAAAATACAAAATGCACTATGTACATATTGCTAGCTGACTTAAATTTCCAACAGTTTGAAGATCCTATTGGACTCCTTTCTTTCACCTAGATGGTCACTTACTCTTCAATTTTGACCTCTGCCTCTTGAATAAAGTCCTGTAACTTGTCCTCGGCCACTTTCAGCTTGCTCTGATAATCTTGGATGCATTTTTTAAGCACTTCCTCATTCTACAAAAAAAAAAAAATCAAAATCATTTATGTTCTGATCTTTGATTTGAAAGAATTAGGAGGTGAGATGGGGTAAATGGAGTAAAAGATGCTGGGGGACGTGATATATCAATTAATTGTCATACAATATTGATTTTAAAAAAATCTTATAAAAACATACTACATGAAACCCATATTTTTTTAGTTGAAATATTTTTAACAGCTATGCATTAGCATCAAGGTCTAGATTTTCAAAATATTTGGTAATTATTTGTACATGTATACTCAGTTAAATATTATGGAATATGGAATGAAATATTGATATTGATATATACAACTCTCAGTTTTACCTTTTTAAATCCTTCCACAACTCCTTTTGTTTTCTCGTAACGTCTGTGTAAATCTGAAAACGAGGCTTCAACTCCCTGTAAATCTTCCAGGGCCTACACAAAAAAAATGTCATAAATAAATTACGTATAAGAAAAATATTTTAAAAATGTAAGATGATAGAACTGAAATCATGAACTGTTAAATATATGTTAAATTTAGTTTTGATCGTTAAAATTCAGAAGAAGCCAAAGCAAGTGATTCAATAAATTGTTTTGAACAACTCACCATGATTTATTAGAGATGGGAAAGACACAACCGACTGAATAAAATTTATTTCTAATCACAAATCATATAGATCCTTCGCAAATTAATTTGAATAAGATTGTAATGCATCTCATTTTACCTGGTCCCGTTCTTTTACCACCTCATCAAATGTCTGTTGTGATTCAGAATGTGACTTCTCTTTTTCATCTGCAAAGATCAGACGCATATGAGCAAGAGACATTTTTAAAAAAAAAATTTTCCTTTATTTGATGTTAAAGGTCTATGTCTTCATTGCAGTTTTTAAAAATTGTTGTCAATACTTGATTATACAAGTACAAGTAATTGTAGATCCCATTGGATAAAGATTTAATTGTAATTATACAATTTGTCAGAAAGTACTTATAGTAACTGCTGCCAAATAAATACAGACCATCTCATATATCAATCATTTCCAGCATCATGCAATCAGTCATTTCCAGAATCAATCAATCAGTTCCAGAAAGAACCTCTGTTCTAATTTGTGATCACTTACTAATGCATTTAAAAACTTCTAATCATTTACAAATAGAAAAGCTACCTAATACAGTTATCAATTTATGCTGAAATCTGATAACAACCAACATTCTCCCCATTTTAATTCAACCAAAATTCCTTCTTTCTTTTTGATGATGAAAAGAGATTATTCATTTATTTCAATATCACATGTTTTTTGTTGACTCACTTTGTAGCTGGGCAATAGTCTTCTCAAACTCTGCAACAACTGCCCTGAAAAAATGAACTTACACAATTAATTAAATTCTTGTCATAATAAAACATTTATACATGTACATGATTGCATTCAAGTTGATTCATTTACATTTTTTCCGGTTTTCAAGAGTTACTGACATTATTAGTTTTGTTTTCAGTTACTGATGACATCAATGTCCTGATTGGTTGATTTATACATTAACTAACCTCATACCCTTATTGGAGGATTTTTTTGTACAGCAACTCACCTAATGTCCTCCTAGATAGACTTGTACAATAACTAATCTGATGTCCTTGTTGGGGGATTTTTTTGTACAGCTACTAACTTAATGTCCAAATATATGGAAGCTTATACAATAACTAACCTCATGTCCTCATTGGTGGATTTGTAAAGTTACAGTTTGTACAGTTACTTACCTCATGTCCTCAGTGGATTTGTACAAAAACTTACCTCATGCCCTCATTGGTGGAGCTCTATAGTAACTCATCTTATGCCCTCAATGGTGGATTTGTACAGTTACTAACCTCCTGCCCTCATTGGTGGACTTGTACAATAACTGACCTCATGTCCTCATTGGAGGATTCTTTTATAAAGTAACTCACCTCATGTCCTCATTGGTGGACTTGTACAGCCTGTTTTGTTCATTGAGCTCTGTGATGACCTTGTCTCGAGCCCCAAGTTTTTGGCTCCACTCCCGCTCCTTGTTCAGGAGGCGAGCCTGGAAATCTAGCTCAAGCTCCTGCTTTATCTTGTTGACATCAGACTGGGAGTATTTTAGCACCTGTTTTAATTTGAAAAATTCATGGACTGGTTATTTGCTATATATTAAACCTACAATGCCATGTAGAGAAATAAGTTACTGGTAGTATTTCTACTTATTTTGATGTTTTTATTTAAATATTCATTATCAAAAAATCTTTACATTCTGTTGAAGTTTTCAATGGTCTTAACAAAGAAAATGTTTCAATTTAAATGCAATGCTATTTATACCTCCTTCAATAGATACAACTGAATAAATTACTCATAAATAGTTTAAATGAAGAGGAAGTGAAAGCTATCAATTTTACATGTATTTTCAATAATTGTGTACAGATGTTATTTTTCAGACAAAACCACACTCCCATAATCATATGACAGTTACATGTACTTGTATTAGGAAGGGTGTTATAACACAGTATACAGGTGGTCCAACCTGGAATTAGTTATCCAATCACCATACAGGTCAAAGTTCAACAAAACAGGTGACCTTGCAGCACTCTTGTTGTGAGTATGAGAATTTTAAACACATATCTTAGAGAACTAGCTAATTCTAGACTGACTTTACAAAGTGAAAGATCTTTATCCAATGGTTCTTTTTTTAGTAGAGATATATATGTTCTGTAGGAATTGTAAGTAGCTCTTATGACACACTAAGGGTGAGATCTGTGAGTACCATACAGTGAACTTGATTATTTGCAATTCATATAAACACTGTAACTGTAACAATATGATACAGTAATTTAAACTCTCCTTTATCAACAACTACTTTCTTTGACAGAATTTTGCAGATGAGGCCTGACATTACATTGATACATTTGTGTTTAGCTGCAGTAATTTCAGTGAGGACATAATCAGCTTGCCAATTACAGATACCTGCAAAGATTAATTGGGAATATGTCCCCGTATACACATAAAATTGGTTGACAGTAATTAAAGACATCCTCATCTTTCCATCTCTTAAATATCTTTATTTTCATAAATTCAAAATTCTTCATAATATTCGTCATTGTCACAGTATCAATATTTGCCATAATCAAGTTGTACTGTATGATAGGAAAACTGTCCTTGCTAACTATGAAGACCTGTGCAATTGTATGACGAAAAAGTCTGTATTTCATATTTAGCCATAATCAACAATAGTCTAGAAGACTCTATGATAATCAAAATTTTAAAGAGACTTTGAAACTTGAATTTTCAGCAATATAAAGAAAACCAATTATGTAAATTACAGAAACAAGGTGGTTTTTTTTCCCAATCTCCCATTTGCACAGGGGTCATAGAAGATGAGACGGGAGAGTTACGGGTGAGGGACACAGGTAGCACTACCTGGCTCAGGTAAGCAACATACATAACTACCTTGTTATTGATGTTCTGTTCCTATAGTAGACACAACTCAGGTTAACACAGGTAATTAATACAGGTGATACAAAGGTACTGTACAGGTAACATACTTATACAGGTACCATACAAGTAACATAATTATTCAGAGTCATACATAGAACTATATTACTCCAATGAATTGAATCAAACTATAAGCATTAAAATAAAGAATAGCTCTAGAACTAATATATATACTAAACAACTTCTTTTTTTCTAAAAGCATAAGAATTAAACAATTATAGTTCTAGAACTTAAAGATACAAAACAAGTTCAGAATCTATAATCATAATGAATAAGCACAAGCATAACATTCTATATGTATCAATATATTTTTTTATTATATATACTAGACTAAAAGCTTGTACCCGGTAGTTATAAGCTACATTTCAATGACAATTGTTTGATATCCCTTTATTAAGTTATATGTAGCCAGGAAATCAGATGTGTAATTGAAGTAAAAATGCATAAATGATGAATAAACACATCTCTGTTTCATGTACCAAAATAAGTCATGTAATAAATTGTTCACTTGGGAATAAAGCTAATTGAAATACTCATACTAGCTTATGTGATTACATGCACCATGTGCACATTCATAACTAGTATGAATATTTCATTGCTTTCATTACATTATATATACCTGGACTAAGTGAATTACTATATTGCTTTTTGTTATAGTAACATAATATGCCTATTTAAATTGAACTATGTTGTTGTTTTTTGTTATATAACATACCTTGACTAGCATAACTGTGTTTCTATTTCATATAAAAGGACTAGGTGAACTAATTCATTGCTTATTTAACCATAACAGGTGGACTAAGTTCTTTTAGCTTTACGAAACATACCAGGATTAGGTGATTTGAATTCATTCCTTAAACATTACTGCATGGACTTAGTGAATCACTTTCTTGCTTTTTGACAAAAAGTTTTGCTTAATTATTATAGTAGCATAACATGCATATGCAAGTTGAACTATTCATTTATTATGCTGGGTTGTTGTTTTTTGTTTGGTTACATAACATACCTTGACAAGCATAGCTATGTTTTTGATTTTAATTCTGTAACAATATAGAACTGGACTAGGTGGACTATTTTATTGCTTATTAATATTTAAGAGGTGGACTATGCTGTTAATTTTGTTACAATATATAACTTGAATACCACAGATGGACTATGTTGGTATTTTGGTTACAATTAATAACTGGACTAGAATGACAATGTTTCTATTTTCGTTGCAATACATGCCTGCACTAGGTGGACTATGTTGTTATCTACTGGAGATCTTTCTTCCGTCATTTCTTTTCCATCCTGTGAAATAAAAATAAATCCACTTACAGATAAAAATTCGTTACTTTCAATATTTCAACTGTTTAATATCAAAATGAAATTTTATGCCTGGATTATGCAACTCAAACAGTCTCAAAAGATAATAAATCACATACATGAGAATAGTTTGAAATAGTTTAAAAATTGAATCCATCATCCTCATAACAACAACAAGGCAGCATATCATATATCATATATCAGCAAGTTTATAACTTTATAGCATGTTAAAAATAGATACAATTTCCCTGTTTAAATTTTTTTTGCATAAAAAAACTAAAATCTCCTATAATACACGTTTAAACCTTTTTTTTTTTTTTTTTTTTTTTTTTTTTTTTTTTTTTTTTACATTTTTGTATACCTAATTTGTGTGAAGTGAAAAGTTTCATTCACAATCAAGTTGTTAAATAAAATGCAATACGTGTAATTTTATCTTGCATAGAATTTCTCTTTTTTTTCCATATCCTAATTGGCAAAATTCTTACATACATTAATAATACAATCATATACATGTATTAATAAGAAACTGTTTCAATAAACTTCACTATAGACTTGAACTAGGATCCTCAAGTACTAACTACAAGCCCACCTGACACATGCTGCCTATAGGATTCAAACCTGCACATGAAACTAAAACATGGACAACTAATTAAAAGCTAAAAGTTATAATTAGGCACTGTACTGGTGCATTAATTGTCTATATTCTACCTTGCAACGAGGGAACACACACTGTACTCAGCATACATCAAATTACAGTCACAAAAATAAATATAGCACCATAATCCCAGCTAAATTTGCATTCTATAAACTTAAATGTTTGTTCCTTGGAATCAAGATCATTCATTTGCCTTTATTATCTTACACAGGGTTGATGTATTTTTTTCTTGAAGGTTGTTAAGCAAACATTTAGCATTGTGTAAATGCATTGTATTGTATTCACTAATAGATATACAATGTATATCACTTAAATCTTAGTACTTGCTTAGACTATATATATCGTTGACTGAATTAATAATTTGCAATCAGATTGGGTATGAATGAGTGTTATTTCCCCCAAAATGATTATACCATAAAATAGATGTATTAACTATATGATAATAAAACATATTATTCTCATCTTTTGTATGCATTCTTTTATTACATGTATATACCATATTGTGTTACGCAATATACATGTATAGGTGCAGACATTCAACAAATATCATATGAACAATAATAACAACAGTCATTCTCATGAATGTATATAAACTGATAGCTGAGTAATAGCTTTCAAACAAGTACTTGCAACAGTAATGGAAGATATTTGGAAGATATTTGGTATTTAGTAACCATGGGTACATGTATTCTAAGTAACTTATATACTGTAAATTCCTAATCAAACGCAAGGAATTAATATCCGCATAAAATCGCGAGAAACACCCCTCGCAGATTTTAAAATTTCGCTTTTACTTTCTGAGATTTGAGAATTATAAGAGATTATGATAAAAGTTCCGCATTCACGATTTTATATTTTCACTTTTTGATACAAAACAGCGGGATCGCATAATTAAGTACCCGTGTAAAATAAGGAATCTACAGTAGACAATAATTGTGACTTCTTGATTATACAAGAATATAAAAATAAAGATTTATACAAATGTATTTAAGTATTCTGATATATATTGAAGATACTACACATATATATATTTACGTGTCATGTTATCCATGTCTGAGCTAACATGCCACAGATTCTTAGGTCATCAAGAAAAGTAATATGTATTATTTGTATATGACTTTATACAAAGCCAGTTAAGTTATCATGCATCATGTGACTACATGTTTTAACAATCACTGTGAATTTATTAGCATTATTTTATAGTTACAATTTGACTGGTACAATATATCAGTATATATAGTACTTAAGGATTGAGATCACTTGGTCTGATTCAACCTTTTTGGAATGACACTAAACTTACACTGGTAGATCTATCTATATAAACATGGCCAACAGAAGGCCAATAGTAGTCACTAGAAAGGTGGTAAACATCTACAGGTTTACAGCTACAGTGGTAACAATGTTATTGTTGACAAGCTAATCGTGTTAAATAGTTCGTGTACCGTGGGTGATCGTTCGTGTAACGTGCGGGATCGTGCGTGTATCAGAATAATTGGTTTGCGTTTTTTACCGTGCGTGCTCGTGCGTGATAGTGCGGTTTTTTCGTTTTGTAACTTTTTTTACGGAATGCCAGGATTTATTCTAAAACAACGACTAGTAGTTTTTAAAACAACGCAACAATATGTCAATTTAAACTATTTTATAGAAAAATATAAAAAATATCAAAAAATCAATTGTGTACATACATGTATCATGTCAGCGCTAATCTTTTTAAAATATTCTCTCTCTCGTCGTTAACAAGTAATTCAACAAGTCATTTAATCCTTTGATCGGTCGATTTAGTTTTGCATTTTGCATGATATTGTAATCAGTCTATATCAAGCATCCATCATATCTTGAAACATTATTTTCTAGCGCCAAGCAAGAGAGACACGTTGAATGAAAGCGGTCAAGGATAACCATTCCCCGTTCAAGCTAAACAATTATCATTAGGTTTTCTTTCAAATGAAAATACAATACGCGTTCTTCTCTGTTACATTGTATAAACGTTCATAAAATTTATTTAGACTTTTAAAATTTAGAAATAAAAGTCAATCAATTATGTACCGTATATTATGGAAATATGGGATGTGTAAAATCAAAATTCTTTGGAATCAGGAAACAAATTTAACATGCATCTCGCACAATTAAATCGCACGTAAGGGAATCGGATTACATAAATATCAATTCGTATGTAAATAATTTCGTGTAGTTTATGCATTATCTTTATTTTTTTCACTTAATTTTCTTTAACTTATGATATAAGTTAATATTCGTTGTGGAGACAAAACAATTTAATTGGTGTATGGATCCTATCATATCGTTTACTCGTAAAAATAAAACAGTGCATGGCTAATGATCACTCCGCTTTTCAATAAAACACAGGCATATTGTAATACAAATTAAAGTAATACGTTTTCGTAATTCAAATCTTAAATATTAATTTTGATTTTGCGTGTTAAATAGTGTAGAATCGTTCGTTTGCGTTTTTTATCGTTATCGTTCGTGTATCGTGAAAATTCAGTAAGTTAGTGATCGTTCGTGTATCCTGCGTAATCGTTCGTGTATCGTGCGTGATCGTTCGTGTATCAGAATTGTGCGTGTTGTTTGTCAACAATAACGTTGCTACTACTGTAGCATGGGCTTGTATAAATTTAAAAGTTTTCAAAAAATAGCCCAAACAGTGTGATTCTAGATTTTTCAAAAACCAATTTTTTTTTTTACAGACATTAAAAATAATCATATTTAACCATAAAGAAATTCATTCATTGGCATGTAAAAGTTAATTTATTTTTTTTTTTAAATTTGTTATGATGCACTTTATCATAAAACACAGCCTAATTTATAAATCTTTCATTGAACAATACATCAAGCATATTTTTAAAAAGCAAATTGATAAGATACACAAAATTCTCAATGCATTAACATGCATGCTTGAGTTTAAGATTAGAAATAAAATGAGTTTTTTATCTTCAAAAAATAACAAAAGGCATGCAATTCATTCATTAACAAAAAAACCATTCCTTGTTTAACTGTTTATAAGAGAAAAATTGTATTTCATAAATTAACATTATAGCTATGCATTATGCGGCAAGACACATGATGCTCTTCCACGATGCGACAAAAGTCTTGGCGAGTTAGTACAGAAATAAAAGACAATTAAGGAACAAAGAAAAAGAAAGGGGTATATAAATATGTTCAATACAAGCCTCCATAGATTGTATTGGTCTGCTTAGAATACCTGTCTCGGCGGATAATCGTAAGCGTCGTAGTATCGCAGTTCTTCAGCTTCATCACCGTTGCGCTGAACAGTACAAAAAAGGTCAACACAGTCTCGTCAAGATAAATGCAACACTTCGTTATCACAAAGAGAAAGGGGGCTATAGGGATCAGACTCTGAGGTATTTCTTAATTCTAAGGAATAAATTCGACATACAAATCAAATGTTAGAAAAAATTACAAAATAGTGGTTCTCTTTTTTTATTAATAAATGAAAGAACATGACAATCCAAAGTTTTTTTTTGGTAGAAAACAAAAAGTATTAATCTATAAGTTGTTAAGCTGAATTATGACATTGATTAAAAGATGTCTAAGATAAGACTTATAATGTTGGTTAAAAAAGTTGGTTTTCAGAGAAGTCGATGACATAGAAGCATGATTATAATTGACTGCTAAATATATTTCTTCAACTTTTTTGAGTTATTGCAGAATGTAATGGAGAATCTATGGATCTACATGATGAGAAAAGGTTGGGAAGATGGGAGGATCAATGTAAACCAAAAGAGAGAGAGACAACACAAATATGTTTAATTCACAACACCCAGTCTAAATAGCTAGAATTGTTAAAGTATAATAAAAGTATAGCATTGTATTTGCATGATCATAACATCTATGATTTTCAACATCTCTTGATTTTTGTGATGATATTCAAACACAAAGAAATCTATGATTATGAACAGTCCACCCTGAGTGATTAATACTCTTAGACTATACAACTTAGACTATACCTACAATATCACTCCAGGTCTATCTAGCAGATTCATATTACACAACACTGTAGTACACACGTTAGTTTTCATAGACAACACTACTACACACACACTTCACATGCATGCACATTGCTATCACACATTCTTCATAGGAAACATAGTAATACTAGTTCAAATGAGAGAGAGAGAGAGAGAGAGAGTTTTTTCTACATTTCAATGTATAGATGAAAAAAAAAGTTGTTGCAATTGTCAAGTTTAGTTAAAAGAATTAATGTAGATGCCCAATCTTTACTGTTCAATGAAATGTTTAACAGCTGATGCAACAAAATAGAGAGAACAGACTTCTTTCCCTTGTTTTCCTTACCTTGTTACTTCCCTTCTTTACACCCCCATTCTCCTCTAGGTTTTCCTCTAGGACTCGGGCAGCCGGGTGTTTGGGAACACGAGAGGAAGACTTGGGTGTGGTCATTAACGAAGCTGGGGGGCTGAAAAAAATTTATACAATAATCTTCATAAACTTTAATATTCAAATTCAATTTATAATCAAGATTTAATTTTCATTTATTTGCCTAAATTCATAAAATTCATAAATAAAATGTGTCAGTTTTAGTTTTTTAGTTTTCAATTTCATTTGGAATTCTTCCTAGTTTTTACATTATGTTAATTACAAGTAAAATCGTCTGAATATTCAAAACATCAGAAGTAACCATTCTTTTATCATAATTTATAAATTGAAAGATGTGATTTAATTGAACCCCACAACATATATAAAAAAAACTGCTGTAACGAAACCAATAATATTAAGCATGGGTTTCTATAGCCACAATTATCCCATCGTAAAACCAAGTTTTCTTTTAGAAAACTTTTAACTGCTGTTCCAAAGAAGTAGCTTTGTGTAATTTGTGCTTCATATCTTTTGTACAAAGACAGACACCTTTCAAAACATTTTGTGTGTCTCTATTATAACCTCATTCAGCATGACTGGTTTCCAGTGTATTGAATTCCATTTGTCATATTTTACAACTTTGATTCAACACTCAGATATACACACACAGTTTTGAAGCATTTATTTATTAATATATATTATCTGTAGCATATTTACCCAGTACATGTGTAATTTAATCTGAGTACCACACTGAACTAGCTGTGCAATATTCATAATTTAAAAAAAAAATATTTCTGTTACTTCCCCTTATTAATTTTTACTAACACATGTATGATAAGCTTCTGCAAAAATATTACAGTAGTCTTCTTATGTGGGAAAAAAAATAATATAATTTTTTCTTGTTTTCAAATATATGAGAAACTGCACTTTTATTTCATTCATGAATCCTACAATTTTCCCCCAATTCTTGTTTCTCAACCGCAAATGTGCTCAATTGTAATTTGTCAATAGAAGCATCCTGACTATTAACAGATGCTCAACAATTATCTGCCTTTTCAAGCCAGGAGTAATTTAACCCCTCCTGACCCCATTACTTAAAAAATCTGTTTCACAAAATCATTTGTTAATAACATGCTGTATAACATTCTTTTCCTCCTTGCTTTGGGAACAATAAAACTCAGGATTCCTAATGGCTGACCAATTAATCCCATCACATCCCCTGTGTTTGCCAGCCAGTTATTCTTTTGTCATTTTCTCCTCCAGTAACTTGTATCTCAATGAGATCCTGTTTACTAATTACACAGTGATTCACCGACCAATTAATAGTCTGCTACAAAACGGGCTATGAACCTATGACATAATAGCTGTGGAAGAGTTGCTTTATAAAAGACATTGTCAGGCATGCAGAAATCACAACTCTCTAGTTGAGAATAATACATATTTATAACATGATACGAGACAGAGATAGGTGCAAGTTTACATATCAACAACATGATCGAGATTGAGAAAGATGCGAGCTTACAAACGAACAACATGATGCAAGACAGAGATAGGTGCAAGATTACATATTAACATCATGATTGCAAGGTAGAGATAGTTGTGAGATAAAATTATAACATAAAGCAATATAGACTGAGATAGATGTGAGATTACATATCAACATCATGATTGCAAGGTAGATAGTTGTGAGATAAAATTATAACATAAAGCAATATAGATTGAGATAGATGTGAGATTACATATTAACAACATGGTGAGATAAAGAGATAGTTGTGAGATAAATTTACAACATAAAGCAATATAGACTGAGATAGATGTGAGATTACAAAATTCATGGAGCAAGATTGATATATATATATAATGATTATTATGGATTATACATGTATTACTGTCTGAGCTGCTAGCTACTGTAAAATAACTGTTTTACTGTTTCCTGCATGTATTACAACTGTCTGCTGAGTACAAGTGGGGTCAAGTGGAGCAAATAATTCTTGCTCAATTCAGAAAACTTAAAATCCTTAGATAACTCCGAAACAACCTGCATGTTCTTACAAACTGAGATAGGAGAATTCAATGCAAAGTGAATCATGTCCCGGCAAGGTGATGGGAAGGTGCAATATGCCTGGTGAGCAGCGAGTTGAGTCAAGCTGAGTGAACAGCAGTGACTCACAAGATTGTTAACAGAGACACTGAGTAAAAGTGCAAGATAACAATATCAAAATTCAAGCTGAAGGCTAGAAGAAACAGGAGTTCTGCTGAACAGATGCAGTGCAAGTTGAGACAGATACAGAGGAAAATTGTGATATTACGCAACAACCTGAAGCTCTGTTTTATTTTCTGCTTAATGGTATTAGCTTGTCTGTCTGACAGAGATATTTTTCTCTGTACAGAAATTATACCACAAACGACACTCAATTGTGTTCAGGTAAATACACAGTGCAATGGGGGATAATATAGTGAGCTTTGATGATTTAGATTTTAATTCAGACAGAGTCTATAAATTTCATTGAAATGATTTTTAAACAAAGATTATCTATTAAAGTGTTAAAATTTAACCTCACTACACATTCAAATTAGCTATAATCATTAAAAATCCTCTGCAGCAAATATTGACAAAAATAGAAAAAATGAGGAAGTGATTGAAAGAACTATAATTTCTGAAACTACTGTACAATGTGTACCATAATACACATAAAAACAGCTCAACATCATCTGGCAAAGGAAGAGCACAAAAAATTTACCTCAATAGACTTATAAATAAATATGAAGCATTACAACATAATGTAAAAAAATTACTGTAATATAATTATGCAAATGCTACACAGATGTAATGAATATGCATGGATCATCTGTTCACTGTAGAACCTGCTTCGAGTCATCTAATAATATATGTGTAATGTAGGTTTGATGTGCTGCAGTATATTTTGTAACGTACGGCCAAGCAGAAACAGTGGATCAATACCTGAATTAAATATAAATGTAAAGGGGTAAACAAACAGTATAACACAGCATTAATCCATATAGCTACTTCAAGTGCTAAGGCATGCACATTACAAATATTAATTATTGAGTGGAAAGGCTCCTCACCTGTTGACAATGTCTTCAGAATCTGCCAGGGCTTCCACAGAACTAACTTCTGTCTCTGATGATGAAAAAAAAACCACACAAAAATACAAATACACAATCAGAAGTCAATTCCTCATAACCACGGCTTAAATCTCTCTACAAAATCACACACACTCCATAATAAGACGGCTATAGCTAGCAGGTCGAAGCGTGCGCTTGGGATATATAGGTAGGCAGTGTCGTGGTATCAATACCATTTAATCAATACTCGATCAATAAGCTTCCACGCTGCCTGAATTGACCTTTAAATATGTTTTACAATGTAAATGCCCTAACAGTTCTACCCAAAGTTCTACGCCACTTGGAGATTTAAAAATCTCTCTACAATTCCCAGTAATGGAGGATATATATTGAGGAGAGCTGAAATCAGTCAATGTACAAGGATAGAAGAAGCCTACGGAGGTTAACTTTCAAAGCAAATATTGATTTTTGTCACGTTGAGGATCAGCTAAACTCTTGAAGATCGACTGCAAGGGAATGTGGACAGATTAGGAGGGGGATAATCCCCCTTAATCTCCCCGACAGCAGTCATAATCTGGACATTCATTTAGAAGGACATATTGGAGACCTTTCCTGACTCCCAGAGGTTTCCGAACATGGACATGCAGGGCCCCCCAATCACAAGGTGAGATAATCACACTGCTGATTGAAACTCATTCTGCTCTGATGAGGCTATGTTAGCCTGCTACAGGAGAATCAATATCTCACTGTACAGTATAATGTGACACATCCTGGGCTTTATAGTAGGCCTCCTATGTATAACGTCGGGCATGCTAAGGATATCCATGCATTCTACCAGTATAAACTTCATAATTTAAGTAATATACAGTAAATTCTTTGAGAATAAAATTGTATTCAATAATGATTTGATAAAAAAAAATACCGGTAATACAATTTTTTTCTTGTCAAACCATTCCTGGTAGAAGTAGTTGAACATTATTTTCATTTTAATAAAACACATTAGTTACTAAAAATGCTAGTTCTGATAAGAGAGTTGGGTTGTCATTACATACTGACATTCAGGACTTGGAGACTTAGTAAAGTGTCTCCAGGGTTAAAATATTATCATTTTATGTTTTATATTTTCTAAACATATTTATGAAGTTTTCAGGGAGTAAAACAGCTGATGCAAAGATCATGCTTGTTCACAAATATCTGACATCTGTTTATCTTTATATAAGGTTATATTAAGCAGTCTCGGGGGAGAATGTTTCAAAAATACAATTTCCTTTAACTTTTTTCCAATGAAAGGTCCACGTATGAGTAAACTCTGTGCCAAATATAAAGTAAATTGACCGGATAGTTTATCTGTTTACAGAGCTCAAATTTTGGTCGTATGTCCAGATCATCTCCGTCATTTTATATAGGATTATATAGAAAAAAGGGGGTTATCATTTTCAATTTCATATGTAAAAAATTTTAAACATACGATTTTAATTAAATTTTCAGCAATAAAGTAATGTATCGGTAAACTTTTTACTAAATTAAAATGAAATTTTTAAGCTATCCACCCTCATAGTTTATTGGTCCTTATAAATGTGTCTTGTCAGCTATTTTACATATAGAATTGTATAGAAAAAAAGGATGTTTATGAATCGAATTCAATTTTATTTGTAATAAATAAAAAAAATATGATTTCCCTCTTAGACTAATAGAAATTGAATGGATCGCACATGTTTTTATTTTGGAAATTATAATTACAGTTTTATAATTATTGACACTGCAATAAAAAATAGACAACCTTTATTTTTGTCAATTGTTACGTCAAAGTCTCAACTGACATCATCGTTGACTCTGACATGGATAACATTGATTTTAAAGTAGTGGCGAAATGAAATGATAAAAATACTTCTGAATATTATTTTAAGGATCAATTCATTTCACTAAAAAACAATTTTTATGATATGAACATTTTTTTAAGAATAAAAATGTTATATGATGAACATTGTATTTGAACTTTTTACTCTGCATTTGCTTTTTACGACATTGAAACGATTTTCTTTAAGGAATGCGCAATACCCTGCGCAGGAGGCCCAAAATTTTAAACCCGTGACTGGCCTTAAGTCGACTGTGCATCTTTATTCAAGATATTCTTGTTTACATCATTTCGAAAATGACTATGTACAAACTTTTAGCTATTTATACAAAGTACACCAGGTACTCTGTCCAAGGATTTCGTAGATCATTTTTTATAATTCTCAGAAAGGATTTTTAATCTTAATATAGGGGAATTTACTATAATCTTTTATGCATTTGGAATTATTAAATTTTAAGAACACTTAGGCTGTTCAATTTTTCTAAGTTATCAGTCCGATGTAATTTTTTTCCAATTTTAAATCAAGCATTGTTCTTAAACTCGACAAAAAATAGGTTGAATTTTAAAAGAATTTGTTTTAAAGATTTTTTTTTTTCTGACGAATGAATATACTTTCAGCAGAGAGTTATTAAAAAGTATGTGATGCAAAAAAACTTGGGACAGAATATAGCTCAGTACACATTTTATAACTATGATGTAAATGGTAGCAAGGGAATCCTTAATAAATAATTTTAACCTCTGCCCTTTAAATTAAAACAACCTTGATATAAATTTGCAGGCCATCTAGTCTAACCCTGCCATGGTCTTTCAAATGACATCTAAGGTGCTTAGTTAAAAAGCTATGTCCACAAACTGGTTTTAATTTCCTTTCAACGAATATAAATCAAGAAACAGATTTTGGGACTTCTAACTCATTTTGACAGATCCCTGATATCTAAGATATACTGTAGATTGCTAATTAAATCATGTTAAATACAAGGAATTACTGTATGTATACAGGGTTATTTTCGCCCCATGTAATTTTCGCCCTTCTACACTTGCAAACAGTTTCGCCCCGTCTTGAATTCACCTAGACAGAGTTGTGTATGAAGAGAGATAATTTGAAACATTGAAATTCGCCAAGTCTTAAATTTGCCCGCTGACGAAGAGGGTGAAAGGGGCAAAAATAAAACGGGGGCGAATATTTCCCTGTATACTGTAATATCAGTGTAAAATAATAAGCAGTTCATTCAACATTCTTAGGGAATATACAAATTGATTCTTATAACCTCTTTCACTGTTGTTTATAAACTGAGTAATTGAATAAAAAATGAGTTTTACTGTAATTTTGCTCACAATTCATAAACAATTGCAAATGCCTAGCTTTACAAATATGGAGATATTGAGCATTCAACCAAAAATACAGTCAAACTGGGAATATGACCACAAATTGTCAAAACATTTGTGCTGATTGTTATAGATAACTTAAAGTTTAGAAGTCTTCGATTTTAAACTTTTAATGTAACACAACAGGCTGTGCTAACAGAATTTAAACTTTTTCAGAATAATTTAGCAGACATGGTTTATTATCGTATTGTATAGATTTTTAAATCATTTGTTTGTATGCCTCATATGCCTATCTTCTGGGTTTTTTCATACCAATGATGTGAAAAACCATAAGGTGCTTCTGAAGGGGTACGATATGATTTTTTTTTCCCAAGAGAAATTTGAAGTTTTATTTGCCTCATCACATGACTGTCTCCACCAATAAGATTACGTGTTATATACAAGTAGAATGATTATAAATAGTGAGGTATAATAAAACAATGAATCTTGTCATTTGTCTTACCCCCTGCTTGTTCTTCAGGCTGTGTGAACTCCTTGCCATAGGTACTCACTTCTCCATCCTCACACTAAATTTAAAAAAAAAAAAATTTAAATATCTTTTTATAATTCTAATATTATAATAATGATGTTATCTGTATGAATTAATGGTGATCTGTGTTTTCATCAGTATTCATCTAATTTCTTTGTTGTGTAAATCCATGAAGTACGATATTCATTAAAATATGAAAATAGACAAGAATTTTCATTGGTATTTCATATCATTGTCCATGAATTTACCAATTCTTGAAACTGTGATTTTTACTAAAATTTACGCTTACAAATATTAACAAAACCATGCAAAGAAGCAGATAACTCTACTTTTAAGAATATTTAGCAAAAGTAGTTTAAAATGTTTCAGAGAATTCAATTTCTCTTCTTTAAAAGACTGCGGGTTGAAGAGGTGCTTCCAAATAATCGATGCTTTTTTTGTTTCAGTCCACCTTCAAAATCTTAGTGCCAAAATTACCCACTATGGAATTGAGCACAAAAAACTTCAAGAAAGAAACCAAGAGAGCTTCATCGAAGCAACGAAATATCATCAGGTATTGCATAGATGGCATGTTGTATAATCCTCATACAAAATGTTACGACACTGTATAATTTACTGTCTCTAAATCAATATTAATTTTCTACATAATGATAGTAGATTTGAGCTTGCAAAATTTAAAAATCATTGAATCCAATAATTCAAACTTCTTGATTTTATACCAGTTTTTTAACTGAATCAGATACAATATCATGGAGAGTTTTTCCCCTTTATAACATACGACAAACACAAACCTGTTCTTTTGTGCTTTATTTCTTGATTTAATAGTTATCGGATCTTTTATTAATTTGATTTAACACATAACGATATAAATCTTAATTTCAAATCTGTTTAACATTTGGACTGAAAGACAATTGTGTAATTATAAATAAACTCTCACTCCCCATCTCAGTGCAAAAAAAGTCAATTTAACTCATTTATGATTAAAATGTCTGTTGTAACCATGGTAACTGCAGCTGTAGTTTCATGTTATGGTAAAAAATAAATACACACTCAGACTGATAAATGAATATTTACCTGGAATCTATGATTATAACAGTACCTTGATGGAAAGGGCCAGATCATGTCAAGCTGACAGGCATGGATCATCAGTTCAAACCAAAGGAAAGTTTTCTCATTTGATTTGATGATCCGAGCCTGACAATAAATACGTGACAAGACACTTTGGATCAAGTTACTGTTATGATGGTAAATTTATTTTACTCTGGTTTTATTAACATTCATGGGCACCAATTTTCGTGGATTTAGTGAAAATCATTGTTTCAAGGATACATTAATTTGTGGCCAATTATTTCTATCAATACAATACATAATTAGATATTGCACTTCAATGAACATTTAATTTGTGGGTCAACCCAACAATGAAATGTACAAAAATTGGTATTCAAAGAAATATATGTATTGATGAAACTACTGTCCACTGTATACCCTAATCCCCTACTACTGGGGGAGGGGTGTATCAATTATGTAATATTTACTTACTGAACAAAAGCCATTTTTATAAAGGAGGGTTTTTGGGGTCTTTTCATATGTGCTAAAAAACAAATGTTGTGTACTGTGTCTTCAGTTTCAAAGAGAGTTAATATGGATTTGAAAAATCACAGTGTGGTGATTTTAAAAATACAAACAAATAAACTGCCAGATATATACATGATTGTATGATAAACACTAAATCTGATATATACCGACCTTCCCTTCAGTTCCATACGTGTCTAACATCTCCCAGGCTGAATGGTCATCTATTCCTGTGGACAAGAAGAAAAACAAATCATGAAAAGTATGTGCACAAATGTATAAATATTGTGAATGGTTAACATTTTATCAACATTGATATATTAATATAGATATTAAATAGATATTGCACAGTAATTTGATAAGAACAAAATACGTACCAGTTTGTGCTGTGGCAAATCCTTCATTATCTTCCTCAGGCATCTCCCCTGCACCAAACTCGTGGACCATCTCCAGACTCTGAGCCATCTGATTGGGTGTTTCCAATGCATTCTGTGACATATGATTGGTCACTTTTTCATCACTCTGTGAAGCAGTCTGATTGGTTGTCTCAATGACTTCATCTGAACTAGGTATGTTATTTTCCTCAGCTACAGATTCTGTCTGGGTGGTGTCTTTTGGGGGTGGGGCAAATATTTCTATGTCTCCTCCACCCTACAACCAAATATGAAATGTAATTCAAATAAAGCAAAGCAAGTAAGGTCACTTAAATATATTTGAAATTCTTTTCTATAAATACATTAGGAATCATGCAGTATTTTCCCCAGAAAATTTTGACAATCAATGAAATTTCAAACTTTTTTAAAAAACATATTTGAAATTCTCAACTTTCCTATTTTTACATGTGGATAATGATTGACAAAGACATCGATATTACAAGGAAGTAACTATCTGAGTCTGTGTAATACTACATGTAACACAAAATTAATTTAATTTTTTTTAAAAAATAATTATGCTGTCTAGATAAGCGAAAAATAAGGAAGCTAAAGTTCTATATATTCTTGGTAGCTTTGTTTATAGTAGATATCGTTACCTGAAATCCAAAGTTAGCTGGTGGTTTGAATTTCTTCGGCTTTTTAATTCCTTTCTTCGGAGATGTAGTTTTCTTCGTACTTGAAAAAATTATATTTAAAAAATAGTTTTATACCCTCCAACATGTTAGCTTTCAACTCATTTAACATGTTTAAAGTAAACTTACAGTATACACACATATTCAATAAAGTCCGTCTGTAAAGTATCATGGTCAATAAATCTTTAATAAACACTAAAAACCCTACAGTACCTGGGTGCTTTCTTAGGGCTCTCTTTTTGTGGACTAGTGTCAGACATTTCCATAGATTCAGGGTTGACCTCTGACCCTTCATCTGGAGATCGCAGATTCTTAGTTCCTTTCCATGACTCGTTTTCCTTACTAGTTTCGTTGTTCTCCATTTCTGAGTTTTCATTCACAAGTGCCTTACTATCTGACTTAATCTGGTTTTCATTGCAGTCATTTAGGGGTGGGGAAGACCTGAGTGTATTCCTCGACTGGAACGGATTGATGGCGTTGTCTGTGGTTGGTGGAGAGGATCCAAGTTTGGCGTTGGACTGGAATGGGTTGATGTCATCCAAATTGTCAAAATCAATGTTGTAGGCTCCCCGGGAACCAGGGAGAGGAAGTTCATCCTCCATGATTGTTTGATCAATATGAGGTCAGAGGTGTTGATATTTTTACAGGGGGAAATTCTGATTTATTCTATATTTACAAAATGGCAAAAATGGTCTTGTGATTCTGAAATTTAGAGGAAAAAGTAGGCAAACTAATATAAAATACAAGGTAGTTTTAGGTGTTGTAGTTCTTCGTATTATTAACAATGAAAGAGGAAGAATGAGAATGAGTGATGAAAGATCAACAATACATTGTATTTAAAAGATCAAGCATGCGAAAGAGAGTGAGATAACTGTAAGATAGATTTTTAGAGATATAAATTAAAGCAACCTCGTTGGATTATAAAAAATAATAATCACACCCTTAGAATTCAAACTAACCCTAATTTTCCCACAGATTTTTTTCCTTCCCCCTTCTTCACATTCCGTTTACATTTAAATAGATCTGATTTTAAAATTACAACACCAATAAGAATGTTGAGAAGGAAGCTAGACAAATAATACGTGTATATTTTAATAAATCTTATCAAATTGTGTGTGTTACGATATCATTTGTTAACTGATTAAGACTATTCGGAATGATAAATGTTTTTCATGATATCCTCAGAAAAGCTACAGAATTTAGAAAAATCACTAACCATACAGAATCTGAGGCAAAAACAACACACACACTTTTACGGCAAAATATAGTAAATATTTGGTGAACACACATGATAGTTTTCCTTCGATATTTCAAAAACGGGTGATGTCTTAAGTAAAACGTGAGTGAATCATTTATGAATGAGGTTGTAAAATATTGAATGGTTAAGTTATGCATTGTTTGAATTACCACAATACTGTATGACACATCTTTTCTCTGTTCAATTTTTAGGTTAGGCCTAGGGAAATGAAGTTTTATTGACAACTTTCTAACCTCCTACATTTGAAGAGCAGCAAAGAAAGATAATTCTGAAAAGAATTCGGCATTGACTGTGTGGCGGACTTTCCTTTAAAGATACATTTACATTGTGCACCTCATTAATCCATGTCCTCGGAAGATTACTGTACTCTATTTCTATAAATAAAGAGACACTTTACTTTATTTCATTCTCTATCCAGTCACCTACATTCAGGTGCCGAAATTATCGTCACAATTTTTTCTTATTAAAATAAAGTAAAATCAAGGACGTCTTATATATGTTTCTGGTACTAAAGTAAAAAGAAAAAAAATACAATATTTTTCAAAGAACTGTTAAAAATTTATCTACGATTTTGAAAAGATCCAGATTTTTAAGTTAAGAGATTTCTTATAGCTTTTTTTTAACAATCCAAAGTAGGATTTTTCGGCTTGCAAACTGCAAAACATATTTAGAAGAGCTCTAAAAAGTCATCTTATATTGTGTTTGAAATACTAATTTTTTGCAACAATGGGTTTTCCTTTTTTTATTTTTATTTCCTTGTCAAGGTTTTGGATGTCTGCCCCCCCCCCCCCCCCCCCCCCCCCCCCCATTCAATTTGCTTCCGTCGCCTGATCCATAGCGATACCTCAAACTTCCGAAAACTGTGCACGACGAAACGTGGGGTGATTGACAATATCCAGAACAACTGTATTCTAAATGAAGAACATTGTATTAGGAAAATCCTTCAATATAATATATGATAATGTGTATATATGTTGCCGATATCGAATATGGCTTGCAAATTGAGACTTTTATTAAGATGTTCTGGAAAGATGAAAAATTACATGTATGTAAAATGCGGACAGTCGGGGAGGGCGGGGGGTAACTAAGAAATAAAATGCATATCATCGAGGTTTTACAAAAGCCAAAGTACAAATGATTACTCTTCTCAACTGATATGTTAATAGACTACTATTTACTCGGACGTGATATGATATACATGTACATGTATATTGATATATATAATATGAAAATCAATTAGTTTTTAAGAGTTATCAACCTTTAATTGCTAAGCAACTAAGGGAAGGATACTGCACGAGGAAAAAAAGACATACAATGTGATCAGTAAGAACTTTTTGATGCAGAGTTTATTCTTGAAATCTTCAATTATTTACTTCGGCACTAAACACTCAACGGACTGAAGTAAAGTGCGTACATAATGATGTTCCATATCTAGCTGTACTTGGTGTAATTCATTTTTATAATAAATAGATTAGTCTTAGTGAGGAACAATTTAAATGATTGATTCATTAATTCATTATGATTATATCTAATTAAGTCTATCTTTACAAAAAAAAATTGGGGGGGGGGGGGGGGTAGACTAAGCCCCCCCCCCCCCCCCCCCCCCCCCCCCCGTTCCGACGCCTATTGGCTATATGCAATATGTAATAAAATAAACAAATGAAACTACCCAACAGTCATCATCAGCCATACTTCAGTTTTCTATATACAAAATATTAAGAGGAAACATTCATTTAATAAAATAATTTGCGATTTAATTAACGTACTTGCTATCCTCTATAGAAGGAATTTGCATTGTGAAAACGCTGTTCAAAATTTCTCATTTTTTATGCTGTAGCCTTACTAATCAAAGAAATTTACTGAGCAGATGCAACCTAACGAAAACCAGACCCCATCCAAACCCCGGGTCTGTTTTCTGTGTCCGTTCAGGGTCTGCTTTGGGTCTGCTTTGGCGAACCCAGAGCTGACCACAGGCTGACACAGAGCGGACCTAGAAAGCTGGCTCCAATTTCAGAAAAAGACCCTTAAATCGCTTCTGAAAAATGACTTAATGTGTTGTTATGTGTATTTGGAATACCGGTATTTGAAGGGGCGGGTTTACAGGCGGTAAGAAAAAAAGACGTTCTGCTTTACACTTCATTGCGTAAAGCAGACCCCTAGAACTGACCCCGAGTAAACCCATAGCAGACCCCGAGCGGACCCCGAGCAGACGCAAATTTTAAAAAGCAGACCTTTCTCAGACCCCGAGCGGACACAAATAGACACCAGGGTCAGCTTTTGGGGTCTGCTTTGGAGTTAGGTTGTGTCTGGTCGGTACTGTAATTTTTAACACATCTTACGCATCACTGTGTATGATTTCACAAAGTCAAAGAAAATGCCTGTCATTTGATGCATCTATATAATCGCCGATTTTGTACCGCATTTTACCGTTTCAAGCAATTACTAAGGAGTTAGCGCTGTATTTTCCACATTTATTCCAGTTATACATGTAAAACAAAAACATATACAGCTACTCTCCACTCTTCCGTAGTCTTTTTCGTTGTAGTGAAGGGCCGCTCTCTCAGTCACTATGAGTTTAAAAGCGTGTGCAGGAGGGGGAGTTCACGCTGGAATATAAATTTACATCCACAAAGTTTTTTTTCTCTCTATTTCTTACATACATTGTAGATTAATTCGGCTTTGAGGTATCTAGCATTGCAGAAAATTTACACGATCCGTTAAACGCAGGTTATGTATTTTTTTTTCTGCAATGCTGGCTACCTTCTTACCCGCATGAAGCACAAAAGAAAGCATTTTACATTTTTTATCTAAATATTCAATTAAAAAGACCGATAAAAAACATATACTGGATGCCTATATGATGTGCTGTGATGCTACAAATCCCTGGATCCTGGTCTTGAAGGTCCCCATGCAGGGACTTGGCCATGATGACGTTCTCTGAGCTGGTTCCATATCCTGACGGTTGTCGGATAGAGCGATTCTTTATAGACGGTGGTAAGACTAATTGGGATCATGTACTGTTGTTGGTGTCCCCTTGTGGCTGCTCCTGTTTGGCTGAATTAGGGAGACAGTTTAATGACATCTAAAGAATGGACAATCCAATGCATCATTGTGGCCTTTGCTGTGGTTCTTCTTTGGCAAAAGCTCTCCAACTCTAGCCTGTCTAACATAGCTGTGACCCTACTGGGGGTAATGTAGTTTCTTGTCACGATTCACGAACCTGGCTGTTCTTCTCTATAAAGCTTCTACTTTGTCGATATTCTTCTTTGTGTGTGCGCCCCAGACAGTAGATTCTACCATGGATCATCGTCTTGTAATATCTGTCCTTATTGAAGGTCGGACATAATGAAAAATTTCTTCGTTAGAAGGCAGTGGTGAAATTTGCCTTCTTACACTCGCTGTCGATGTGGTGGTTCCATGACAGGTTGTTTGCGATGGTAACCCCTAGGTACTTGACCTTGGTGGTGACGGTCAATTCCTTCCCATGGATGAAGTATGGGGTGATGCTTAGCTTTCGATTGGTGGAAACACGGATGAATTCACACTTATCTGGAATGAAATACATTAACCTGTCTCAAATGTTCCCAAAGCTAGAATTTGTCGAGGTCGCCTTCAAGTTGTTTCGTGTCGACCTCTGTTTTAATGGCCCTGTACAATAGACAGTCGTCCGCAAACAATCTAGGCCTGGAACTGACTCTGGCTGGAATGTAATTAATGTATGCAAGGAATAACAGTGAGCCGACGACGGTTCCATTGGACATTCCAGATGTGACGATTGCGGTTGATGAAAATGGCCCTAAACCAGAATTCATTGCGTTTGACCCGATAGGAAAATGCAAATCCAGTTGTGCTTCGTACACCATAATGATGAAGTTTGATTAGTAACCTCTCGTGTGGGACCTTGTCAAAGACTGTTAAAAAATCCAACACCGATGCCTCGAGATCTGGGTGTTGTTGTCGTTGCCCAAAGCAAGGTCATGGATTGTTGTAATGTTTGAACTCAAAGGACTGCTTCTTACTAAACCCATACTGGTAGTCGGCTAGGATGTCATGCTGCTTAAAGATTTTCATTAGGTGGCTGTGAATTTGACTTACCACCTTGCAACAAAGACATCATTAAGGACACAGGACGATAGTTTGAAAGCTGCTCTTGTCCACCATATTGATATGGGAAAGACGTTGGCTGACTTTCAATCCTCTGGTGTTTGGCCTGGCCTTAGTTGAGGATGCCTGGCAGATCCTGGTAGGTGCTGGTATCATACCGGTAGGATTGGCAACCTCTTTCAGTCTCGTCTGGACCAGTTGCCTTGTTGGGGTTGAGCCCTTGCAGAAGTTTCGGCACACCGTTTTCAGTGACTCTGATATCTAGTGATGTTTGTGTGGTGCTAGTGCCTAGGTCTGGGATGTCAAATGTGTCCTATGTGGTTAAGACTCCCAACATATTACAATGGGGAAACCCGCTAATTAATAATTCGAACTTAAGATTGACCTACATATAACAGTGAGGTAAAACCTAGCGATTTACACAGACGACTTGTATCTTGACCCTCACCTATCTTAACTTCTTATTCAGTCTCTGACTTACGGTGTCCTAGACTTAAATGATTAAAACATATACATGTAATATGATTTGATTTGTGTGATTCCGTTAATAAATGATAACTATGAGTTATCTAATCAGAGAATATTTCTTTAAATTGACCATCGCCTTGGTAAACCCCCATTTACATGCATTTACATGTACCTGCGTTAATCCGCTAATTGTTATGTAATTACATTAACTTTTTCAGTGTACATGTAACTACACTTTCGAGCTGTACAGCATTGTCCTTCTATCTTCACTTTCTAATACGTATATTATCCTAAACTATTAACAGTTACATTTGACTGCTTTGATGCTCTATTTCTTTGTTACAGTTAAGACGTTTGATGAACATTAATAGACATTCTATTACATCACAATCAGGAGGAATTTCACAAGAATTAAGATCATTAATGTCAATTAACCAACGAGATAAAAGCACAGAAAATATTCGCAACATCGGAATTATATATTTTACAGGGTTATACGTCCATGATGAAATATAGCAACAGTGTGCAAATATACAATTCTGTTCACGTTCATGACAAAATGATACGAAAAAAAAGAGAAGAACAATCTTAAGAGGAAAGAGTGCTTAGTAAAATGAAGAGATCCATTAATAATTCGCCTACTTAACTGAATATAAAATCACTATGCAGTTAAGAAGAAATACATATATTACTAATTGGCACTAATTTGTCAGCGAATACATAACGACAATTGATGGATGTTCTTTGGTTCCGCAATCCGAGCACGAATGATTGATCCGCGCCTGTATGAAAAGTGGGCATTTCTTTTTTTCCGAGAAAAAAATCTGATTGAAAAAAAGAAAAGAAAAAGGATAGTCGTTCAACATCGGCGCCAAAATAAAAAGACGTTTGCAGCTACGAAGAATCAGCATTTGTTCTTCCGAAGTCCCGGGCGCTCGTTCACAAGGTAAGAGAAGAAGAGTTTAATAAAAACAAAATCAAATTATAAAACCAAACGCAGAGAGTTTGAATTTTATAATATTTTTTTAATATTATGAAAAGAATTCATGTAATAGTATTACTTCAAATGAAATGATGTCTGAAACTTGTGTTTTACCAAATCTATCTTTTTGATTGGAAGAGTAAATTGTGATTACTCATAATTTTAAAGAACAGTTTATTTTCATTAAAGTAAATTTATAAATGAGAACTTGTTGGAGTTTAACTTTTAACGGAGAAACACATGACATTATTGTTACCCAAGAAACTCATGTTCAAGTTACGTTATAGATATTCATTAAAATAGTTATTAATAGATTCAGACTCCTTTGTAATTTCAGGGTCCATCACAATGCAGGGACTTGTTTTCGCACTTTTAGCGGCAGCCTTCGTGGCCTCAGTTCTAGGAACAAGGTACACAGGCCGAAGATTCATCAACCTAGGGATTACAGGAATCCTTGCCCCAGTTAACGCGGGATACAACAGGGATACCCTCAGCCGCTTTGGCAGCATTTCCGGATCCTCCCTGAGCCGTACTTTCGATTCTACCTTCCTGGCAGGTGGTGGTACCGGAGGACGAAGCATCGGTTTGAGTTCCGTGAATCCCTACTTAACGAGAAGCATTACAATTAGAGGAGTTACACCATTTTCTGGTAGATTCCAATCCTACAATGAATTTGGCAGAGAACCTTATGTACCTGGTGATGGACCCTATGGTTTTGATGAACCTTTGTCTGGGTTTGGACCTGGTGGAGATGACCTAGGACCTTTAGGTAGCGGTGGACCATTATCTGGAGATAGTATCGATCCTTATCCTGGAGGACCTCTAGATGGACCCGGTCCTCCTGGCATGGGAACCCGTAGCGCTTTAGAACGTGATCTATTCCCATCGCCTGTCACATTTCCTTTAATTCATCGGGGCGGCGTTTTATACAACCGTGGTAACGATCGTTCTGGTTCGCGTTACCTCTCTTCCGTTTCCAGTGGAGGTCCTGGGTTGGACATTAACCTTGGAGGTGGAGATGATCTCGGTTTCAGCATTCCGGCGTTTGATGCATTGGAAGGACAAGGGGCCTTAGGCCGCGGAACCGGAAGTTCCGGACGCTCCGATCTCGGCGATCGATTCTCATCGTCTGGATTCAGCAGTTCGTCTAGAGCAAAGCCATATAATTCTCTCCCTCTCTTTACCCCGGAGGACTTGGCATGATGATAATTCTTAAAAAGGTATTGTTCTGTTCTTGTATGCGTAATTTGCACACAAAACAACATGTAGAACCTTATATTTTTTGCTTTTTCATCTTTTGACAACAGTTTTGGTCAGTTTCTGGTAGAAACAAGTCAGTTCAAGAAACGTTTACATTTTTGTCCTCAAATGTACAAGATGACTGCACATCCCCCTTAAAATACTTGTTTTTATTTTCAGGCTTTCGAGCCCGACTTTTGGAGAATGGAGGAACCTGATGTAACAATCTCGTCGCTTTAAAAACTTTTTCATGTATGTCATATTCATCTTTTTGTCAGACCCCGGGGACTTTCACATTAAAAATGTAGCACAAACTTATGTTTGTCTTTGTTTTTTTTTTTTATATAACTTTTGTTTCTTTGCAAGTCATTAACATTTACTAATAATGTTTAAATTCGTTGAATTATTAACAATTAGGACAATAATAATAACAGATGACAAATGTTGTGAAAATATGGCGGAAATCTAAATTTTACTTTTTAGATAACGCTAACCTTATCATTCTAAGACAGGATTTCTTTTTTCAAAAATATGATTTTAATTGCAATATCAATCAGCGGTCCACCAAATTTTCATTATGTCAAAACTGAACAATATTTGATATGAACAATTGGGATTGGGTACAAGTTCCAAAACTTAGACCACCATCTCCCAAACTTATTTAGTACAAATTAATTTAAGTTAAGTTAATCAAGTACATAATTATTAAGGAGGCTGTGTGGTCTACAAGTTAACAAATTACCCATCATCCAGCTTAAATATTTAGATACGATTATTTTATTTTAGATATAAACTATTCTTTAGCAAAAAATAAGTCCTTACATCTTTTAACCTGACTGAATGTTATCCTTTATAAAAATCTCTTCTTCTAAAAAAAAATCAATACAGTTACTGTATAAAATGGTCTTGACCATCAGTCCTTTTAAATAAAACAGCATTCGACTTAATCAAATAAATCATCTTATTATCAATTTATTAACAAAAGCCTTGCACAAAATGAAGACGTTTAAAAGTTAAGAATGTTTCTGTTTATTTTTTTTTTACACTTACGATATTTTTGATTTTCTTTTTAAAAACATTTTAAAAATTAACTAATTTTTACAATTTTTTTAATCAAAATGTATAAATTACACGACTTTTTTGTACTTGGTGATGATTTCCTTCAATCATACATGTATCTGCAAAAATTAAAATAAATCTCAATTGTGTAGGTACATGTGTAACAGTACAAACATTCTATAATTGAATATTGTGACAATCATTGTACTTAAATACTTTTAATTAGTATCATGTAACTCTCTTAACTATTTTTGAATAATAGAAATAACATTTGCAGCAAACACTAACACTGCCTCAGACCTTAACATAAAAAATCTGTTAGAAAATGTATCTGTAAATTATAACGCTGTTTTATTCTCTTTTTTCATGGATTTTACAATAAACAAAGTGTCAATACTTAGTAATAATGGCTGTACGAAATTTACATTTTTTGCTGTTTCTGAAACAAATCAAATAATCAAAATCAAAATTCACACTTTAGTCTGTAGATTTTAAACTTTAAAATGTAAAGTTACTCTTTAAAGTGTAAATTTCACGCATTTAAGTGTAAAATTTACAGAATAAAGTGTGAATTTTACAGATGAAAGTGTAAAACTTACAGATTAATGTGTGAATTTTACAAATTAAAGTTTACATTTTACACTTTAAAGTATAAATTTTATACTTTAAAGTGTAAAATTCCAATTTTACCCTGTAAAATTTGCACATATGTACACATACATTTGAGAGATTTAATCTTTTTTGATGATTTCATCGAAGCACTACGGACCGAAATTATTTAATTAGTGAATATTTTAAACTAGGTCTTAAATACAGTGACATCATTAAATGTATGGACGACTTTCATGGGTATGTCTTGAGTATCTGCTCACGTAAAAGGATTACTCAGATGATGTGTCTTCATCGCCGGAAATATGAGCGAGATTCCCCCACGTTTTTTGATGATTTCACAATCAGAATAACAAACTATGTTGATTTACTGTTCATTCAAAGAATAAACATTATGTATCATTTTGTCAAAACCTCGATTGAGTATTAGATTTTTGTACGATCTACAAATACATCATTAAATAAAATTGTACTGCATACAATTGAATACAACTGATGCTTTGAACTAGTAAAAGTTTGATATAGTTACATTTAGCAGGGTTGAAGACTGTGTATTTGCATAATTTTAGCAAATAATTCGTCAAAACCCATAAAAATGGTTACAGATAATTCTACATTTTATGTGGCGGCCGTCATATAATTATGTAGTGGTCACCAAATAAATAAGTGGCGACTGCCAGATAATTATATGACTTCCGCTACTTATTTATCTGACAGCCGCCACATAGTTATATAGCAGTCGCCAAATAAGCGGCGGCCACCACCTAATTATTTGGCGACCGTCAGATAATTAACTTGTGGCAGCCGCCAGATAATTATATGACGACCGCCACTTATTTATCTGCCAGATTCAATTCAATTGAATTTATTTCACTCAAACCGTCAACATGACGGTACATGAGGTACATATATACAAATATTTACGAATGTAGATATAGAGTCAGAGGTACATGTACAGTACAAATAAGGGGGAAAAAAAGAGAAAAAAGTACAAATATTCAAGGAGGACAGACTGATTAAAAAATTTCATGTATAAATAAGCATAGTTTTTTGAGTTTTTTAAGTTTTAAAATAGACAATAATTCACAAAATTTAAAGGTGTTTGGTCTTTCACAAAATCTAGGTTCCAAGTATTTTTGTCTGATACATGAAAGAACATTACATTCTAATATAAAATGCATTTCATCGGCTATTTGATTATTATTACATAAAGTACAGCATCTTTCATTCAGAAGAATGCCTAACCATCTACCAGTTTCCACAGGAAGTCGGTGATTTGACGTACGAAATTTAACAAGTATTTCTCGAAGTTTTGATGGTAAAATACTCAAGTACTTTTCATATCCAAAATATTAATTTAAAAGTTTTATATATATGACCTTTGGAAGAATTTGCAATATCAGCCGACCATTTTTGCACAAACCGGTCTTTGAGTCTTTGCTTGACAGCATTTGTAATCCATAAAACATTTACAATACATTGTTCATTCCAAATGTTTGAAAACCCACAGTTATCAAAAATAGAATGTATACAATCAATCCACGGGTTCTTAAAAATATCATTATTATATTGAGTCAACAAGTATTTGTACAGTATATGAACAATTTTGTTTTCTGGGCCGGAGAACAATTTTGCCCAGTACGATACCATTTTAGTATAGATATTAACAGATAACGGGAACCTTCCGGTTTCTCCATAAAGCATGTATGATGGAGTACAACTTTTTAAATTCAGTATGTGTTTCAAAAACTTCAAATGAATACGTTCTATAATTTCTATGTTTTCAAAGCCCCACACTTCACATCCGTATAATAATACCGCCATTACTACTTTATCAAAAAGGTCTAACTGACAATCGACAGGTAAATTGAATTGCCTTATTTTCCCCTGATGACCCCATACATAGCCTTCTGTGCCTGTTCACATAGATGTGTTTTTGCCTTTTGAAAGGCCCTGAAACGAAAAAATAATTCCAAGGTATTTAAACTCTTTCACATTTTCAATTATTTCATTTCTGAAGTAAAATTCCCTTTTCATCATTGAACCTTTAGAAAATACCAATATTTTTGTTTTATTTATATTAACCGTTAACTTCCATTGCTCACAGTATCGATAAAATTCGTTCAGAGCATTTTGTAAATCATCAGGCGTTTCAGCAAGAATTACAGTGTCGTCAGCATACAAAAGAATACATAGTTTAAAATACAAAAACAGTTAATCCTCTATAGGTTTAGTTACACTATGTAACCCAATTATGTTTTTATCAATGAAGAACTTTTCTAAGTCATTAATATAGAACGAAAATAAAAATGGCGACAAATTTTCACCTTGACGTACTCCAACATTACAGCTAAAAAAATCGGAGGATAAACCATTTATACTGATTTTTGACTTAACTTTCATATACATGTTTTTGATATAATTAAAATATTTCCCATTTATTCCATTTTTAATTAATGTGCTCCAAAGACCATTTCTCCAGACAGTGTCGAATGCCTGTTTAAAATCAACAAAAGCACAAAAAAGTTTTTTCTTCATAGACATAAGAATATGGGATAAAAATTGTAGTGTTATTATATGGTCTAGAGTTGAATAATTTTTTCTAAAACCTGCCTGGCTTTCACTGATTAGGTTAATTTCTGATGCATATATATCTAGATAATCAGAGATCAGATAAACAAGTAACGTCCGCCAGTTATGATGTTTCCGTCAAAAAAGCCTCCATGATTATGTAAGAATCGCCTATTGCGCATCTCATATGTCTGTCTTACACCCAAATCGAACAAAGTGTGAAATTTACAGATGAAATTGTGAATTTTACAAATTAAAGTGGGATTTTTACAGATTAATATGTAAACTTTACAGATTACAGTATAAATTTTACAGATTGAAGAGTATATTTTACACTTTAAAGTGCAAATTTGACAGATTAAAATGCAAAATGCAAAATATACAGATTTAAGTGAAAATTTTACAGATAAAAGTGTAAAATTTACAGATTAAAGTGTGCATTTTACATATTCAAGCGTGAATTTGACAGACTAAAGTGTGAATTTTACATATCTAAGTGTAAATTTTACAGATTAAAGTGTAAATGTTTTACAGATTAAAGTGTGAATTTAACAGATTTGAGTGTAACATTTACAGATTAAAGTGTAAATTTACACTTTAAAGTGTAAATTTTACACTTTAAAGTGTAAAATTTACAGATTAAACTGCGAATTTTATAGATTAAAGTGTAAATTTTACAGATTTAAGTGGAAATTTTACAGATTAAACTGTAAATTTTATAGACTTAAGTGTAAATTTTACACTTTAAAGTGTAAATTTTACACTTTAAAGTGTATGATTTACAGATTAAAGTGTGAATTCTACACTTTAAAGTGTGAATTTTAAAGATTAAAGTGTAAATTTTTCTTTATCTTTGTAGAATAAATTTTAAAGCGAAAATAATTATTTCCATAGGCAAAAGACAATTCTCCTTTCCATAAGAAAAAGCCTTCCTATACTATACTATTTCTTATACTTCCTATAAAGATTTGAATTCAGTATGGTTTTATTCGTATACGGAGATACGGAGACTAATAAAATTCAGACAAAGAGTATACTAAAATCAAAATTCCCTAGGATAACAAATCTTGTATATGTCTGCTTTACTGAATGAAATTCAAACACCAAAGAAATTAAGCTTCATTTATAATTTTATCAGTTGTTAATTTATTCAAATTACAAGTAAGCTTTGTTGCGTTCATCATATTTGAGATATTAAGAAACGCAAACGTGCATGCCTGTAAGCTTCTTAATTTCTAAAGAATTAAGAAAAAGCGAGATTTAATCAACATTTGAATAAATTTTACATCACCAATTAAAAAAATTATTTGACAATTTTCCCGATAATGACATTTTACCGATATGACATTGGAGGCACGGCGGTGTGACCGGTCGGCAGAGGATGCTTACTCCTCCATGGCACCTGATCCTACCTCTATTTTTTTTAGAGGACGTGTTTGCTCTGCTCCTGCTTTGTAATTTTCCTTTGGACTTTGAACACTGTTCGTTATCACCACATGTCACTATATACAGGGTTATTTTTGCCCCGTGAAATTTTGGGTACCTGTAAAGTGCGAAACGAAATAGAAACGAAACGAAATGAAACGAAACCTACCGAAACGAAATCAAATCGAAACGAAACTAAAACGAAACGAAACCTACAGAAACAAAATGAAATAAAATCGAGTAAAATGAAGTCAAAGTTAATTGATATAAATATGTAACCATTTTAATTTAAGATATATTACATGTATACATTATATTTAAGTGTTTATTGTTGAAATAACGGATCAATAATAATGAGTGTGTTAACACGCAATGAAAGATAGAAAGAGTTTGTTCATTCATTACTCCCCCCCCCCCCCTCCCCACCCACATAAACACACGGTGGGTTTCAAGGCCTATGTTTTTGTGATGTAAAAGTATCAAAAATAAAAGGACAAGAGCGTACAAGGCCTGACTAATCACCCCGTACCCAGGATTTTGAAATGGTATATGAACATGTAAAAAAAATCTTTACATTTGAAACTGTGCATCAGTACATGTACATGTATAATATAGAACTGCATTCTCTGACAAATAAATAATATACATTAAAACATGTTCTTGGCACTTATCTCCTTTACTTCATTTGTTTGCTTTCTAAACATTATTTTATCAACAGCATGATCTCACATCTGTGCTAGTGCTATTTTTATCCGACATTGTATGTACAGAAAATGAACATTACGTAATTGTTGTCATTATATAAATTGTATAGATATTTTTTTCATAATGATCCAATCAAAAAGCAAAAAATGTTTTACTTAAAAGCAAATGAATTAAAAATAAAACGCCGTCTATACGATTCGAACACTCTCTCATTCGAGAAGGATGGACTACGAGCCTCCGCCTATCACATTGAGCTACGTTGACACATTAGAGTACCGGTGAATAAATCTTACTGTTTGACAATAATTAATGAAGTAAAACGTTTTTAGCTCACCTGTCCGTCTGTCTCTCTGTCTGTCCGTCCGTCTGTTATCTTTTAACATTTTCGACTTCTTCTCCAGAACCACTGGGCCGACTTCAACCACACTTGGCACAAAGCATCCTTAGGTAAACGAAATTCAAGTTTTTAAAATGGAGGGCCAAGCCCTTTATCAAAGGAGATAATTAAGATTTATTAAAAATTTGTTGGTATCTTTAAAAAATCTTCTTCTCAAAAACCAATCGGCCAGAAAAGCTGTTATTTGTGTGAAAGAATTTTCAGGTAGTGTAGATTTAAATTCCTTCAAACCATGATCCTCAGGGGTAGGGTTGGGCCACAATGGGGGTCGAATTTTTACATAGGAATATATAGAGAAAAATCTTTAAAAATTTTCTTCTCAAAAACCAATTGGCCAGAAAAGCTGTAACTTGTGTGGGAGCATCCTCAGGCAGTGTATATTCAATTTTCTTCAAACCATGATCCCCGGGGATAGGGTAGAACCACCATGGGGGGGGGGGGGGGGGATTTTTACATAGGAATTAATAGAGAAAAATCTTTAAAAATCTTCTTCTCAAAAACCAATTGGCGAGAAAAGCTTTAAGTTATGTGAAAGCACCCTCTGGTAGTGTAGATTCTAGTTTGTTCAAACCATGATCCCCGGTGGTAGGATGGGGCCACCAGGGGAGGGGGGACGAATTTTTACATTGGAATGTAAGGAGAAATATCTTCTTAAGTAGAAAAGCTGTTACTTGATTGGAAGCATCTTCAGGTAGTGTAATATATATAGAAAAAAATCTTTAAAATCAAATAAAAAGGATGAGACTATAATTGGGGGTGGGGGAGGTCGAAAGTTTACATAGAAAACAAATTTGATCATTCTCAAAAATATATAGTATATAGTATTACTAATAATTATGCAACCATATTGACATTTGTTTATTCTCAGTTGTTTAGACTGTGGCCTTGGATAATTCTTGGGCCACACAAGGGGTTCAAAGTTTGATGTAGGTTTATTATTTATATGAACAGTTGTTTAAGATCTTATTGAGAATGGCGATGCTCAATATGTGATATAACTATGAAATCGTCCAGTTACAAAAGGGGCTCAATATAAGAATATATGGAGAAAATTTTGAGAATCATTTAATACAGGATCTATTTATACTCATTCATTGTCCCGATATTTTGGATATGACTTCATAAAGCTGATTTTATTATGTCTAGTGTTACTCAGTTGAGCGATGTGGCCCATGAGCCTTTTGTTGGTGAAAGAACCACGCATTTGACCAATTATGGGTCTAGACTCCACTTTAATAAATCAATAATAAAAATAAATAAAAACTTATTCTTTAAATAAAAGTACATTTAGGATGGAGTCAAGACCCATTCATACCTAAATTTTGCAATTTAGAACAGTGAATGATCCAAGACGCTGTGCAGCTTAATTTGGAAACCTATAGCTGTCGTATTTATAGAATGAAAGCACAATATTCACTTCCATCGTGAAATTTACACTAAAAACAGTGCATACAAGCCAAAAGTTTAATATTCTAACTTAAATTGAAATTCTATCGTCTTCGTTGCTCCGAGTGGGGGATATACAACGCTTTGTACGCCCCTGTTCTTTCCAGAATGAAGAAGTGTAAACCACCCTTATAATTGCGTCTACAGTATCTTTCAATACCCTGTGAAAATGAAATTTGTCTCTCCTTTAATGTGGTCTCTTCAGTTCACTGGGATAATTTAATTAAGCAGTCTGTCAGTTACAACTGATAATGTTTACACCTGTGTACACGGTTGTACACCCAGTTAAGCTAAATAAAGCGCGCCCTCAGTTTATCTCAAACGGACGAGGACCATTTTAAAAAATTGCAATTTACCATATTATTTCTCAAAAAAATTAGTAGTCCTCGGCTTTTATTTTACTGATTATAAAAGTGCGTGATCAGATATAGTTTGATTTTAGACAATAGCAAAACAAGAATCGCCAGGTTCTAAAGTCTGATTTTGTGTTTACAAGTATGATTACAAATGGGTTGTAGTAAAAATAATCAAAGGTGATTCTAGGAACTTGAGGTTTTATAATTATATTTAGAGTCTAAATAATTTTTGTTTTGCATGGAAATGGGCAATAACTTTTGAAGTGTATCCACAACTACAAATGGGCACGTCTCGAAATGAACAAACATAACCCGTTACTTCCAAAATACTAGTACCACTTTAATAAATACATGTAATTTATTTTAAAATTGAGATGGTCACATATACATGTATATCAATGAACCTGATTTCATTTTGCTCGATTTTATTTCATTTTGTTTCTGTAGGTATCGTTTCGTATCGTTTTGGTTTGGTTTGGTTTCGTTTCAAGTTGATTTCGTTTCGGTAGGTTTCGTTTCCTTTCGGTATGTTTCGTTTCGTTTCGGTATTTCGCTTCGTGTCGTTTCGTTTCTATTTCGTTTCGCACTTTACAGGTACCCTGAAATTTTCGCCCTTCTACACTTGCAAACAGTTTCGCTCCGTCTTAAATTCGCGCAGACACAGTTGTGTCTAAAGGGAGATAACTGGAGACATTGGAATTTGCCTAGTCTTAAATTAACAACAACGAAGGCGAAAGGGGCAAAAATAAAACGGAGGCTAATATTTCCATGCATACAGTAACACAAATATAACGACACGTGATATGACATGCGTTTTTTAAAAGAATTCGCCCAAAGAGTCTTCTTCTACTGTTGCTATTGATGTCAATGATTGACGAAAAGCGTATCAATTTGTATCTGTCAGCTATTTTAGTATATAAGGTGTCAGCTATTTTAGTATATAAGGACAGGGCGATATGAATGTTTGGGAAGAATTCAAATATTGCAACAAAAAGGTATAAAAAATAAAATAAAAATAAAAAGACGAGTGTCATAATGACATACACAATCCCTGCTCTTCAATGACATGCCCAATGCCTGCTGTTAATATATGCCGTTTTTAACGGATTTTTGCAATGTTGAAAACCAGACCCAAATTTTGTCAACATAGCTAGATATATAAAACAGAAGTTTATAGAAAATTTGCAACTTTTTGATAAATATTAACGAGGTACTAGCTATAATTTAAAAATGAGTAACGGCGATTTACCTATGCATATTCATAAACGATTAACGTTTGAGGTGGATTTACGCATGTGCACGGGAATAGTAATTCAGAAAAGCAGCATGCAGAACGAGGTAATACGTTTGTTTGAATTCATATAAACAGGTTTGTGTTAACAGAAAAAACATCAGATATTGTCATCTGCATTTTATGAGGATGGTTGCGTATCAGTGTCGATGACAACTGGTGAGAGCTCTTTTGCAATTGACCATTATTTTCATACATTTGATAACGAATATAAATATATAACTAGACTTTGACCCGTGCGTGCACGGGTTGACATTGCATATCGGACATTTACGAAATAGATACATCGACACATTCATATTGTGAGGTACTTTTGAAATAAACAATGAATGTGAATATAATTCCGGTATTTTTGTTTTTATTTTGTTTCGTTTTGTTTTATAAGCCTACAATAATGCTATTAATTTTACTTCACTCTCCTTAGTTAGAATAATCTAACTGTGTCTCGGAACAGGCCCTCACCACAGTTAGAATGCCTCACATAGCCCGTAATGTAGCAGAAAATTGCAGAATCGCTCCGAAACGATTTTGGAGAAAATTAATGAAGTTGCATTGAAAATAACAGTCAAATTAATCAAAACAAACCTTTTTGAGACTGTAATTACCTTTCATCTAAAAAGTTAATCCATATAATGGAAGAATTCAACACTTTTTCACCAACATTTTTACTCGCTTCAAATTTACACCCCATGTTCACATTCGGAACTCTCGGGATTTTTCATAGTAAATGCACTGAGTTAGAGTTATCTCCCGTATTTTCTTTGCTACAAAGACAATACACGGAACGCATTATATCGTTGAACCGGGTCCGTAGGACATTTATCATTTTAACGATCGAACATTAGAGATCAACACTCTCCTAAGAAATATAATGTGAATTTTTTGCATGGAATCAAATATTTCTTTGCCTTTAGTTTATGTTTCCAAAATATCACATTTGCATGGATACACTTAGAAACGATAATATAAATACGTGTAAATTTTCATTGGAAATGCTATATATTCTGCTCATATATATGATATGATACATATTTATGATTCCTTATGAGAGAAATTATAAAATAACAAAATTAATATATATCATTACTTTTGTCTTCTCTGATTTGAACTTCGTGATGAACATCTCGTGATTTAGCGTGAATATAATGCGCACGCGCACGATTGTAAAATCCGAAAAATCCAGATGATTTCCGGAATTTTTTTTTAGGAATTTTCGTTGATTATTAATTAGCGAAGCTTAATTGAGAAAAAAATGAAAAAACAAATTGGTAATCTTCAAGTTCCAATGATGATTAAAATATATGAAACAAAAGATAGTGCTCTTCCGATTTATCGATAAAAAGGCCAAAAATTCGAGTCTATTATTTTAACATCGTAGTATAGACAGATAGAACGTTAAAATTATCCCTTTTGAGACCTCTCTACTCAAAACATACAATTTATAGATTTTAAGTATTCGAGTGATAGCTGTACAAGTTTTATCATATTCAGACAACAAATATCGTATCATACACATAAGCTTCTTTTCTTTTATGAGGAAAATATATTATTAAACAAAGAAAACACACCGCTGTGTGACTCACCTGTGAATAGCAAGAAGCCGGCAGGCTCATAGTTAAACATGAAGTTTCTAACACGTGTCCACCGCTCAAAGTGGTCTCCAATATCGATTCTCATTTCACAACCTTCTCTGTCAAACTGGTTTTTTTTCTTTTCTTTTCTCTCCAAGCTTGTTATTCCGCTGCCAAAGGACCGACCACGTTTTCACGCCGACATCTTGTGTACGTTCTAAATTTAGATTTTCTCATCACGTGCTAATGAATACTTCAAAGTTGGGCGTTTATTGACCGACCCGGTCAATAAAAAAATTAATTCGAATTTATATTCAATGCTTTTAAATGCGTTTGATTTAAACTGTATAATTTGCAGAAAGTTTTTAACTTTTTTAGCTTAATGGAAAAATGAAAACATTTCTTTCTTTAAAAATTTTCATTTAAAACGCCATATATACCTTTAAATAGTTTACTCTTATCAAATGAGGCATATCTTCTAAAAAAAACTAAGCTAGATACTTGCTGTAATCGAAATAAAGTTACAATATTATTGATTGTTAAAACAGTTGACTGGTACAAAGACCAAAGTGAGAAGAGCTGTCATTATAAATTGATAAGCTTTTTGTCAAGCATCGGCATCAAAAGAGACAGTAGAGGACAAATTTAAAAAAAAATTAACATGGTCTAGCACGGCCTCAATATGTGTTGTCATATGAATTCTGTAATTGGTAGCTGTAAAAGAAGTATTGTTTCGGGATATTCTTTGCATAATTGCACAGTAACATGGTAAAATTAAAATGAATTGATTTCCTTGTTTTGTTTTTTGCAATGGTCCTAGCACGTCACTTGCCACACGCTGAAACAGTTCGTCGATTGTACCTTACTGACTTTTGACTTCGTTGTTCCTTTCTGACATTTTGGACATGATTGGCAATATATACTTTTTATATTCTCAAACATCCCAACCAAAAGAGGTTCTTCATAGCTCTGTTCCCAGTGTGACCATCTAATGATATATTCTCGCCTAAATATAAAATTTGTATTCGAAATTACTTGTTACTATCACATCTTTTAGCACATCGTCAGTCATTGTTTTATACACTCCACAGAACATTCCCTTTTATTAAACAATGAAACTTTCGTCATTCTCTGTATCTTGATCGACAACTCTCTTCCTGCTCTTTTTTAAACTAGGATCCTTACCTTGGTCCTCTATCCACTCAACTTCTGAAACTATATTAAAAAAACATACTTATCATCGATATTCCTATCTTTTTGTATCTACTTTGGTGAAGCTCTAGTTTTCACTGTCTGACACATCTCACCACCAATCTTATCTTTGCTTGTAGACTTCTCCACGGGGATATCCACCCTTATATAGTTAAAATCTGCAAATGGAGAGCCAGTCTGATTAAAATCAAACCTTCCACTAGCTCCTTTATTTTGATGGTCGCGTGGTTTGATTTTAATCAGACTGATGGAGAGCTCATTACCAAAGTTATGACCTAACCTGTCATATAAGGTGCATTAGTCTGTATCCAAACCTCGTGACATCTTTGTAAACTTTTAACTGTAACATCCCGCGATGCTTCTTGTCATCATCTCTGACAAGCCGATCAGATACTACTCTGGCGGTACACCCAGTATCTCTCTAGACTGACACAGTATTAACGTTCTCTGATCTTGTTTCTGTCTTTAGTTCTTAATAACTCCTATCTAACTCCTTTTAAATACGTTCTTTTTCTTCTGCCATAACAGAAAGTTCCACTGCCAGACCCTTTCTAGACATAGTTGGTAAATGAAACCTGGAATAAATTCTGCTTTTTCCTTACCTAATAAACATTGTGTTGCACTATTTCTATCTGCAACAGCGGGCTTTCTCACACTAGAGTCAGTACTTTCTTACGCATTTGTTTGCGCAGAGGACATTTGTTTCAAAAGTAATCTACTTTTTGAAAACCAGAACAATTTTTACTCTTCCTTGTTCTGACTACCAACAGGCTAAACAGTGTCTCTGACATCATTACCCTTGCTCCTTACCTCCTTATTGAACACTGTTCCTTTCTTCATTCCCACTGAGCTTTGGTGTGCGTTTGTTAGGCCTCTGCTAATTCTACCACTTCCGCTCTCTTCTTCAACCAGATCTGTAGATTTCAAGAATCCTACCTCTATTTTTTTAGAGGTCCCTGTTTGCTCTGCTTCTGTTTTGTAATTTTCCTTTGCACTTTTGAATTTGAACACTGTTCGTTATCACCAAATGTCAATAATTGCTGACGCATACGCACATCTACTGTGACGGAAGTAAACAACTATCGGTCACTTTGGTACGATAACATCTGAGAAAATCGATTTAATCTTGTTGGCGCGCAAAAAACTCCTCGGATTTTATCCATCATGAGTGTACATACCGTCACTGAAAGATGTTGACTTCCATCACAGTTACCTAGCTTGTCTTAAAAAAACTCGTTTAACATAATATAGTAGGTTTACAGAAACACGTACATTCATTTTAAAAGCATAGTGAGGAAGAGATATATTTACTGCGATAATATCATCCCGTGCTTGTTGGATATATAAAGCGGATACATGTTGTATAGTTCCAAAAATGACAAAGGGGTTTTAATATAAACAAACCGGAGTGGCATACCTTTCCTCTTTTTATATGCAAGAGGGGGGATGTTTTACATTAATCGTTTATTTTCCGTTAATTGTTAGATATTTAAAATGGAACATGTTGTGTACATGACTTTAAAGAAATTTCTATCAAAAAGTCAACTATACCCCAGGGGTTTAAATCGGGGGGGGGGGGGGGGGGGGGGGGGGCTTGGTCCTCTCCTCAAGCACCTGTGGAATAGTGCTATCGGCCTTATATATAGGGGGTGTGTAGCGATGAGCTGAACAATAGAAATCGACAAGTAATATGGGGGGAGTCAGAGATAAAAGGGAAATAATGCGTATTTATGAATTCATGTCAGCTTTAAGATTACCCGTTAAGGGTATATCCTGACCGTAATCCCCGGACTCGATGATATCCCACTTCCGGTCAATGAAGGTATTGATGGCGACTCATCCCCTTCAAACATCACCCATTCCTGGCAAGTGATTTCGTATGCTCACATGGTAATCCGTAATGGTCTTCGCCTCGCGAGTCTACACCAAACCCACCTATGCACTGAATATATCATACTCATAACTAAAAATAAAAATGTATACATGTAGAAACAAAAAACCTCTAAAACACACATTTATCTACATACATGTATTTACGAACTGACAAAATCAAAACACGCTTACCGGCTAGTAAAGAATATATTAAGTGCTTGCCTGACAGAATCCTTCCTTATTCAACGGTTTTCTGTTCATGTACAAGTTCTATGTATGTCTAACTAAAAATATTCACCATGGCATGATGTCTAGAAGTTTAGGATCTGATGTGCAAAACAACACTCACCTGACACACTCAACCCATTCAAAAAATATTTCTTCAAACAAATATACGGAAACCTAATATAAATAGAAAACTGAATCAACTATATTACAGTTGATACTTTTGAAATTTTTCAATAGTATTTAGTTTAAAAATAAAATTGGGTTTAAATCTCTTGATTTTGTTAATACAAATGAACAAAAATCCCTCCAGTCGTTTTTTTCCCTTATATATCCTACAAAACAGTGTATATGAAGGCTTCTTTCAGTGATGCAATTAAGCAAGGTTGGTTCTCTTAGTAAGATCTCTTAACGTTATTCTTGGTCTGGATAAAGTAGGTATCTGCATAATACTAAAACTACATTGACTGCAAGGCTATAAAAGGTAGAGAATTCACAGGTCGATCCTGATTTGGTAGTTCAACCTTCGACCATGCTTTGTCATATGATAGTAAAAATTGATTAGACTAAGACCTTGGACTTTTATATCAGCACAATCATAAAAATGGCATCCTGTCCAAGGATGCGGGATAGTTAACAAAGTAACCATCAGATATTCCTAAAATTTAAAGATATGAATTGTTAAGATATAAAATATGATGTAGTACAGAAAAATTCCATGTATTTCACATTTTAAATTTGTGTAGTTTCCTATATTTTTATATAGAGCTCTTTTTTAAAGGAGATCAATATAGTCTAAAAATTGCCACGACCATCGAGCTCTCTTAAAATGGAATGGTACGTTAACATTATTTAAAACGATATAGGGCATTTTGAAATCACTCTGGATGGACAACATCTTTCTGCGTAAAATTTAGATTTTTCGCCATATTTTTTCGACGTTTTTCATCTATGATTGTTATAATTGTCCATCGCGAAGCTAAAAATTTTCCTTCATCACTAGTTCAATAATCCATACATCATTTGGACATGTTTATGACTAAGAAAACCGAAAAACAACCATGAGTTTGTGCAACATTTTTTAATGTGAAATTCCCCGGGCGTCTGACAAAAAGATGAATATGACATACATGAAAAAGTCTTTAACGTGGCCAGATTATTACATCAGGTGCCTCCATTCTCCAGAAGTCGGACTCGAAAGCCTGAAAGATAAAATAAAAACAAGTTTCTTAAGGTGGTATGGGACACCTGTCGATATAAATGTGGATAAAAGTACATTATAATCAAAATGCTTTCACTGGTTTAAAATTTCCAAATTTTACGATAATTGACCAAAATATGTTTTGAATTGTTTTGAAAAGGTAACACTAAAAAAGCTCCAGTAGGGTTCGAACACATGATTTACAAATTCGTAGTTAACGCTTTAACCCATTGCGATAAAATACTATAATTAGAGAACAATTTTGAGAAAGAAAACATTTAGAGAATTATACTTGATTTTATTGTTTATTTCGATAGGACCTAGGATACTAATATGGAGGTGTCCCATACCACCTTAAATATATCATAAAAAAACCCAAATGAAAACATCCAGAGTATTTTCTGTGCTTGATATTTCTTTCGTAATCATAATTTATAATGTGTTTTAATCCAACAAATTTTTTGCTTCCACCATTGCAGGGGAAGGGGAAGGGAGTAATTTAGAAAGAGAGAAATATACAATTATGTTTATTTTAAAACAGTATTTTATTATATTGTCATTATTTTTTTGTATGTTGAATCTTCTTTTTTTGCGATCACTGATTTTGACTTGATTCAGTTGTTTGAAAATTATTCTTAATTCCTCAGAAAGAAAACTCGGAATCCATGCCGTTATTTATGGTTTTATCATACAAAAGAAACAAACATATTGCACTGAAATTGAAAAAGGGTTAAAAAGCAAAGTCAAAAAATGATAGACGTTTCTTTAAGTTGTTACCTTATGGATTATTATTGTACTCTAGGTTACGTCCTGGAGAGCCAAGGGTTACGTCTAGTCCGGAACTTCCGGTTCTGCGACTTAAGGCCCCTTGTCCTTCCAATGCATTAAACTGAGTGCTGAAACCGAGTCCATCTCCACCTCCTAGGTTGATGTCCAACCCAGGGCCACCACGGGAAACGGAGAAGTCGCGGCCGAAAGAACGATCGTTGAATAAATATTCATAACCACCACGGCTGTCTAAATCATATGTGCGGCCGCTCCTTGAAGCCGTGTAGGGTTCATAGGGAAAATTATATGCGCTAGACGAACTGCTGAATCCAGACGACGAGAATCGATCGCCGAGATCGGAGCGTCCGTCTAAACCAGCATACGGATTAGGATATATAGATGTTAAACTGTTCAGTCCACGGTATGGATTATCAACTGAGCCTGCACCTCTACGTTCAAAGCTGGCTTCATAGTCATACCCTAATGGCCCGTAGATACCTCCTGAAATCCTCCCACCACTTAAAGGCCCGGTGTCACCAAAACGTCTGGTAAAAAAACCGTCCCCGGTATCTGGTCCTTCACCGCTAAGAGGTCCGTTGCCGCTAAGAGGTCCTAAGCCACTAAACGATCTCAAACCATCATAAAATTCAGGACCATCTATAGACTCTATGTTGTCATCAAACCCAGAACCCCTTAGAGGCCCTAAGCCGTTATATGGTCCAGAACCATCTAGAGGACCTAAGCCGTTATATGGTCCAGAACCATCTAGAGGACCTAAGCCGTTATATGGTCCAGAACCATCTAGAGGACCTAAGCCGTTATATGGTCCAGAACCATCTAGAGGACCTAAGCCGTTATATGGTCCAGAACCATCTAGAGGACCTAAGCCGTTATACGGTTCAGAACCATCTAGAGGTCCCACAACACTATCTCCAGACAATGGCCCGCCCCTAGCTAAAGGTCCTAGGTCTCTTCCAAACCTAGACAAAGGTCCATCAAAACCATAGGGTCTATCACTAGGCACAGAAGGAAAACGACCAAATTCATTGTAGGATTCAAATCCACCAGAGAATGGTGCAACTCCTCTAATTGTAGTGCTACTCCTTAAGTAGGGATTCACGGAACTGAAACCGATGGTCCGTCGTCCGGTACCACCACCGGTCAGGAGGGTAGAACCGAAAGTACGACTCAGGGAGGATCCGGAAATGCTACCAAAGCGGCTGAGGATATCCCTGTTGTATCTCGCGTTAACTGGTGCGAGAATTCCTGTGATCCCTAGGTCGATGAATCTTCGGCCTGTGTACCTTGTTCCTAGAACTGAGGCCACGAAGGCTGCCGCTAAAAGTGCGAAAACAAGTCCCCGCATTGTGATGGACCCTGAAATTACAAAGGAGTCTGAATCTATTAATAACCTTTTTGATGAATATCTATAACGTAACATGAACATGAGTTTGTTGGGCATCACATTCATGTATTCATTTAAGGAAAGGCCTTAATAAGAAATTGACTTACAATATATTGGTAATACAATACATGAGAAAAATAAAGAATTAGTATAAGTTTTTACCATTTGAAGACCTGACATATACATTACATAAAAGAAAACCCAGTTAAACTGAATTTCACTGTCTACTTGTAAAAAAGTTAACTTTTGAACTTTAAAGACGCAGTCAAAGTGTTGCAACTTAAACGGCAATACACTTTAGTATTGACAATGCAATCCAAACTAGCATTTTGAGAGCATTGAAAAAGCAATGCATGTCCCCTACTGACACCCCCAATTTATTTAAGGGATGTTGGTGTTTTTTGGGGGGGCCAAATAGATTTGTCGGAAAGTCCAACACCACTCGGATACAGAAGTAAGGTAGCTACTAAAAGTCCTGCTGATGAAATGTTTTTCTGGAGGATAATTTTTCCAACCTCGACTTCAATTTGAAAACTTATTGAGCGTAGCACATACCCGATCATAAATACGAGAGATGCATTTAAATTTTGATAACTTAACACTTTAAAAAAATTAACAAAAGTCGAACTTAATAAATAATAATTGTTTTGTTTGACGGAATGGCAAACTTGCATTCGCGGATCTAGAAAAATTTCTCTTTTCACACCTTGATTTTATTCGAACGTTGATCGAGAGAAGCACTTACCCGCGGCCGATCGTAGATACGAGTCACATTAAAAAATTATTAACTTACATACCTGTTAATATGTATAAAGTAATAAAAAAAAGCCCAACTGAAGTTTATCATTATGAGGCTACATAACTAGTTTCAAATTAATTTACCAAACCATTACAAAATTGTGTGGAAAAAATGACTGACAAACAGACGGAAAGACAGCGATAGAGACTCAAGTCCCCTCCAGTTTCATGGTAAAGGACTATTAAAACCAGAGACATAACCTTGAAACTGATATTGTAGATTTCTTATTTAACACTAATACTTAATTCAGGAAATCTGCGGTTAATATCATTATTTTATTAACTTTAATATTGATAACACCTTTCAGAAAAATAAAAACTAAAATTTAAAATTAGCGACGTAATGTCTCGCGACTTTACCCAAACACTGATTCTTCGAGTTGAATTTGGAATATAATGTACATGAAACATAAGTGAAATATGGAATTTACGTACCATAAAATACTACAATCTTCTGGAAAAGGTATACAGCTCTAACTTAATTTAGAATTATTGGTAACTTATACAAGTAGAACTTGAATACCATTGGTTAATTCTAGCCAATGAAATTACAGGGAAAAAAATCAATCAACTTGCGCAGTAAAACTTTAAATACTATATAAATTGTATCCATATAAACAAATTTCTGACATATTATAAGTCTTTAGAATTAGACTGCACAAAGCACGGTAAAAATATAATGTTTATGTATACATGAGAATAGTAAATGAACTATTTTATCATGATATTAATGCATGGAAAAATTATATTAACAAGGACAAACAGGAATGAACAATTTTAATTACTAGTATCATGATCACATTTTACAATTTCGTATATTTATAGAGCCATTTGACATTCTAGTTAAAGATTATTTTCCCAAATAAAATGTGTTAAACATAGGCCGATTAAAGTCTGTCATTGAGAAAGATCTTGATACACATATCGTGTTTTGTAACGCTACTCAAAGGTGACCGACTGATCATTTATCAATGACTAAAGGGATCGGAAACTAAGCGGTGACATTATTTAGCATTACAGCAGTTATTGATAACACCTACTGACCAATTACCCGCTACGATGTTTACTGTTTGCAGATAAAATATCAACAAACCAATCATTACAAAATAAAAATTATAAAGAAATTGTGTTTTAAGAAATACAAATATTTTTAATATCTTTACACCTAACCGATATCTGATTTTGTAAACGGTTACCTTTGTTCCGATCGAGTAGCAGGTAAACCGGTTTTATTCAGCAGTTAACCCCTAATTATAAAACTCTTCTTCTTCCTCTTACCTTATGCACAACCGCCCGGGACCTCAGAAAAACAAATAAAATGAATGCTAATTTCGTACGTGTATCTGCAAATAGTTCTTAATTTACTTTGCGCGGAAAATGAATGACTCTCCTTTTCCCGTGCTTTTTTTTTTTCAATAAGATTTATTTTCTAGACGAAAGAAATGCCCACATTCTAGGCTGATGTGCATCATTAGGTTCAGAAATCTTCAAATACATACAACGTATTACAATTAAGGGTTGGATAACTAAAAGGTTCACATCTGGTTTTAAGTTATATTTTCTTTCTTAAAAAAGCATACATTTTATCTTGTTCAAGGGCATTCACCAACGTTTGTATTTACAAGTATACATTTGTACATGCATGGTATATTTTTCAAACGCCTTCAGTTATAATTCATGAATTGAAATAAAGTTCTCGCCTGTCCATTTGGCAGAACGCAAAGGCGTGCACATCGTTTGGGGAAAAAACTGAACGAAAGATAAAAAAAAATGTGTTTCAAACAAATTTTGATTGAATTGAATTATTTTCATTCAAAATGCGAGGTAATGGAGACCATTTAGTGAATTCATGTCAGTTAAACTTAAGTACACACGAAACGTTCCTAAATTTTAGATACATTTCTTTGAATAATTCGTCCTTATTTATTTGTATCTAAATCTGTTGATATCAAACAAATAAAGGTTTTTACCAGGCTACTTTTGGAGTTGAAATTTTTTGGATTTTCCTTATAAATAAATTCATAGTTTATATTTTCCATTGAAACTATATATACAAATAGAAAAGTATCATATCAAATGAAATATTATACATTTATTGCACAAATGTGAGGGAAATATGAAGATTTATTCCCCACGGGAAAATCATATTTTCCCAGGGCAACCCCCGAGAGAAATATGATTTTTCTGGGGGAATTAATCTTCATATCTCACGAACGTTCATGCAATATTTTTTTTTATTATATCGAACGGCAGGTGATAATTTAGAAAACATCGGGTTCTAATCGTTTTTCAATTCTAGTAAAGCAATAACGTAGTGAATGTTTACCGGTTTCTTTCTATGTCTGTTTTCTGATATAAAAAGGATGTTTATAGAATTAATCATTTAATTACATCGTATGCCATCCTCGGGATTTTTTATAAGCATGGAATGAAAATTTGAAGGGGTGGGATATGATGAAAAATAAGACGATGACAGGGAAATGTGAAATTTTATTGCCCTGACACGTGATTGTCTAGATGTTAATTCGATAGATAAGGACGTGAATTTATTTGCAATCTATGGCCTGTAGTGATGTCGCAGAAAAGTTGTCCATACAGTATTCAGTTTTCTTATTCATTTTTATCAGTTTACATACTCGCTCTTTTCCTACTCTAATTGTAAAAACAAAATCTCCATTACTTCATAACGGACGTTGATGAAAACATAGAAATAACATATTGTTATAATTGATACCGTTCTACGAATGAAGGTAAAGTGCGGCTATTCTTTAGGAGCAAAAATAAACGACCACAGAGTAACACGGACGTAGATGAAAACATGCACTGTATTGAATTAAAATTGCATAACGCGAGATAAATTTCAGTCGATCTTAAAACAATGAATTTAATGTTTCATGGTAGCCGGTTTTACGCCTGTCAAATATAATGAACGACTAATACCATTTGTACCCATTTAACCCTTTAAATAATTCAAAAGTTAGACTAAGGAAAATTGGTTTGCACGAACCAATAAAAAGCATTGTAATTTGTCTCAAACGGTGCATTGTAAAAGAACATTGCGAAAAACAAAGGAAAATGTGACGAATTGAAAGTTTAATGGATTCTGACTGATCGCCCAGCTTTGTCTTTCATTATTTACGTACAATGGTTTTGTTGTGTGCAGTTCCAGGTAATGGACCAGTAATGGATGGTCGTAATAATCTGTATACATGTATATATCAAGGAACACGCCATCGCATTTCAACAGGATGTGCGCTGAATGCAAACAACAGAACGATGTGTCTTCTGTCTTTTTTAAATGACTTTTTAATACATAAACAGTAACAGATAAGATTTAATAAATATCGATTAGTAACAAAAAGTTTTAACTCTTTGTACGTTTGCTATGAATACACGTACACAGGTACCCTGACTTGTATGTGGGCCCGAGTTTCTATATAGTTGAGCAATGCGGCACTTGAGAAATAAGGCTCTTATGTTGTTCTAGATTATTTGTGAAGAATCCCATGGTCTTGTTGGAGTTTGGAAATTTTATATACTTAAGGAAAATACAACGTTAAAAAAATATTTTTGGGGGTTGAATTTTAATTCAAAATAGATAAAAACCAACCACATAAATTCATCGATTATATAGCGTCTCTCATTCAATTTCATGTCTGGTCAAAACGAAGAGTTCAGCGATGTCGTTGTAGTTGTACATATTTACAAATTCAGATTGGTGGCCCATCGTAAAAAGTGACGACGTCAGAAAGTTTTAAAATTACAAGATATTATGGCGATGTTACGGTTCATCAAAACATTGACCATCAGGAAAACAGCGTAAATAAAATGGCTGTTCCTTGACGCGTGAATAGATTGATAGTTCCTTATCTCTCAGACAAGGATCAGTGAAGTCTTTGTGTTTTCAGAAACGAACAGAATTTCAATTTTAGAATGGAATGGGTGTGGCTTTTTGTGAAATAATTAAAATGTATCGTATAATTAAGACTATACGGCATGTGAGGGGAAAAATCAAGTGATCGAGCGGCCATGCAGAAGTAACAAGTAAAGGATTGCGATTTTACAAGGGAGAATTATTTTATGGACTAAATATCAATATTGGAGAATTCTTATAGATCATTTAATAATAATTCGATTTCTATAAATTTTGAGTTTATTTTTTTTTCAAAATAGTTTCTATTCAATAATAATGTATGCAATGCATTTTCAACACAATTCATCGCAAGTTCACATCTAATCAAGGTTTACGAATGGGGTTAAAGAAATAATTCAAATGAAAGATATGAAGATGATTTTAGTCGATAGACCAACGCAATATCGATGCGTTATTCAAATGTCTGCATATGTAAAATATTTCCAGCGTGTACATATTACTATGCATTAGCTTTTTCCCTGACATTTATTTTGCGTGACATTTTTCAATTGAAATTTACGTGAAAAAAGTATTCAAGTGGATTAATTTCTCGATAAAGTGAAATTTAAATCCGTATACATTTACTTGTGCAATGAATAAAATAAATTACGACGCAATGGATTTAATTTACATGTGCTTGCTGGTCAAAGTTTTTCTTTCCTTTGTGTTTTTCTTTTACGGTCGAAAGAAGCAATGCCATGTGTTTTGGGGGGTTTTTTCTGTTAGAATGGTACTGCATGTTTTTTTTTTCTTTTGCAACACATATCGTGTTACCTCCGATTTCCATTCATTTTCTCTTCATTTCTCTCTATAAAAGCGTGTTTGATCAAATAAGATACGCAGTAAAACTTCACGTGCAAGAAATGAGAACACAAGAATATTTTGGTTTTAACTTCTAGCCTATGGACCTTCTTTATATAGATGAATAGAATCTCGATCGGTCGTAAATGCTAGTGCATGCATGTATTTCTTAGGTTTCATTGGCCACAAAGTAGCTTTATTGTATTCAATATTAATGACTATTCACTTACTGACTGTGCAAAGAATAAACGATTAATTTTGATTGGAACAAAACCGCTACAATAAGTAAGATAAAGGATGGGTGCTTATAAGGAAAAGTCGGTCAAAAGAGTATGATATATATGGTAACGTATACCTACAGAAAACCGGCAATGGTTGAGAAGGTCTTGATTATGATAGAGTATGCACAAATCTGTATAATTATATACCGGTATATATTAATCAATTACACAACCATTTGATTATGCAAATAATATGCAAAATGAAGTTTTGAATTTTTTTTTATAATTAATTCTCGTCAAAAATCTATTAAACTTATCTTAGGCGCATACTTTTATACGTCATATTCTTTTGGTTCCTTTTTTATTCATTTAAATTGTTAAGGTATTTTCACGGGTCCTCGTGATTTTTTCTAATATGAATCAAGATCAAGAGTTCATTGACAAATCCCCTATATACTTTAAACAGACATGGATATAAACAAGAAACAAATTAATATAGATCAAGATTACTAATTTAACGTGCTTCCGATTATCACTGAAACTTAAAATACTGCTAAATTTAATCATAATAGATCTTTAGAAGATCGAAATCAGTCTTCTCACACACTTTTCAGCTTATTCCCACTGAAAAATAATCAGTGAAAGTTTTTCGCATGAGCAGAAAATGTAAATACACTACATATAACGGTGTTACAAGGTGGGTATAATTGATGAATCAGTTCATTCTGTTTTCCATAATGTCATCGACGCTTTGCGTCGGTAAGAAAGATACACAGAACACATTTGTCAATTAACTATCTTTGGATCAGTGATCTTCTTTTTAAAAATAATTTGAAATGAACAACGTCAATTTAATTGGATGTTGTCAAATGATTAACAGTCGAGGCATTCATGAGAGGGCGTGGCTAATATATAAAACCTCATTCCAGAACTTTTCTGCAGTCCACTTTAGTTAGTAATCCTTGTCTAACGAAACCACGGGGGTAAGTTTTTACACAGATATATTTCTTAAGATTTTTCATTTTAACAACATTTCATTTAACGAGAGCAGTATAACCAACGACCATTTTGAAATATTACTAGTATATCAAACTACAAAGCTATTAACGTTGTTGGATGGAGGACTGTCAGTCAAAGTTTTAAGTTAAAACAGATCATACCATTTATTTTTCCCAAACCCTCGAAAAGCTTTTAAAGGCGCGTGGTCACAATTTTGGTCAAATTTTATTTTGCTACTTTAATTGTTTATAATGCTTTAGTAGTGCATTTCTAATGATCGGCAATTGAGTGTCATTAGAGTTATAAGGAAGATATAGAGACCCCAATTCTTTGTTATGTAAACAAGGCTCGTGACACGTTTTATGATTTGTGAACTATGTATCTCGCTTATAACTCAGCAACTAAAACTCAAATTTTGATTGACTATTAGAAATGTCTTACTTAATCATTGTTAATACTAAAATCGGAAAAATAAATTTTGACCAAAATCGTGACCATGCCCCTTTAAATCGATAAAATCAATTTTCCTCAAACACCAAAAGAAAAGCACACACTTGTTCATGTTCTACCAAGAGGTGGGGATAGGTAGGTTTGAGAATGTCGTCTACTATCTCTGTGTATTCTATGAAACCCTTTGTAATTTCACTAACAGCTCTTTCTTTCATTTCCCTCCTCAGATGTCCTTACTGTGGTTCTGTGTGCTACTTTTAGTAGCGTCGGTTTGCGGCAACCCTCCCCGGGTCATCAACTTGGGGACACGCTTCATCCCTCGCTTCCACAATCAATACTCGGATCTGGTGGCCAGAATCCTAAGAAACCGAGGCATCCGAGTGTACTCGGTCCATGATGTAGGCGCCTTAACATCCACAACCCTAAACAGGCGCTTCTCTGGTTTCGGTGGCGATTCCTCTCTGGGTCTGGAAAATACCTTCGTGAGAAGCTCTCTAGCTGGTGGAAGACCAACTGTTACCTACGAGGAATTGTACGGCGGTGTAGACACGTCCGATTTACCAGCCGCAGCCGTTCCCCTTGTAGGCTCTACTCTGGGGACAAGACGTTATGGACCTGGATCAGACGGACCTGGACTCTATGATCTAGGACCAAATGTTGGACCTGGACCGTATGGACCTAGAGGAGATGGACCCGGGCCTTATGGACCTGGAGAAGGTGGGCCTGGTACAGACGGACCTGGACTCTATGATCTAACACCAAATGTTGGACCCGGGCCCTATGGTCCCAGACAAAATGGCCCTGGAGATGGTTCTGGAATCTATGATCTAGAAACAGATGTTGGACCCGGGCCATATGGACCTAGATTAGATGGACTTGGATCAGATGGACCCGGACCATATGGACCTGGAGATGGTTCTGGAATCTATGATCTAGAACCAGATGTTGGACCCGGGCCCTATGGACCTGAATTTGATGGATCCGGGCCATATGGACCTAGACTAAGTGGATCTGGTCTGAGTGGCTTTGGACCTGCTGGAGTCGAAACTGTTGGATTTGGTCTCGCGACTGCTGGACTTGGAGAAGATCGATTATACGATGAAAGCTCTATTAATGGGTTAGGTGATTTTGGTAGCCTAGATGATGGGTTTTCAGTTTCAGCAGGTTCCCGTGTGACGCGAGGATCTACTGTCTACCCAACAGCCAACTACGGACCATTTTCAACAGGAGGAAGATCTTCCGTCTATTCGTCCTATCAATCGACATATCCTACGTACTCCGACTTATACAAGCGCCGGTTCTCGTCCGTCGAGCTTGGTGCTGGTGGTGGAGTAGGCGGTGCCTTAGGGACCGGCTTCTCGACTTCCAGTTCCTTTGTCGATTCATTACCTTACTCTGATCTTTCTAGCGCTGGGGCAGGTTTTGACTATGGCGTTGACGGACCATCTGTAGGCCTAGGATATCTGAGGAGCTTCAAACGTAGTTATAATCTTCCCGGTTACTCGTCTGTCCAACGAAGGACCAGGTATTTCCCGCGTCGTAAGTTCACCACTAGAGTATACAACTACCCACCCACGGTGACCACATACCAATAAGTCTGGTGCACAGGTCGTTAGACAGGTAATTATGTTAACATGCAGTCAGAGCATATTTCAACGATATAGTTGGTAAAGCACAAAGGCAAGGGCGGTTTCTCACATCGAAATCAAAATAACATTACAATTTTATCTTTATTTAAAATAATAAATAATTTACAATATAAATTAGTTCACATTTACTTTTAAAAAAAAACTTATGTCATATGGTTGTACTCATATTGTTTTCACACCCGGAAAAGAACCATATTTGTGATTTGTCATCTAGAACCTCAAAGTAAAAAGTATCATTTATATCGCTGACATTGTGTCTTTTATAATTATGTTTATGACGAAATATAATTAGATAATTCTTTTATTTTTTCAGGACGAAGCAACTATAAAACTCACATCTCTCATTTGTAAATAGACGCCCGAGGTTGAATAAATCATACATGCATTACTGGTAGCCAATACTTTTTGTTGATGTTTATTTATATATTAAAGTATTCATTTCTTATTGCATTTTCCTGAGAATGAAACAAACCAGTAAAGGGCAATACATGTTCTTAAAATATACTTCATGGTTAGAAAACTCTCCTCAAACATTAAAAGACCTAAGATACATGTATGTCTGCCTTGAATTTGTGTTCGTGCAAATGTAAACTGGAATACATCTTTCGGGAACACCGATGCTCGATTTAATTTGATATAAGAAAGAAATGGTAAACAATTGATAAATGTATCTCGTGTAATCTCTATAAGTAATTTAATTCAAAAACAAGACAATACAAAAATTAAAGTTCTTGCACTCAACATTTCTGGTATCTTGCAAATATATAAATTAGCAAGCAAACGTTAAAAAAGACAATAAGAAATAAATACCAGTGAATATTTGCAATTTATGAACAAAATTAAAATTCAAACAACGTGTCATTATATTAATTGTTGGGGTACGACAAGGCGAAGTATTTTAACCTGTAGTTTCATATTAAGAATGTATAAACATTATCATTTCATAACATGTATTGTGGAATCATACGAATTAGTGGTGACTCAATTTTCTTGGATTTCCTGCGCCCCATGCACCTACTGCGACCCAATGCATTTACACTATGAACAATTCATAATTAATCAATCATAAGTACACATGCTCTCCGTATGGATGAACCTATGAAAAACTGGAAACTTTATTTGTACAAAATAATTGCAGTTTTGATTTTGTGAAGGGGCTTTGATAGACTTTTATAGTTTAATATTAATTTAAGGAGGCCGACTCGATCTTTTTTAGAGTAAACACTGCAATAGAAATATAGGATCTCTCATGATTTGCGATGGTATATGATTTTTATCCAACGAGTTGTGTGTTTTCTATCCCCGAGCCTTGGCGAGGGGATAGAAAACACACAACGAGTTGGATAAAAATCATATACCATCGCAAATCATGAGAGATTCTTTTTATCACATGTTTTACCACGTATTTTGTTAAAACCTCAATCTTTTCTATAATAATTATAATTGTGAACCGCACAACACATATACTACAGGCGTCAACAACTTTACGCACGGAAAAGAGTTCCTTTAAGATTAACAAACAAACATTTCATTTTCGAGCATATTCTTATCAATTCATGAAAGAAAAAATTAAAACAGCATTAAATGCTTCACATTTACAACTCTACACATTTCAACTGAATTGTTTCGTTACTTTTTCATTCTACGTCAATCATCCGCCTGAAGCTACGTAATGTTTAATTATGACGTCATGTGGCGTAAGAACACACAGTGGAATATCGAAAATTTATTACATGAGTGATATCCACCGCAAATTGAGATAAACATGTGATAAATATGTTTAATATGTACTTACAGAAAATTAGCCATGGTTGAGAAGGTTTTTTTTTATTAATTAGGACCGACGGAACACTCTCATGTGTATATAGGCTATGCTGTATATGAATCGGTTTATATTCACCAAATACACAACCTTTTGATTATTCAAATAAGATGTAAAATGATGTTTTGTATTTTATTGAATTAATTTCTCTCTCACAAAATAAAAAAGAAGCCCAGAGGCAACACCGCTAACATGAGTAACGTTGGTCATAACTTTAATCAGCAAGTGCCAGTATTTGGAATTAAAGATAGGCTATCCAGTCTAATACAAAAAATAGAATGTTATTGCACAGTTTTAATCTGTTTGTTTCAGTTGATTACAAACACCAACAATTTCTACACAAAGTTATTCCAGCTTATTCATTCTAGATAATTCAATTTTATTGTTTTACTTATGCACCTACAAAAAAGAAAGATTCAACTTCAGAAAATATAACTTGCAACATCATAAATGATGCCCTCAATATAGAGGAATAATAGATTGGTTTCCTGTCATTAATTACAGGGCCTTGCACTCGTAATCAATGACAACAAATCAGCTAGTCTGTTGTTTGAATATGCATATGAAATATTGATCCAGACCTTAATTTGACTTAGTCTTTTTAAAATTTCTAAACTACCAATGTATTTATTAGAAAAAGATAATTACACTGAAAATTCATCATTATAAACCTAATTTGCAAAAATCGTTAGCCTTGCTTCCTCACTCGCCACCCTAAGCTACATGCACTAGCTGTTCGCGTCTGAAGAATTTCTGTTATATATAATCCTATAATTCACCCTCCACCCCCTCATTATGACATATACATGAATAAAAATAGTGCGTATAAACTTGGAATCATGGCTTTATTCTAATCTAGAACCATTTTAACAAGAGCTTGGACTTTGGGTAGTTGTGTCAAACAGCTTTGTGACGTAGGCCTGTCTATTTCATTGCTGGCCATTCAGTCATGGCTCTTTGAAATCAACAAGATTTGTTTGGCTTTTGAGCTAAGATTACGCAATCTGTGTATATTTCACTTGAAACCAGCGTCATTTTTAACTTGTTTTGATGCAAGAAAAAGATAGTTACATCCTACCAAAAGTCCAAGAACTTGTTAAAATGGTTCTATTTTCACAAATAGAAGCCTTTTGATTCTTCAGAGGAATTATCTAAGGGTTGTTTTCTACTTATTTCTTTTATAAACTTTGAACGGGTAAGGGTCCCTTCCTGACCCGCATGGGTCATTATATGAATAATTTAAATCTACAATATATCAGAAAGTTAACGTAAACGTTTTGTTCTTACGGACCATTCGCTTCTGGGGATGAAGAGTTTTAAATTTCTGTCATCGTTTAATTCAAACTTGAACATACTTTAAAGTCCTCTTCCCGATGATGCTTTGTGCCAAGTTTGGTTAAATTGGCCCATTGCTTCTGGGGAAGAAGATTTTTAAAACAACCAACCCTATTTTCATTCCTTTTCAATTATCTCTCATTTGAAGGAGAACTTGAATTTTATTTGAATTTACTTGAAATCCCTTCCCTCAAGAATGCTTAGTGCCAAGTTTGGTTGAAATTGACCCAATTCTTTTTTTAAACATCCAACCCTATTTTCACTCTTTTCATATTATATCCCCTTTGAATGGGAACTGACATTTCATTTGAGCAAACTTGAAATCCCTTCCCCCAAGGATGTTTTGTGCCAAGTTTGGTTGAAATTGATCCAGTTTTTCTGGTGAATAAGACGAAAATGTGAACAGTTTACGACGACAACTACAACGTCAACAACAGACAACGGGCAAATTTCGATCAGAAAAGCTTACTTGAGCCTTTAGCACAGGTTTGCTAAAAAATAAGTTTAAAACTTAATCAAGGCTGATATTTATCTATGAATATTTTTTATCAGTTTTGGTTGTTTACACATTTTTGCGAATCCTCGTGACTTTTTTCTAATATGAATCGAGTACATTGAAAATCCTCTAAAATACTAAATACCGACATGATTATACACTAAACAGAAATTAATATCGATCAAGATAATTGATTGAATTCGCTTCAGATTATTCTCGAAATTTAAAACAAAGGTAACCAGATATTACAGAGCTCAACGAGATGGGGTATCATCTATTAAAGACAAACTTTATTATATTATAGAAAAACGATAGCTAATACAGGTAACTCTTGATGGCTCGAATCTCGATCGCTCGAAGTGAGTCTCCGGTCCCCATTTTTTTCCTATATAACTAAGCAAATTTACTCTTGATTTCTCGAACTCTTGATCTCTCGAAACCCTTGATCCCTCAGGAACTGTATAATGACCTGCTATGTATAATGACCTAATGAACTTTCTTTTCAAGTTTTAGATGATTAAATAGATGATTTTTGATACTATTTGCCTATTATTTGATTAATCTTTATATGTCTTATATGATTATATAAAAAAATATTTAGATATGACTTTTGAATAATTTATTGCCCGTTTTTAAATCTGAAGCGTATAATGTCCTGATATTTTGTATAATGACCTAATGACCCGATGAACTTTCTTTTTAAATTGTACAATAATTAAAAACTTAAGATGATATTTAAGTATTTATACTTATTATTTGATTAATCTTTATATGTCATTAATGATTTAAAATAAAAAAAAATAATTTAGTCATGACTTTAGAATATTTTATACCGCCTTTTGAAAGCTGAACGTTATAATGTCCTGATATTTCGTATACCAGTAATGACCTGATGTCATGCTAGAACATTTTTTAAAGCTTAACTCTGGTTAAAATTGTACATCATAATAGTTTTTCGGTGTAAAGTGATTAATATCTGTATTTTTGTATAATAATACATGTAATAATAAACATTTTATATTCTGTATATTACGATTGTAATGCCTTTAGTGATACATTTTGTATTCCGCATAAACTCCTAATGACCTGATATATTCTATCAAAATTTTAAATTTAGAAGAATAATATGTCCCAACCTGTATGATTCATTTGTATTTACAATATTTTTTTTTTTTACAAAATATTTACAATATGTGACACTCATTGGGTTCGTCTGTTTGGTGTGCAGTAAAAGTCTGAATCTGATTCCAAATCTACACAATCCAAATGTTTCCATATATCGCAGATGTTCTTCCCCGCTTCACACCCAATCATCTCCTGCATCAGATTTGGAAGGTTGTATTTCGAACAGTCGCATGGGATGTCCAGGTATACCGTTTTTTTCTCATTCAACTTGGCTTTTGTGAAGTGTCCCTCTAAAATTTAAAATGATATTTCCACATGTTGTTTTTGTCGTCCCACACTGGTGTTTTCTCTGTTGCTTGTAGTCCTTGAAACTGTTTTTTCAATATCATCTGAACATGATTCATGATGTCGGAACATAATTCTTTCTTTTAAAAATGTTTTCCTTGTGTTCTTATGTCGGTGGTCCAATCCATTCATTCTGTGTTGGTCTGTCTGCTGGTTTTCTTTGATTTAGCTGGCAAATGTTTTTGGTCACATTCATGGTACCCTAACGTGAGAGTCATCTACCACCCATGCTAAAACCAGGATACCTGATCATGAAATGGGACCCAAAGTTAGGCCTTGTCAGGAGAGTACACTCTCCCTATCAAACACTTACAAATACATATAACAAATACTTTTCGGGGGTTCAACTTTCTTTCTTTTTTTTTCATTTTTGTGTCTTTTTTTAAAATTCATTTTTTCTCCTCCATTTTTTTAAAATCCTATTCTAAAGGGAACCTACACTATACACAATATTGATCAATGTAGAGTGATCTGTCTTGGGTTGTACACAAAGCATTGATCTCCTACTCTAAACTATCATGTACTTTACTAGCGATCTGTCTTTGGTTGTACGCTGTGTTGAACACTGAGAGTTTTTATAACAAGGTCACCCCTACTGTAGATATAATGTCAACGATACAAACAAATATTTTCTTTACACGGAATTTGAGCAATGCTTAACATATATAAGAACATGCAAATATGTACTGTTCACAATGACAACCAGATACCAAGTAAACATTAAAAAACAAAGTAAATGTATTTTAGAGTTTCCCCCGAATGTCCAGCATTATCTCCTCCCAGAATCCCCCGAAGGAACTCATACGCAGATATGATAGAAGGTGTATATACATGTGAAAATAAATAAAGACATGTACTTAGTTGTCACCGTTAGGTATCCGTACATGTTATACTGTACCCGGGCAATCGTGTACACAGTTCATAATTAAATTTAAAAAAAAAAATATACATTAATTTTAAAATGTATGAATTTAAAATAAATCATTATCAATACTTAGATATTTAACCAAAGAACATTGTACAAAATTGCGCATCCTGAACGAAGGTATTATAGGTACAAAATAGTTTTATTCATATATTTTTATAACCTGAACAAACGCCTTATAAATGAGACAACGGGATGAATAACACACGCAAAAACCATTTTTAAAATGAAGCGTGTTTTACATTTGTAGAAAAAAATGTCATCTTATATAGATGCAATTTTAATTATGAGACGATAATGGCAATATGAATATGTATTTTTGTATGATCGCGCAAGCAAAAATTATATACTTAACCAATAAAGAATATATTCTGTCTTACTACCTATCAAAATAAACAATGTACATTTTCACTCCAATCATCTTTGTAAATTATAATTTTGAAAAGAAAATTGTTATAGATGCAGTGACCAATCGTTGGAGACTATATTCACCTAGATCAATTTTGATAATTATTTCTGATTTTGTTTTGAATATGTTTTTGAAAATTTGCCATCCCGATAGTATCAAAGTAAAAAGTGCCGTTTTATAACAACTGGTTATACTTATTTTAATTCACAGCTGAACACTGGCTAAATTTCCATAATTATCAGTGATATATATATATATATATATATATATATATATATATATATATATATATATATATATATATATATATATACACGCGATCAATATTTTACTAATTAAGTCTTAAAATAGATCTGCTTTATATTAACATGGTATTGGTATTTTAGATATTTTTGTCAATATATACATGTATCAAATAATGTTTAACTTTATATTTATGAATTTATAAAATCCTTGATAAAATCTTACACATGTGCTTAGTATCGGTTACCGTTTTAAAGCAAACCATTTCAGTCATCATTAAGTTTAATGATAATAAAACTTGTGAACAATTCGGATGAACAATTTATGCAGTAAACTCAGTCTTTTGTACATAGAGAAATCAGGAAATTATACACCATGGCTTTTTATATAGTCTATAAAATCTAATCCAACGAATATTGATTTTCTCTATTTTTTCCTTCATAATAGTATTAATAATCAATATTTATGCCTCCAAAACACAATATTATATTTGAAGTATTTATTTTGACAATTTATATATCATCAGTTTATCAGATCATTATACATACATATATAAATCAGGACATTATACACATCTATTTTTTACATGATGAATAAAATCCTACTGTAAACATTTTTTTTTTTATTTGTTTTATAGTAATAAAAACTATTTACAATAATAACCAATAACAAAGACCCAAAAAATATTCATTATAACAATCTTTATTTTCATTTTATAGCCCATCAGGTCATTAGGTCATATGAGGTCATTATACAGTTCCGTATGTGCAAGCGTTACCTAATTAACACCTACTTGATCATTTAAATGGCTCCAGGCGTTAGACGCAGGACCCGTGTAACGGGATGTTTATTCAGGCGACACTTGTCCCCAGGTGATAATTGTTCGATGATTGACCATACCGTTACCTAATCTATAATTAACACCAACCGTCTTACGATAATTTTGAGACGCAGTAAAAATCAGAAACTAATTGAGACGAGACGATAATTTTGAGCCAAAGTCAAAGCTTTATGAATTTTAAAACTAGAAATTGTGCATATCAGGATCATTGTCATTTTAAAGATTATTCCTGAACAAGTTCTTACAGCTGGTGAAGCACCCGTACACAATGGGTAGTTATCTATTTTACGACATGGTGTCTTGCAGTCCAGTAGTACTGAGCAACGTGTCATAATATGAATCATGAAATAAGTAATTATCATGACTTTATTCAATATTTCTTTCTATTCATTGTTTAAAACACCCATATCTGTTATTTAACCGAAAAGAAAACGTTGTTAGCACTAAATAAATGGCTTAATCATTACATCTGGTAAGATTAAATTTAGAACCTGTCGGTCTAACCGGAAAATTCCGAACTCTTGAAAACTCGAAGTCTTGATCCCTCGAAGTTTTTCATCGGTCCCATGGACTTCCAGCCATCGAGAGTCACCTGTAATTTTTTTTATAAAAATGTCTAAAATTTGTAGTGAGGTTTGACACGTATCTTACAATACCATATGTCTAATATTATTGTATCATACTGTATCAAATGATACGGTATTATATCATGTGATATAGAACAATATTGTATCATATATTATTGTATTATATAATATGTTATTGTTTCAAATGATATGATATTATAACATATGATACGATATCAAATACTTTGATAATGTACATGTATTATATGATACGCATATAAACCAATATTGTTTCATGTGATATGTAACAATATTGTATCATGTAATATGATATTGTCTTATGTGTTGTATCATATGATGTTTTTTTCATATAATGCGATATAATATCATACAACATTGCATCATATTATATAATACAATATCATATGATGCATTATCATATAACATAATATCATATGATACAATTTCAAAACAAATGATATAATATCATTTCGTAAAATATGATATCATATAATTACAATATTACATGATATGATACAATATCGTACAATGTTAAACAATACTGTATCATATCATATGGTATATTATCATTTTATATTACATAACATGATTCAATGTCATACGAATATGAATCATATGATATATCATATATCAACAATTACATATATCGATCAAGTTTGAGTGAGGTAGGACAATGTTTTTTAGCATCTTTGATAATGGAAAGAAGGCTCTGTATCTGAAGCTAGCCTTATGTTTCAAATCCAAAGTTACATGAACCATGAAAGTTGTTCAGGACAGCATTTTTCCAACATTCAGACACACATCAAAAAACTTACACGGGTCTGCTCCGGATCCAAAATCAAGATAATTGAGATCAGGCTTGTATCTGAAGGTACCTCTATTTACATATGCATATTTATATTAACTATTAAAGTCTGACAAAGTATAAACAAAATTTACTTCATTTTATAACAAGCTCAAAGACCATAACTCAATTTAAGTTGTTCTAATATAATAAATCTGCCTAAGCATTTAGATAATCAAGATCGCTCTAAGTATTTTAAGCTATCTCTGTGATGTATTTTACATCGTTAAATCAACCTTATTGGAAGTAGGAATAAGGACTATTATCTACCCAAACTTGTGTGACCTGCTTCAAAAACCCTAATCTCCTCCAGCAACCAAAACCTGTGGCTTAGATTCAGCGTATTCATGGCATTGTAAAATTCTTGGAATCGCCGTATGATCGCAGGAAAAATTCAGAAAAAAATGTACAATTTTATTTGAAATTTTTATAAATGAAGCTGTCACAGCGTCCTGACGGCGACCGAGGCGTTTCTACAGAGCTCTCGCGGCGTGTAACTGGGTTTTCACAGAGTTCTACTTGGCGATTGAACGCGCTCTCGCTGAGTATCCGTCAAGCGCTCATGATGTGCTAACAGTTTTTACCTCGCATCCACAGCGTGCTCTGTGCGTAGAACTGCGTGCACAAGACGTTATTTACTTATTGGTATGTACATTTTGATATGTGCAATTGTACGGGAAACAAACAAGAATGTTGAACTTTACAACTAGTAAATAAATGATAAAAACATTTTGTTTGTTTTAATGAAATAAGGTACATAGGTACATTGTAATTGAAACATACATTTGTAACTTATTTCTAAATAATTTGTGAAAGACAAAAATCTCAGCAGACAGGTCTACAAAATATAACCTTTATTAGTTGTTCGGAAACATAGAAGGGCTAGTAAAATCAAAACAAAATGACATGGATTCAATCAACGTCCTTTAATAGGTCCTGGAATACTCGCAAATGCTATTTTTTGTCATCCACATCAAGTTTGAGAATACTATATCGCTTGATATTGTACAACAACCATTGTTCAAGCTTTTGTGGTCTGGCTGACAACGCACTAGAAACACCGTAGAGACGCGTTATAAACGCTAGGCCGATGAACGCAGACGAAACGTCAAGAGAGCGCGATGATCGCTGTAACAGCTCTTTAACGCACTGTTGGAGACCTTACGGCGCTGTCACGGCGACCCGACTTACTTCCTGCTGCGTGTTTATCAAACTGCAGAGCCACGGCGCGTACTTTGTCAATACATGTTCAAAAACGCGCGCCGTCTTATGACGTTCTACAAAGTTCTAGGCGATCCCACGGCGACAAATGAAGATGCCGTTGAGTTGTCGAGGCTCTGTAGGATACTCTGACACGTGTACCTTGGCATTCAGCATCGAAGTTTTTTCAACCCATAAGTAGGTCCAGATGGACCATCTATGCAAGTTTGAGGAAGATAGGACAAATAATAACTTAGATACAGGACCTGCGGCAAAAAAATTTAACCAGCTCCGGACGCCAACGCCGAAGGTATAGCATAAGTTCCCCGTTTATAAACTTCTGTTTATAAAATAATTACCATCATATTTTTTCTTCTTTATTCTTGATTCAATTTTAAAGGCATCGGACTTTGGTATATCTCACCATCGGACTTTGGAGTGTCAAACCATCGGGGTTTGGTGCAGACCATCGGATTTTGGCATGGCTATCGAATGTTAGAGTCCCATCGCACTTAGGAGTCCTCCATACTTATCGAGGTTGTGTAACTTTAAGTAGTGAAATATATGATATATTAACTTTATTTTCACAATTACATTTCAATGCAGTAAATATTTTGATTTATTACCGTCTTCCTTGGAACACGGTATAAAGAGTTCAAATAATTTACAGTCTCCGGGTTTTGCACTTCCTCTCCTTTGTGATTGGTAGAAAATACATGATGTGAAAATTTACATTTATTTCATTTGTTGAAATACTGTTCGGCGCAAGGGAGATAACTTTCTGATGATCTTTTTTACGTACGACTTAGCAATTTTCGTAGATTTAAAATCTTAAAAAGTGAGAAAACGAAAAAAAAAAAACAATAAAAATTACCATGAATGAAATTCAGGCTTTAATTTTTCTGTACAACTAGTTGAAAGCAATATTCTATCATATCTATTGTTTTTTTTTTTGTTTTTTTCTTTTTGTATTGTTTATTCAAATACAGAAATGTGAAATTTGACACGGTATGGCTTAATACAGTAAACAAGTCTGCATATTAGATACGGTAAAACTAATATCAGTAAAACAAGATGCTGAATGCTGTGGTATTAACTTTGATTTTATTAAAATAATACGACCCTTCCTAAGATCTCTTTTTCCCTACTACAGTCGATCTCAACTAACAAGCACGTAGTGCGCATTTCTCAATTTTAGACACGCACGTTTACACATGTAGAGGAAGGCGACATTTATATAAAAAAAATTTAAATTTTCTTTGATAACTTATTGCTTTTTAGAGTTTGCTCTAAAGACGGTAAGCTTTTTTAAAAAGCTAAACTTGTATTATCAAACTACAAATCTATTACTAGTAATGATGTAAGATGGGGGACTGACCGTCATAATATTTTAACAATAAAATGCTTTCGTTGATGATTCATGCGGGATATGAAGGTGGCGACATTGCAGAAAAATACATAACCCACGTTAACCGGTTATGTAATTTTTTTCTGCAATGATCGCTTCCTTCATAACACGCATGAATCATCAAATAAAGCATTTTATTGTTTATCTTTACATCTTTCATTTACCAAATTAATATGTTGGTCGTAAAAAGGAATTAAAATTTACTAAATTATTGTTAATGTACATCAGCATGTTGGATATAATATCCCCAGCAAAATCGTCTTCTAACGGAATTTGAATCTGACATCATCATGATTATTTCGTGCAGTCCGTGATTTTTCTTAGTTTGCTGAATGTTTCGACCAATCGATAAACAGTCGTGTAGATTTCAATCCTTTCAGCTTCTACGGAGATATGAATTACAATCAATTTCCGCAAGAAATAGAGGGAATCATACTTGGTGGATGTAAATATAATTCAATTAAAGTTTAATCAGTTTGAATATGACAGAAGGGGGTTTAACAACTCATACGACTTATTTTCACTAAACGCTCCAGAATCTTTAAATAACATCGGCACATTTACAATTTAACCAAAAAGGTAAGATACTCGTGTTCTTAAGAGGATAGAAAAAATTCTGAAACTACTTCAAAGTTAATAAGTCGATAGAAACAACTTGTACATGTAAGTTTAAACATAGATCAATCTTTGTAACGAAAAGAAAAACCCATTTTGTTGGGACCATCAGGACAGCGTTGAATCTCTGAATAAAATCAATTTAACTCAAGTCTTATTAAGTGAAATAAACCCTACGGCAAACAATGATCAAATATACTTCATGTTCTAGCAAGAAATGGAGGTGGGTGGGTTTGAGAATGTTGTCTACTTACTCTGTTTATTCTATGATACCCTTTCACTAATTCTTTCTTTCTCTCCACAGATGTCTTTACTGTGGTTCTGTGTGATACTCTTAGTAGCGTCAGTTTGAGGCAACCCTCCCCAGGTCATGAGCATGGGGACATGCTTCATCCCTCGCTACCACAATCAATACTCGGATCTGGTGGCCAGAATCCTAAGAACACGAAGCATCTGAGTATATTTGGTCCATGATGTCGGGACCTTAACATCCACAGCCCAGCAGGCGCTTCTATGGTTTCGTTGGCGATTCCTCTCTGGGTCTAGACAATACCTTCGTGAGAAGCTCTTAAGCTGGTGGAAGGCCATCTGTTATCAAAGAGTAATTGTTCGGTGGTGTGGAAACGACCAATTAATCAGCCGCAGCCGTTCCCCTTGAGGCCTCTTATTTAGGGGCCGGACCCTGTGGACCAGGAACAGGCAGGGCTGGACCCTATGATCTAGGACCAGATGTTGGACCTAGGCCATAAGGACCTGTAGGAGATGGGCCCAGGCCATATTGACCTGGAGGAGATGGACCCGGGTCATATGGACCTGGAGGAGATATATCCGTGCCAAATGGACCTGGAGGAGATGGGCCTGGACCTTATGGACCTGAAGAAGATGGACCCTGGACATATGGACCTGGAGGAGATGGACCCGGGCATTTTGGGCCTGGATATGGATCCGAACCCTATGATCTTGAACCAAATGTTGGACCCGGGCCCTATGGACCTGGATTAAATGGACCCGGATCCTATGAGCTCGTACTAAGTGGAACTGGGCTTAGTGCCTTGAACCGCTGATGTCAAAATTTATGGATTAGGTATAGTGAATGATGGACGTAGAGTAAATGATCATGTCACTATTATGTTTAGAGATGGACTATTTAGGGCTGCATTTGGTGAATTTGGAAGCCTAGATGATGGATGTTCAGTTTTATCGCGATCCTTTCTTACGGGAACATCTTCTGTCTACCCAAGTTCCTACTACAACAGGAGGAAGATCTTCCGTCTATTCGTCCTGTCAATCGATATATCCCACACACTCCGACATATACACCCCCCATTCTCATCTTTAGGATGGTGTTGGGGATTGTTGTTGGGGAATGGTATGGCGGTGCCCCATGGGTCCGGCTTCTCGGCTTCTAGTACCTTTGTCGAAGCGTTACCTGACGGTTTACGTTATCAAAGCGCTAGAGTAAGTCATTAGACAGGTATTTACGGTATGTTAACATGCAGTTAAAGCATATCACAACAACATAGTTGGTAAACCACAAAGGGAAAGGAAGGTTTCTCACATCGAATTTAAAATAATGTACAATTTTTTTCTTATTAAAATAAATATATCATTTATAATATAATTGTTTTCAAATTAATTTATAAAGAGAAACAATGCCATATGCTTTACTTATATGGTTTTCACACCTGAAAAAGAACCACATTTGTGTTTTGTCATCTTGAATCTCAAAGTAAAAAGTATCATTCATACTTTTCTCATTGAGTCTTTTGTTTTAATGACGAATTATAAATTAGATTACACTTTTCTTTATATTTTCAGTACGCATCAACTATAAAAACGCCCGAGGTTGAATCAATCAAACATGCATTACTAGGCGCCAAAAGATTTTGTTCTTTTAAAAATATTCTTGTCACATTGTCCTGAAAAAAAAACCAAACCAGTATAGAGTAATGCTTGTTCCTTTAAATTTCTGCATGGCTAGACAATTATTGCAGTAACCTCAAATCTAAAGACCAAAATTATGCTTGCCCTGACTTTGTTGTCGTGCAAATGTAAATATAAAATGGAATACATCTTTCGACAACACCATGATACAATTTGATAAGAGAAAGAAACAGTACATAGATGATAAATGTATTTCTTAAGATAATTTAATTCATGTTTAAGGAATAGCGAGTCATTCTTCGAGTATTATGAGGTGAATATTTTTGTCGGAGTGTGATTAAACCAAATAAAGCCCGAATGGTTTTATGAAAGATTTGGTCACGCCCAACCATAATTATCTTCTCATGATATTCCTTTGATTTAAATAATTTTCAGCAACTGTACGATTAAATTGTAGTTTGTATCGTACACTCTAGAACAAGGTATCTTTATTGGCGTTAAATAACATATAAATAAACGTAGGTTTAATACCTTTACATTACCAAGTTCAATGAAACTATTAAACTACGTGGAAAGAGAGAGAGAGAGAGAGAGAAAGAGAGAGAGAGGGAGAAAGAGAGAGAACAACCATTTATCATTTTCACAATATTAAATCACATGCATGTATATGATCAGATATAATCAACCAAATATGAATGAGAATAGTCCACTGCATTAAATGTTAACTTGCACTCAAGAAATAGCACCATGATTCATCACCTATTTTTGTATTCATATGAAGCAGAATTTATTCAAAAATTTCTACGTGAAAAAAATGAATCACTCGCTGTGGTCTTCAACTCAACATGTAGGACATTGATGGTAACCTAACAACAAAATTTTATGATAAACGTGATGACTTAACTTTTTCTATAGTCAACTTTCCTTACTTATGTAGCAATATACCTTCATCACTTGCATATGGTGTTTTTGTCTCTCAGTTAATTCGATACGCAAGGGCATGCTCTTCGTATGAATAGTTTCTAAGGCGAGGCAAGCTACTGACAAACAAGTTGATAAAACAGGACTATCAACAGTCTCATTTGAAGTCATCTTTTCGTACGTTCTATGGTCCATACAACGACCTTGTCAGCAAATACAATCTTCCACTGGGTCGCATGCTGACTGACGTTTTTCATACTTATTGTTAGACCATTACGACAAAAAGAACACGGCGAGTTAGATGAACAGGATTTGAAAAAAGGAGATAATAAAAGTTTTGCTACAACTATGCCCTTTCTACCATCCTTTTTCTCCAAAACATCCATTTAGTTCGTAGGCGAAGACCATGGAAGAGAGGGTTGAATGGTCTTTATACCATCACCTTATCCAAAGACATTCTTTTCTCATTCTTAAACATCGTAATATTTTTCATATATGAGATAGTCTTTCCTTTTTTCAGCCAATTTTCGTCACAATTCAAGACATTTCTTGAATTAAATGTAACCTAAAAACGTTTCATAGATAATACTACGCCACTGCAAATAGTTTAAAAAAAAAAGAATTGGGTGTTAAGAGATCATGTTTATCTCATTATTTGTTTTTTAATGAAAAATATGCGTCATGTTGTAACTCTAATAAATCCACCCCCACCCACCAGCGAATTCAAAGCTTAGGCTTGAATTTAAAGATATTCCTGTTGCATTGACCTATACGTAGATATATTCCTATTCTTCATGCGTTCTATAAAAATTCTGTTTTTTTCTTCATGCATTGATAGACAATACGATTATCTAAAAACTTGTACACTTCTTTTAGACTGGCAAACGTGGACCCACTCAATTTTCTATTCAAATTCTTTCCGACCAAATTCCACATTTTTTGGACTTATTTTGCTGATCATAAATTACTAGTAATCAATGCTAATAGAAAACAATAAGCCCCGATTGGCATAATTAAGTTTGGTACAAAGTTTAAAATATCAATATCTACAACAATTTTCTGCCTATTTACCGGTACAAAGGTGGTATGGGACAACTCAATATTGTGATATACTTCTTATCAAAATAAGAAATCAAATCAAATGTGATTTTGTATCATAATTTCAAAAAATGTTACGTAACAGCGTAGCGAAGTGGGTTAGAGCGTTCACTACGAATCTGTATGTCACGACTTCGTATCTCACCGGAGTTTTATAATTTTTTCCTTTCCAAAAAGTTTTAAAACGTATTTTGGTCAAAAATTGTAAAATTTGAAAATTCTAAACCGGTCAAAGTGTTTTGATTATTACTTTTATTAACGGTAATATCGACGACAGAAGTTCCATACCACCATCAAAAATCGAGTCCATAACTTTAGTAGTATATATATGCATCTACTTAAAGTGTCATAAATTTATTTCAAGATGTAAACAATAAAACCATTGTAAATGGAATAGATTTGAAACAATCGATGGTCAAATAGTTCAGTTCAATTCATGTTTTCCATAACACTTTGACATCCTAGGAGACTCTTAGTTTTTACTCACATAAAAAATGCAGTTGATATATTTTTCCATTGATTGAAGAGACTACTTCTAAAAAGTTTTCAAAGACATTATACCATTGATTTTTGGCAATTGTTTTTGAAAAAGGACTCTAAGTGGCCATATTTTTTAATTCAAAATTCTCTTTAAAACTTTTGTTGCTTTTAACAAGAATGATCAAAATATTACAAAACCAGTACATGCCCCCTCCCCTTTAATTTCTCAAACTTATTTTTTGGTTTTGATAGGACATGAACACCATTATCACTCGATACATTTTATCTGTACAGTATTGCACACGTAATCAATACTTATAAATTAAGGGGAATGTGCGGCCACCTTGTACATTTCAGGATAAAAATGTAAACATTTATTGAACTGGCTTGTTTTTGCAAAAATCTGCCTAAAACTGCTGTCAAAATATAAAAAAAAAGCAATAAATATGTTGGTTTGTATGCAAATTACGCATACAAGAGCAGAACATTGCTTTTTTTAATCATTTAGAACAGCGCAGCTACAGATTTAAATTCAACAGAAGTTCAAGATTTAAAGAGATAAAATAGATATGAAAGGAGGTCTTTTGTGTCTACTCCTCAACAATTTGTTGAGAAAAAGGTCTAAACTTGATTATTTAAGTTGTAATTTATTCTTAAAACCATCAATTTGCACACTATTTTTTTCTGTGTCTGTGGGAGAACATTAAAGTTATATTTACATTGAAAAAATATATGTATATTTTTTATTTCAGACAATTCATATTTTACCCCTACCATACTTTTAAAAAGAATTAAATTCCGTCGCATTCAACACAGATTGATTTGAACTGACACAGGAGTTCTAAGTATAGACTGGATTTTTCTTGTTCTAATAATAAAAATAGGGTAGTACACCCTCTTTTGAGGCAAAGTTACTGCAATAATGTGCAATTTTTCAACCTTTTGATCTCAACAAATGGTTGTAGAGAGGACACCAATGAACCTCTTTCTTATTTTGTCTGAATTTTAAATCTTGATGATAAGTCTGCAGTTCCGCAGTTCTACATCTGTTCTGAGTGATTAAAACGGCATTATTCTGTTCTTGTATGCGTAATTTAAATACAAACAAACATGTAGTACCTCATATTTAATGCTTTTTCATCTTTTGACAACATTTTTGGCCAGTTTTGGGCAGAAACAAGCCAGTTCATGAAATGTTTACATACCTTTTCTCAAATGTACAAGATCACTGCAAATCCCCCTTTAGAAATTTTTCCAATAAACTAAAAAATGCCTGCACCAGAGTAACTGCTTATAGCTTTGGTATTTCAATACGAGAGATATGATGTCCGTAAGCTATTTTTGAATTTTACATGATAAGTAATTCTTGTAAAATTAATTAAAAACCTACTTTTATTTTTTTATAAACCAGCTCGAAATAGCAAAAATGAGAGTAAGGTGGTGGACACGCTTTGGTGGCTCCAAGTCAGTAGGAGTTTGCATCAAAACATATATACTTACAATGAAATGATATTGAATGAGAAATGTAAAGAGAGAATATATTTACAAGGAACTTACTTAAGATTTGAAATGACATATGGTGATAACGAACAGTGTTCAAATTCAAAAGTCTAAAGGAAAATTACAAAACACGGACTTCTTAACAAAAAAATAAAATATAATAGAGATAGGATCAGGTGCCATGGAGAAGTGAGCATCCTTTGCTGACCGGTCACATCCACCGTGTGCTCTTTGTCGTAATCGGGAAAAACGGAAAAGTCCGTAGACAATTAGGTCATTAATTATGGTCTAACAATAAGTATGAAAAACGTCAGTCAGCATGCGACCCAATTGAAGATTGTATTTTGCTGACAAGGTCGTTGTATCGACCATAGAACGTACGAAAAGATGACTTCGAACGAGACTGTTGATAGTCCTGTTTTATCAACTTGTTTGTCAGTAGCTTGCCTCGCCTTAGAAACTGTTCATACGAAGAGCATGCCTTTGTGTATCGAATTTACTAGATATAAACTGGTTTGCGATGACTAAATTTCGCATTCAAATCTTATCCATACGCGTGTTGTTATTCACAAGGACTGGTTCACGTCAAAGAAATATTAGCGACAACAAAGCTTTCGCGAACCTTGGGAAAATTTCTCGCTTGCGATTAAAATTTGGTTTATTGTAAGTGTTTATATTTCTTTGATGCATTCATCCCATTATCTGGGGTTGGATTGGTCACTAAGGCATTTAGTGCCATGAATTGGTCAGTCCCCAATGGACCAAGTTGCAATTATTTATAAGTAGGATCAAACAAACAATCAATGCAAGAAAGAAGACAATATAATAGTAACTGACCTATTAATTTCGACAACTTGTGGAATTTATGGTTAATTAAACCGCTCTTTATCTAAAATATTCTGTAATAAAGAAAACATAAAAAACGTAAAACAAATATTAATTTTAAAAAACCTCTTAATAAACAGAAAACTAAGTCCTGTATGTTGAGATTTGAAATAAAGCAGCTAAAAATACGAATGAAACCATGTTAGACTATCCCATTCTCTCACCAGAGGTCGTGCTACACAAACTTCGCTTAATATACCTCTGTCAATGCCGGAAAAATAGTCTGTCTCATGATCAAAACAAGCATGGCGAGCACATGGTATTGTTGTTTAGATACTTCTGCCCAATCAGCTTAAAGGGAGGACATTAACGTGTAAAAAGTGTGTGGGCAAGTATAAAAAGCTCATGTAATATTACATTGCTGCTGATTTGTGTAAAATCAACGATGAATTGGGAGCGCACAGAAACTGATTTTTCAAAACTTTCAAACATCTATCAAACTAGATCATGTTATCGGTTTTTAATTTTTACCTCCACGAAATAGTTCTCATTGTAACTTTGAAATAAAAATGAATAAAAGTTTCAAAGATTTAAAATGAATTACTTATAATCTTATCTAAATATAAAAGACGTAAATATGTCAATTTTAATTACATTTTGTCCATCATTTCAGTTTGTTCAAGAATCTTGTACATCGGACGTTGGAAGAGGTGTAAGCGAAGCTTGTGTACCTCTGGTGAGAGAATGAGCCTATCCTTCCATGTTATGAAAAACTTCCGGCTACTATAATTTTGGAACAAAAATGACCGGAACAAAAATTTCCGGATTTTTTTAAACTTTAAATTTCGATCTATCGTACTCTTGATCTCTCGAAGTTTAATCATGGTCCCCTGAAGTTGGAGGCATCGAGAGACACTAAATATAGCGGTGTTACAAGGTGGATATAATTGAAGAATTTTTGTTTTCCTTAATGTCATCGATGCTTCGCGTCGGTAAGAAAGATATACCAAACACATTTGTCAATTAACAATCTTTGGATAAGTGATCGTCCTTTTACGGAAAACAACGATGCATTGAAATAATTTTAAATGAAGAAGTCATTTAACTGTATGCTGGCAAATGATTGACAGTCGATCATTCAAATCACATTTGTCCATTTACAATCTTTTGGATAAGCGAATGTCCTTTTACGAAAAACAACGATGCATTAAAAATCATTTGAAATGAAGAAGTCATTTAACTGTATGCTGGCAAATGATTGACAGTCGAGTCATTCATGAGAAGGCGTGGATAATATATAAAACCTCAATCATTCCAGAACTTTTCTGCTGTCCACAATAGTTAGTAATCCTTGTCTAACAAAACCACGGGGTAAGTTTTTACACAATATATTTATCGAGAATGTATAGCTTTAAGCAGAGAAAAATGGAAGTTAACTTTATTTTCACAATTACATTTCAATAATGAAGGTGGCAACATTCCAGAAAAATTACATAACCCGCGTGTAATTTTTCTGCAATGATCGCTATATTTATAATATTATATAAACCTCGAAAAGTTTTAAAATAGCTTCGATACAAGTGTTATAGTTTAGCCAAGAAATAAAGATACTCGTGTTCTAGAAAGGGCACAAAATATTTCTAAAACTACAAAATTCAAAGTGAATTCATCTTCCTAAGTCAAGGGTTTTTGATCCGTTCTGCTACTCACAAAAACTTCAAGAACGATGCTAAATTTTCATTGAGCGATGTTGAGCCATTGACATAAATTTGAGACTAATTAGTGAGTAATCGACTTACTGTTATCGGTGTTTAGTCCAAGTGTACCCATCTTTTCTCCAATTTCAGTTGATTTAAACTTGTTCATTGGAGCTATTGCTATAGTTTTCTGCTTAATACGCAAGAGATCATAAAAGAATAAAAGTTAGTACTCGCACTAGATGGCGCAATTGTAAATCCGCATATATTTTGTCTGTTCGGCCAATTGTTTATGAGTAGCGGATCAGAAACCCTTGATTTGGGAAGATGATTCATCGATAAATCAATAAAATCAATTTAACTCAGGTCTTATTAGGTAAGAAAATCCCACAACAAACAATGCACACATATACTTCATGTCCAAGCAAGGGATGGGATGGGCAGGTTTGAAAATGTTGTTTGCTACCGTATCTCTGTGTGTTCTATGAAACCCTTTGTAATTTCACTAACAGCTCTTTCTTTCATTTCCCTCCTCAGATGTCCTTACTGTGGTTCTGTGTGCTACTTTTAGTAGCGTCGGTTTGCGGCAACCCTCCCCGGGTCATCAACTTGGGGACACGCTTCATCCCTCGCTTCCACAATCAATACTCGGATCTGGTGGCCAGAATCCTAAGAACCCGAGGCATCCGAGTGTACTCGGTCCATGATGTCGGTACCTTAACATCCACAACCCTAAACAGGCGCTTCTCTGGTTTCAGTGGCGATTCCTCTCTGGGTCTGGAGAATAACTTCGTGAGAGGCTCTTTAGCTGGTGGAAGGCCATCTGTTTCCTACGAGGAATTGTACGGTGGCGTGGACACGTCCGATTTACCAGCCGCAGCCGTTCCACTTGTTGGCTCTACTCTGGGGACAGGACCCTATGGACCTAGAACAGACAGGACTCGACCCTATGATCTAGGACCAAATGTTGGACCTAGGCCATATGGACCTGAAGGAGATGGACCTCGGCCATATGGACCTGGAGGAGATGGGCCTGGGCCTTATGGACCTGGAGATGGATCTGAACCATATGATCAAGTACCAAATGTTGGATCAGGGCGATATGAACCTGGATTTGATGGACTCCGGTCCTATGAGCTTGGACTAAGTAGATCTGGACTAAGTGGCTCTAGAACCAATGAAGTCGGAATTGATGGATTAGGTCTCGCGACTGCTGAACGTGGAGTAGATGATCATATTTCTGTTCTTCATAGGGATGGACTCCGTGGGGCTGTGGTTAGTGGGTTCGATAGCCTAGATGATGGGTTTTCAGTTTCATCAGATTCACTACTGACGGAAAGATCTGCATACCCAAGGGTCTACTACGGGTCCCTTTCAACAGGAGGAGATGGACTCGGGTCATATGGGCTTGGACTAAGTGGAACAGGACTGAGTGGCTTTGAAACCAAAGTTGGAATTGGTGGATTAGGTTTCGCGAATGCTGGACGAAGAGTAAATGATCATGTTAATACCGGTATTTTGTTTAGAGATGGACTTCGTAGGGCTGGGGTTGGTGGATCTGGTAGCCTAAATGATAGGTTTTCAGTTTCATCGCGATCCTTTCTTACGGGAACATCTTCTGTCTACCCAAGCGCCTACTATGGACCCATTTCAACAGGAGGAAGATCTTCCGTCTATTCGTCATATCAATCAACATATCCCACATACTCCGACTTAAATAACCGTGGGTTCTCATCCGCCGAGCTTGGTGCTGGTGCTGGGGTAGGGGTAGGCGCTGCCCCAGGGTCCGTCTTCTCGGCTCCCAGTTCCTTTGCCGATACATTACCTCACGGTACAGGTTATTAAAGCTCTGGAGCAGGTCGTTAGACAGGTAATTAACGGTATGCTGACATGCAGTTGAAGCATTTTACAACGACGTAGTTGGTATTGCATAAAAGGTAGGGCTGGGACGATTCAGGGTTCATTCGATTCGGTTCGGTTTCGATTCAAAATGCTACGGTTCGGGGTTTTTTCGGTTCGATTTGATTAAACATACATCAGCCTTAATATTTCTCATTATTAATAAAAATAATCATCTTTACCTAGTAGATTCCTTTACTTAAGGATAACAAACAAAAAATGTTATGTGTTCTTTTCAAATTAAATATTTAGAAGATGAAAAACTTGAAGGAAATATGGAAAAACTTGTTGGCAAAACTGTATACAAAGGATACTTGATGATATTATTGGTTCACATGCTAATACAGTTTCTAGAAACGATTTTGAAAATAATGTGAAAAAGTATTTTGAATATATAGTTTTCAGAGACATTAAAAATATTAAAGAAAAAAGTAATGGAAAATTGCCATTCTACAGGCAATTAATAATAACACAAAATCTAAACAAGCTTGAAATTAAACCATACTTAAATTTTTCCATTTCCAAGAAGCTTCTTTTGCTTTACTCAATTAAGAATAAGTGCCCACACATTACAGATAGAGGTTGGCAGATATCGTAACCCTATTTTTCCAAGGGATGAAAGATTTTGTAATAATGTTTATACTGTTGTTGAAAATGCACATCATTAAATTTGTTTGTCCTCTTTATAAACAATTACGAAGTGAATATTGTTCACTTTTTAAAAACGCATGTATTTCTTATAAAATTCTTAAACAAGAAGATGTTCAATCAACAAGAATTAACATAAGGAAATCTATGTACTAACTATATCTGTATATTGTCTGTATGACTTGCGCCACATGTGGTTTTTGTCAATAAATTGAATTGAAATTAGCAGACATCGAGCTGGTAGATCCAGTTGCATATTTAAATTGTGATGTACACAAGGTACAAATAGTCGTTGATTTATCTTCTTTTCCATCAACTGTGTCCCCATGCAAACTTCTGAGCGTCTACTGGCGACCATTTTTGTTTATACACGTTAGGTAAATTTTGAACCGAACCGATCCGAAATCCGGAATTACGGATCGGTGCACCGAATCGACTGGAATGAATCGCGGTGCACCGAACTATTCGGTTTTTTTACCCTTTAACTGGTGAGATTACAAAGAGATTACAAAGCTTACCAAGCTAACTTTTCGGTGCACCGCACAGCCCTACACAAAGGGAAAGGGACCTTTTTCATATCGAATTCAAGTAATATTACAATTTTTTTTTACTTTAAATAAATATATCATTTATAATATAAATCATTTCATATCAATTTTCAAAACAAGAGGCCCATGGGCCACATCGCTCACCTGAACAACATTTCCTTGTAACACTCTATTACATTACATAATATGCTATTTCTATTTTAAACTTTGAACCCCTCTCGGGGCCCCAGTATTAGTCCAATAGTTACAGCTGTATTAATTTAGAATCTACACTTGTACATTATTTTAGGATGATTGCATAGTAATCTCACAATTTGAAGCATTGTAGTTTTTGAGAAGAAGATTTTTAAACATATCCTTCTATATTTCTATGTTAAACTTTGAACCCCTTTTGGGGCCCCAGTATTAGATCGAGGGCCACAGCTTTTATAATTTAGAATCTACACTATTTTATGATGCCTACCTAGTAATCTGACAAAGTGAATCATTGTAGTTCTTGAGAGGAATATTTTTAAACATTTTCCATATATTCTTCTACGTTAAACTTTGAACCCGTCTTGGGTACACAGTACTAGTCCAGGGGTCCCTATTTTTAAAAAAAAATTGAATCTAAATTATCATATGTTGCATGCATGGTAATCTGACAATATGTAGCATTGTAGTTCTCGAGAAGATGATTTTTAAACATTTTCCCTATTTACTTCAATATATATTGAATATATATATATATATATATATATATATATATATATATATATATATATATATATATATATATATATATATATGTGTGTGTGTGTGTGTGTGTGTGTGTGTGTGTGTGTGTTAAACATTAAACCCCTCTTGGTGTCCCAGTATTAGTTTAAAATCTACAATAGCCAAGGATGTATGCATAGTAATATCCTAAACTTTTGTATTGTAGTTCTTGAGAAGAAGATTTTTAACATTTTACTATATATGTTAAACTTTGAACCCCTTCTGGGGCCCCAGTTTTGGCCTGGTGGTCCCGATTTTTACAATTTAGAATCTTTACTATATAATTATACAAGCTTTTGTGTTAATATTGGCATTTCTGGTGCAGTGGTTCTTGAGAAGATTTTTAAACATTTTACCTCTGTATATCTGTGTTAAACTTTGAACCCCTTCTGGGGCCCCAGTTTTGGCCTGGTAGTCACGGTTTTTACAATTTAGAATCTTCACTATATATACAAGCTTTTGTTAAATATTGACATTTCTGGTGCAGTGGTTCTTGAGAAGATGATTTTTAAAGACTTACACCCTATACTCACTGTTTCGCAATTATCTCCCTTTTAAATAGGGTTGTGCCCTTTATTTTAACAATTTATAATCCCCTTTCCAAAAGGATGCTTTGTACCAAGTTTGGTTAAATTTGGCCCAGTGGTTTTAGAGAAGAAGTCGAAAATATGAAAAGTTTACAGACGAACAGACAGACGGACGGATGGACGACGGACAACGGGTGATCAGAAAAGCTCAATTGAACCTTCGGTTCAGTTGAGCTAAAAAACTATGCTATATGGTAGTTTCATATGGTTTTTACACCCGGAAAAGAACAACATTTGTGTTTTGTCACCTAGAACCTCAAAAGTAAAAAAGTATGACTCATACTTTTATCTCTGTTTTTTTTCATTTTCATGACGATTTATTTTTTATATTTTCAGGACGAATCAACTATAAAAGGCTCATCTATCATTTGAAATTAGACGCCCGAGGTTGAATAAATCATATATGCATTACTGGTAACCAATATATATTTTGTTGTGTGTATTCTTGCAACATTATTCCGAGAGATAAACAAACCAGTATAGAGTAATGCTTTAATTTTCTGCATGGCAAGACAATTACTGCAGTAACCTCAAACCTATAGACCAAAGTTATGCTTGCCCTGAATTTTTATGGTCGTGCAAATGTAAATGTAAAATAGAATACGTCTTTCGACTACACCATGGTGTGAAGAAATTCATGCTCGATTTAATTTGATATAAGAAACGGTACATAGTTGATAAATGTATTTTTTAAAGTATACATTTCTTTAAGTAATTTAATTCATATTTAAGGAATAGCCAATCAATCTTTGAGTATAATGAGGTGATTATTTTTGTCCAGGCGTGATTAAATCCAATAAAGCCTGAATTGCTTTATGATATATTAGACCCCTGCCATAATTCTCATCACAAAATATTCAAAGAATGAATTCGTTTATTCAAATTAATATAATTTTCAGCAATCGAACGATTAAATTGTAATATGTATCATAATCTCTCTCTTATTGGTGCTAAATCAGATATTTTATATTCATATGAAGCAGAATTTATTCAAAAGCGTGTGCAACAAAAGAATAACACACTTGTTGTGGCCTTCAACTCGACATTTAGATATACTGATGATGTTTTATCCATTAACAACAGTTACTTTCAGTCTTATGTTAACTCAATATATATAATATTGAGTTAACATAATTATATATAATATTAAACTCAACACAGAGTCTGCGTCATCTGATTTATATTTGGATATCTTACCGGAAATGGATATTGATAGTAACTTAACTACAAAACTTTATGATAAACGTGATTACTTCGATTGTCCTATAGTCAACTTTCCTTACTTATGTAGCAATATACATTTATTACCATTATTCGATACGCAAGAGCATGCTCTTCATATGAACAGTTTCTAAGGCGAAGCAAGCTACTAACAAACAAGCTATCTGTGAGCCAATGCTCACTAGTAATACCCCCGCTCTGATGTGAATATGCAAAAATAAGCAAAGTC
>CM065920.1:16720714-16773214 GCA_033439105.1 Magallana nippona | reverse complement strand
TTAAAATGGAAATGATTAAATATTTATTTTTATTCAATGGAGAACAGCCAATCGCTCTATCATGGAATGTTTGTGTCCGATTCCCGCTCATTAGTTTTACACTTGCCACATCAAACACCCATAATTCCCTCCGTTTCCGCTGCAGTGGCCAGTAACAAGTCATTCTTGTCAGCGTCTGTAACTTTGCTATGATTGATTAGTTTTTATCACGATTCTACAACAAAACACTGATAAATTACAAGCTTCTATTAACCGTATAATTAGTGGCTAAAATATTCAACATATAAACATTTCGTGTATTTTAATTAAGGTATAGTTTTTCCAACACTACTGTGATCTGTATACTACACGTACGAAAATTATATAGGTGCAATGTAAATTGTGCACGTGAAGCATGCTTTTTTTCTATCATATATAATCAAATCTTTTTAACTTCATACCTATATTCTTATTTGATTTTCTCATTGTTGACATGTGAATTTTCGACCATTAGAGAATATACTTGTTGGTTGTTAGTATTTAATCGCAGTAAGTTTCAAAGAATTTGTAATTCAAAAAGACTCTTCCACAATTGTAAACAACACATGCGCATTAGTTACATATCTAAAAAATCAGGTAGAATTTGAAAATATATTGAACTAATTTTAAACTCGAGCCATGTATATAAGTGTAATGTAAGAATATATCAATTTTCCCCGGTCATAATTTCGCATTTTACAAATATTTCTTCTACTTAAAACAGTTTTCTTTAAAAATGCGTTAATAAGAGTGACTCTGCCATTGATATTCATCGAGAACACCTTTAAGAAGATATGATTAGAACTTTTAAATGAACCAATTAATTGTAAATTTGAGCCAAAGATCGAGTAGTGCAAATAAACGTAATCCTTAATTTAAAATGTCAATATAGCTTCGGTTGTGCGATTTTTGACATGTTTTCGATATTGTGAAAGTGAAACAGTTCAGTTCTGCAACAGTTAATATTCTGTTTTAATCGAACTTTTTTCTCTATTGAAAGTTTTGACAAAAGATTTCATTTTCGTCTCATTTTTCTCCCAAAATCAATAGTAATTACACAAATATATGGATAATGATAGTTGATTGGCGACATTTTATCAACAAATTGTCTCTTTCATATTAAAAAAGGTCTTATATTGTCTAAGAAAAATGTTGAATAAAGTATCTATACGTGTATAAGTTATAACTAATTAAAATCTAAAAAAAAAAAAAAATTAATTTATATCCTAGAATTTATAACGATTTGGTAATATTTTTGTATGCACTGTACATGTATTACAATAATTTTGCCAAATGTTGAATGTTCATCAAAATCAATTGAAATGTCGCATCATTTGCCGAATGCAATTGTGAAATTCAAATATTGTTTTGTTTGTTATTGTATATATGCATACTTGTTTGTGTTGTTTACATACAATCTATTTTGTAGCTTTGCTGGTATACAATTTACTTCTCCGCTTGCAAACATAAACACATCATTACATTGCCACCCATGTTCATTTACCGAGTTCGACTTTTCTGCTTTGGTGAGGCAATCTATTGTCTCCGCTCCCCAAGCATTACGAAGATTTTTGTTCCGTTTCAATAACCTATAACGGTTCTTTATTTTACTTCCCGTAGTGAATTTCCACTTGTGATTGCCTTTCATGATTCTAAGTAGAAAATCCTCGCGAAGTTTACCATTTAGGGGAGTGTTACACGATCGAAAGTGTTAAAGGGCCTTTGAAAAACTCACCATGTTATCAAAAGAACTTTTTTTCACATAAAGTCATAATATTTTTTATACTAGGGTTTAAAAAAGGCACCCTGGGAAAGCTAGCAGGTATTATACACATTAAAGGGAAAGAAGCATTGAGTATACTCGTGAGAGGAACTGTCACTCTTAGAGTATGAGTAGTCACTTCACTTTACCTTTTTTTCTTCTAGAATATCACTCCAAAAGCAACAAAATATTTAAGAACAGCCTTCATCACGATGTAATTAGTTAACATGGCTACTCTATTACAATTATTTTTTGACACACCAAAAGAGTCTTTTTTTCATAGAGATTATAGATCTGCTGAATTTTCAATGTCTCAGTTGTCATTGCAACATGTGAGAGTACAGATTGTGCACGTCAATGTCTTCATCAACTGTCTCAATCATTTGCAACAATTTGTTGAATTTGCAAGAATTTATCTTAAAAATTGAGTCTTCATTTACTCGTTTCCATATAGTACCAGTCAATATGATTTTGTTTACAATAAAGAATGCGTCTCATTGATTTCATCATGAAATTATTATCAGCAAGGGACAGATGCAATAATTGAAACCAAAATCTATTTTTTAATCAGGTCGAAAACTTATCGTCACAGTGGTATGATCATTGATTAGTTTGATGAATGTGGTAATACGTCAATTGTTGTTGTTGTTGTTGTTATTATTGTTGTCGAAATAGGTAATAGTGATAATAGGGATATTGATTGCAAACTGTTAAATGGTCTTATACGATTTAAGCACAACAAAACCCCCAGCTATAAGCAATAAGTCACAGCTATCTGCAGGTTAAAGGCTAGGAAAATAGTAAAATGTGTACCCCCTACCTCCATCGTGACGAGCAAATGTCAAAAATATTGAAATTAATAGTTTTTTCATTCAGGTATCCAATGCAAGAAATGCATGCTTTCCTATAAAATCCGAGGAAAGTTTAATAAAAATTAATGTTAGTTCATAGTAAAAGAATTAAGGGCACATAAAAACAAATATTTTCTTGAAATTAATTTAGTTTTTCTTTTGATACACTATCAAGAAATGTTTCAAAATCCCATTATAAAGGAAGTCAATTCCATCAATAAAGAGCTGTATTGTGTTGTAGCTGTCTTTGAAGTCAATGGCTTTGTTGCCACGATTTTAAAGTAGTCCTAATTGATAGTTCGGCGCCGAGAGGACGAGCTAAACTTTCAGACGGTGATACTTGAATAAATCGTTTATTTGCACTTGCATTTTGAAAAAAATGGTTCAAAACATAAATAAAATAAATCGATTGAAACTTGTATATTTCTGAAAACTTTTTATAACCCATTATGTCTTTTAGGTACCTTTAATGTTGCCTGCAGGAAGTGGCGTCATTTTGCGCATGCGCATACGAATATGTATAATTATATTACTTTAGTCGTGGAAAATCTGTCATTTCACTTTAATGAGAGCTTATGATGCCTAACAATAAACGAAAAACCCCAAACCAAATATAGAAAAATTAGAGCTACATGTGAAACGTTCGCCCTAATTGCGAGCGAATATTCGCCATACAGGTGCAATACGTGGAACAAGTCTGTGCCCTGGGCAACGTGGTCTCTATTTATATAGAGACAAATTACTGCAGAATCGTTCTATTAAATACAGCTCCGACCAGGGAGATACCCCACAACAGAGGCATGGAAGGATAAAGGAAGCGGACAATGGTTCTTGTCGTTAATTGTTGAATGGCTGACGACCCGCTGGGGATGGAGATTAATTGACACTGCCCCCTCACGACAGTGGTAAAGCAGAATGCCCGCTCGTCACCACCACTTCATTAAAATTCCAAAAATTATTTTCTACAAAACGAGAAAATGTGCTTCTGCAGGGTATATCAATCTAGAGAAACAATTTTGTATTTGAGAAACCAAGATTTAAACAGAAACATAAATTCTATCGTTAACTTTTATGAAAAGATGCAACCACAATGTAAATTGTGTAGTTTGTGTTTGGTACAATAATTTATCAGAATTCGGATATAAACATCGATTTTATCGATCTAAGTACCATGCAAATTCGCATTGAGATAATATAAATAGTTATATAAAAATTAAGTTAATATTATACATAACATATAATATATAAATTACTGTATATTAAACGCACACGTGAACTATTTTTTTTACATAATTGAAAATAAAATAATGTAACAGATGACACCCCCTGAAACACACCGAGACTCATGCAGATCCATTTTCACTATTGCATTCTAATTTATAATTCCTTTCTAAACTCTAAAATGTTCAACGGAACTTTTCTAAAGAGGAATTAATCTTCTATCAGCTAAGCGAGTTACATGCCAGAGTCCCGGTGAGAATCTCCCCTTCTACCCACAGGATTCAGCCCGTGGGTAGGATTATCCCTCCTAAAGAGTGCGCCATCTTCCATTTATTCATAAAAAAATTAAAACATCAAAATATTGACGATATTTCCAAGATCAGCGGTGCTTGCTTTGCATGATACTGAGCGCACGGCACGGTGCTCATGCAACTTTGGTGTCATCTGTATATTTTTTTCCCGGTGACATAAGGCTGTAAAATTATTTCTGTGTTATTGTTATTTTTCATCATTCTTGATTAACGAAGTTCTTTTTTTCTCTCTTTAGCTTTTGCGAGCAAAACGAAATAATGGAAAAAATTATTTCAATTCATGAAATTGCCTGTTCTATTGTGAACATATTATACATACGTATATAAGAAAGCAAGAGGCATTCAAAACATTAAGATAATAAGACAAACAATCAAGTATCCTCCAACAGAACCCAGGTTGTCCCAAACATTTTTAAACAATAGTATATATAATGCATATACATGAAATTGAAAACTGCCTAAATATAGAACTGATGTTAGAATAATTATTTCGTAAATCGGCAATCTTAAACATAAAATGGCCGAAAGGTTTTAATGATAATTTCACATATTTTTGCATCCATATATACAGTGTATGCTTTTAAAACTTTCATTGCCGTATGTACATACTTTGCATCTACTTGGCTTTATTTGACCTGTTATGCATACTTAAATATTTTACATTAGTTATAGGAAGAGAACAATATAAGTTTATGGAACTTGTACTCAATGAAAACCAAGCACATTCAATATATAAAGAGTTTAAAAAATGGGTAAATTTTAAAGATAAACACCAAACATTAAAAAAAAACCACAGAAAACGTATAGAAATTGACAATGAAAGATTTTTGTACATGATTCATTTTGGACTATCTGAATATCTCTTGTACATAGAAATTCTACTATCCCAGCGAGACAAAAATAATTGAAAAAAAATATATGAATAAAGTTTTACAATCTATAAATGGTTTAATTAGCAATCTCTGCGAGGAATTGTGATTTGCGGGCCATTATTCCATTGACGAAGAACAACTGATGTGAAAATTTGATATACCGGATTTCACAGATCTTTCCACAAGACAAAAAGAATTCAGAGAGAAATATTTTATCCGGATTAGTGTCAGTACCGCACGGAGAAGCGGACGGCATTTAGACTACCTGCAGTGGTAATCATAGTCAGGGTGAGCTGTTTCCCAAAAGAAGACCAATTTCATTGATATCAAACATTTCATATTTTTGTCTGTAAAACAAAAGCAAATTGTCCTTGCATGTGTGATAAGGCCAATCCTCTTATATCACATCCGCGAGTGTGACATGCTGGTATCTTTACAGAGACCTCAAGAATTTGTTAACGAAGCTGGTACAATGGGAGAAGACGCTGCTAATTTCTTACAATGATGGCGTCAAGTAGCGTGATCCCCGATAAAACACCGACCAGTTTACGGTAGAGTCTGAAGACGTCTTATAGCAGGAATATGCCATCAGAAACGATTCAACAGTGCCTTTCAACTAATTAATCATTCATTGGTGGGTTAGAGAGAGAGAGAGAGAGAGAGAGAGAGAGAGAGAGAGAGAGAGAGAGAGTTATTTCTTTCCTGTTTGACTTGCGGCTAGGTTTTGCAGACATGGGAAACTCCGCCTCCATTTCCGTAGCTTGGTTTTTCTGACAGATAATGCAAAAAATTGTCATTCAAAAAACCTGTCATCCGAGAAAAAAAATCTAAAGTTTCTATTCAGATTCTAATTATACTGTCTTTTAATATCAGTTAGATAAATTTTCTACATCGAAAACATTTTGGTATAGTCGTGCAGGTGTGAAGGAGCTGGCGGCCCACCTCTGTTGTATACATCAATCCAAATTCATTCAGTTGACGGGGGAAACTTACATTTCTATTAGCATTTTAATTTGTTGTAAAATAGAATTGAGGTAATCATATTACAACACTTTTACATTACCGAAATTGGTCACATCCCTTCCATGTCAAACGTCTGAGCGATGCACTTGTGTGATAAAGATCAGGTGCAGATGAACGCTTTCATCGTGCAGTGACTTGGCCGTTTGACTGTCAGACACCCAAATTAAGACCTATCTGTTTGTAATGACACTGATCTACGTTTGCTGACAGAAAACTCCCACATCCAGGTGTTGGTGCAGCAATGGACACCACGTGACAAATTCGTGAAGCTGCTTCTCTTGGGAACCTTTTGCCAATTTGCTATTTTGACTCTAAAATCTTATTATTGTGCAAATTCGGATTCGTTGGTAAACTACGATTTTGTCGTTGTCTAAAGTACATTATCTGAAGAAGTCTCGATTCAGAATCACTTGCTACTACAAGCATAACTAGATTAAATTCAGACACTAGTATATTTGATTTTCCTAAACTTAAGTGTTTTTACTTATTAGATTATTTTTATAGATTATTTTCACACAGAAAAATAGATACTATTTGTTCAGTTCAAACAAAGCTGGATTGTCGAAAAATTGATTAAAGTTATCATCTTTCAAAACTAACTAATTCATTTCACTTATTTAAACTACAAACAATTGTTTTCATGACAGAAGAACAGTCAATTGAAATCTGTCAAATCTTTGATTTAATTCCACAACAAATAAGTCTTCAAATTCTTCAATGTCCATTGGTAAAAAAAACAAATTCTATTAAATTGCTACGACAAATCACGTCTAGTATCCAACCTCATTTAATACAACATATACTACATCAATATGTATTCAGATTTTACAAAGAAAAAAATTCTTTCTTTACATGACCTTCATTTTTTTCGAAGTGGAAAAATCTCATTTATATTCTTATATCACCATGAATAAAAAATTTATGTTATATATACACTGTAAAGCATTTTGTTGAAAGATAAAAAAGATAAAACTTTCAGGTGCCAGTTTTGAACAGAATTTAAAATATGAATGTAGAAACCATTTCATTCAGAATAAAGTCGGCAGTCCTTTTTATCCGCAACTTAATGTGAAAATCACAATTTCATGCTGTTTTGGATCATTTTTCAAAACACTTTCTATCTTGACTTGTGAAATGAATGAATAATACTCTCAGCAGATTTCTCCTATATCGTTACACTGTGGCAAATGAAAAATGATTCCCTTTTAAGAGAATTCGCTCGCTTGTGAATATTGGAGCCTGTTAAAAATTGAAATTTGAACATTAATTGTACAAGCCGATCGAGTTAGTCATAAAGGGAATAATCCTTCAAACTGTATACATCTCAAATTGTATTTTTAAATAAAGATTGAATCTGGACAAGTGGGCGTGGCAAAACCTCCTGGGGCGACGCGCATCGGGGGTCATTCATGGCCACAACAAAAACATGTTTTCAACATCAATTATACTGAATTCGTCAATTTTGATAGTCTATTTTCCCTCTAAAGACTCGTACATAATGCATTTAGTGTATTTAAAGCGTTCGGAATTTCGAGGCGGTGTAGAATAGCCGGGATCAACAATGGCGGGTCCGGGAGGCGAACACTGCGACTAATGACGTTCTCATTACAATCGTCTATTCTGTTCCTTTCATCGTTACCGGGGTGACACTTTTTTCATCAATTAGTCCAGTCTTTTAGTTTGGGGGTAGGTATCATCGGCAGCAAATTGTGATTTCAAATGAATAAGAGTTGTTTGTTACTCTGCGGGACTCCTCGAGAGTTTACTTATTCTTCGTGTGAAACAGCAGGAATCAACAACTATCTTGCACTTGGCAATTAAAGAGACATAATTATAACGATTTGATATTAAGAAATATTTGCTCATTAAATGAATCGAAACCTTCCACCCTTTATTCAAATGAATTTATGAGTATTTCACTACGTATCGCTATGCGTCTTCACGTGTCTAAGAAGTTTGATGCTACAGATATATAAATCTAGTTCCAAAAACAACCCAAAACCATATTTGTTTCGATTTTAAGGAACTTAGTAGCAAGCATATCGTTCGAAAAAAAAGCTATTAGCAGGTATAAATACGCCCACAGTGTTCTAAAAAATGCATCAATAAAACTTAATTTGCTGCGATTTTAGGAATTATACTACATGTTGTGTGTAGCAGGCATACTATTAGACAAAAAAAAAAAAAAAACTATTAGCAGGTATAAATACACAGTTCTTTTATGTGCAGAGAGTGCTATAAGAAAATCACCACACAAATATCCACGCTTACTAACTCCACATCTGGTCCACTATCTCACGAATCAGACAGATGGTTGGCTTTGACACTCTATTGCTTCTGATATAGGGGAAACTTTTCTATGGCATATGTATTTATTTTCATAAGTTAAGCGTGTTTGTTTTTGCTCTAAATTTGATAATGTCGGATGTTGCACTCAAAATGATGCTAGACCATATGCAAAGTTGGTCGCGCTCGCTTGTTGCATATATATACGCTTCTCTGACAGAATGAAAATCTCAGGCACATATATATATATATATATATATATATATATATATATATATATATATATATATATATATATATATATATATATAATCCCGGCTGATCGCTAAAGAACAGATTGATCGGCCATGACTAACAATGATTAGCAGTTTCGTTGAAAAAAGTCTTGTACCTTTGTAGAATTGTTAGTATTCCAAAAAAAAAAGAATCGCATGAAAATTTCCTGAAAACCTCCCTCCTCTATTTCCTTTTATTTCAAAGGAGGTCAAATGTGCTTGGAACCAATTTAATGCCGACCTTCTAAGAAGAAGACCTACAGAAACGTATTTCATCACAAAAATAAAATATCACCGGCATCCTGAATACATTAATCTTGTGGAGAGTGATCCATCATTTTCATAAATCAGAGGAAAATATAGTCCGGTAAATGGGAATAGAATCACTATTCTTGTCTCATAAACTCGCCACTGATTCATTTCGCAGGCTTATATGTTTTATGAGAAGGATGGATGGGATAAATTCTCATCTATGAGTATTTATCTAAACAGATCAAATACTGCGAGCATTTTGGTCCGATTTTCAAGAAAATTCAACAATTCTGTGAAGGTACAAATTTATTCAAGACATTTTCTTCTACGAAACCGGAAAGTCTGTAACAAGAAGCGAGTGTAATACCAGTTTAGAATTTTACCTGTTTTTGCAATATTTGTTAATACTGGTATTTAAGAAACTTCATTAAACCGAAAAGTTACCATAAAAATAGATATAAACAAAAAGGTTTCAAGATAATTACCGAAAAGAACTCATAATGAAAGGGACATGAAATAGAAATCTAGACTCAATTAAGAACATTTGCAATTTTAAGATTTCAATTTCTTAATCCATAAATCTTTCAACTAAAAGCATAATTGTATAAATATATTTTAACGCTTGTTTCTTTGTTTTTTGCGGTCAAACAAAGAAAGATATCGCCGAATATTTCCCATATCCCACCCGTCAAAAACTGTCATAAAAGTCAACACAGATAATATTAAAAGCCCAGCTGTGTACACTAATAAACTATTACAGAACAATCCAGCAGTATTCGATCATTACATGTTGTGATAAAAAGACCACCTTTTTGTTGACAGAGAGGGGTAAAGTTAGTGAATAATGATGTTCTGATAAACCAAGGTTATATAAGTATACATAGTTTTTTTTTCTAAAAATATAAATCATTAGAAAATCGTATTTAAATGATTTCTTAATATTAGTATATTTGTTTACGTAAAATTAATTAAGGGTTTCATTTTCAGTTACGCATGATATTATATAGACCTATCGTTACTTAAGAAATGAATGGTTGTTTTGCTCTAGTTTGATTTGGTCTTCATAAAATAAATATCTTTCAATAAACGATTAAAATAAGGTACATATTACACACACATGAAAACGTTTGTGAGCAGGTAAAATTGCGAACTTATGATGAACAATTAAGATGGGCAGAGACTATCACCCGAAGACTCTTTAAAAGAAACATTTCAAAACAACTGCATGTCTAAAGTATCTGTTCTTTTATGCATACGGAGTATATGTGAGTCAGTATACATATATGATATCGAATCAAATTTTGTTGTGCTATTTCTGTTCCCGCTAATCTCACAAGACCTACCCGGTAAATAAGAACATGCTATTTTTAAATGATAATATCCATCCGAAGTGAGACAATGAGTGCAGACTTTGCACTGTATACATTGTTTGTCCGCCCATCACTCATCAACGGAATAACCTTTAACAAATGTTGACCCCCGATAACCCCTGGACATACTATAACATAGGTGCATGTAAGCACGAACTTACTTATGTCGATCCTACAATAATATATATGAAATTGGAAAAAAAAATACCAACAAAAACAATAGTTTTCTGATTTTTGTCAGAATTCAATTTCAATTCCTCGTCGATGTCTATTTAAATTATACTAGTGATGTGAAGAAGTACGCCAAGGAAAGTAAAAGCTGAATAGAGGAATTTTTGTGTGATGTTTTATTTCTATTCGAGATCATTTACTAAATCCTACATACTGAGTCACGGGACTCCAGTTTCTTATTCAGTGAAAGACGGCGGGTCGATTCGAACCCTCGATCTAAGGACTAGATCCTTCCGACATGCATGTATGACGCCAGAACGGAAGTAGTGCCTCCGATCTGCCTCTGCGTTTTTGTTGCAAGGACGCAATTGAAAAATTACAGTCATAATAATTTTCGTTATAGATAAAGGAAAATACTTCACAACAAACGAATTGGTTCGGTCTAATTGCCTTTAGAGTGTTTTAGTTATATCATAAACCGTTTAATACGAGATGAATATACGGTGTCTGCCACAGTAGGAAGAGAAGAGACTACGTAGAAGAGGTGACGCGTCAACTGTGAAGCTTTTTATGAAGACATAAGCGACCACCGGCATGGCGGTCCTAACTAGACAAGTTCCGCTAGAGACTGCTGGGAAACCACGGCGAGTCTTTTCCTTGCTGTGCTGGAATTCGTGCTAAAATAACAGGGACCGCGTTTGGCGGGTAATATGAGGGTAATTTTCTCTCTCTGTCCCAGTGTGAAGGCACTTTGCTTTGTCCTTTTATAATAATAAGTGTCATTGCGCGTATTTCATGTCGGTTAGGTCCGTCAGTGATTATGGCACGTTTTTGTTCTGCTTAATACACTACTCCCGGTGCTAATGCAGAGGATGACAGGACCCTTCCGGAAATGTCCGCAGACAGGAAATGTTGATTTTTCCGAACTTATAATTCGATCAGATCTTCAGCGAGCGGTTTCGAAATGTTTCTGTCGCACGACAAGATTATTAACTTTCTTAACAATGTTTCTTTATCATTTAATAATGTATGGCAGATATCACATCGCAATTTTCAATAACAGACAAATATATATGAACTCTGAAGAGTTTCGAGCGTCATTTATATTGTTTCATCTACCCTTTGATATTTATTCTTCTTATCAGAACCTGGATAGTGAAATATATATCCAAAAACGAATTCAATCAAAATCATAAAATCTTCATTAAAAAAAAACCTTCATAAGAAAATTCGTTTGACAACCATCGAATACCAAGAAAGGAATTTACAATACTCTCAATATAGAACATCATTATCGTTCTAATCACATTTCTTGACACTTTAAAAAGCTAATTCTTAGATAGAGCCCGCAATGTGTGGGTATTTTTTCTATTTACTGATTGATAGTTTGGAGTACTTGGCACCTATGGGGGGCTCAATCGTACAGGTGCGCGGTCACTTGGACGAGCCTTGGGTATTTAAGACTCAAGGGTGAAATACTAAGTATAAAACTATTCATAGCTTTATTAAGAGTGCTTGACACATTATGCTTTTCAGTGTAAAAATAATAATTCTCGCTGGTCCCCATTTTTTGGTATTAGAAAAAAAGTAATATTCACTGGTTCTCGTTTATTTTTTATATTTTACTTTTTTGGAGGGTGGGGGGGGGGGGGGGGCTCTTTTGTCACAGTTTTGTGTAGTGATCTTTCTTGGTCGTATTTCGCAGTTGGAGAGGGCCAACTTTAAGCTTTTGACAGCAGCAACACTCTCCTACAATTAACAGCACATACCTCTGAGCAAGGCCTACCCATGCTCTATTCAAAGCAAACCCTTAATTAGCAAGTCTAACGCAAGGCCACTGGGCCCGCCTGGTACCCGTAATTTCGTCCGCTTCCAACTCCAATGATGAGTCATCTTGGGTAGAACTTCAGTCCCTTGTGAGAAAAGGCTGGAATCTACTACTCTCCGGGGCAAAACCAGATACCATACAACTGTCAATGGGAGGATGACAGTTTTATCATGGACCCCAGATAATAACGAGTACCCGACTGATATTTGAAATATTTCTAGTATTGATGTGACGTCCTTACCGTGTTCAGTTCTGTTTGTTACATATTTTGTTGTATTTGATCAGGCAGATAACGGGCTCTGACCTTAATCAGACCTACGTGAGGAAATATTACCTCCATCTAGGCTCTGATGCAGGTGTTAGGCGGGGGTCAAGTTGCGTGTGTACATGTATTTCTAATGTTGCAATGACTTTGTCTGAAGTTTTATTTTCATCCGAAGGTTGGCCTATATCTTGTGACAATGTGCATACATTTGACACCGACCCCTCGGGTTTACAATGACGAGGGATATTGGTTTCCTTTGTATTTAGATAAGATTCTGGCGTAAACCCGCTATTCTTTCGAGTAGTGACAATGCTATCACATGCTTGTGATGAAATTCATAAACGGCCATAATATATGTTCGCCTTTTTAGCAAAGCTTGTTCACATTTCTGTGGAAAAGATCTCTGAATACCATACGCTTCCTGGACAAAACGAACCTTACATAATCAATATGGTGCATGTATAAAGTGTTACGTTTCTTGAACATATTTTGTACATTTTATCTAAGTTCACAGGGATATGAACTTGGTTGGTCACGGGATCAAATCCTGTGAAGCCCGAAGGGCTTCTCAGAAGATTTGATCACGTACCAACCAAGTTCACATCCCGGTGAACTTTTTAACATTGCTGTTTATTACTTATATTTACGTTTGAAAAAGGCAAACCGTTCATGAAATAACCATGTTTTTTTTATGTTTACAATAATGCAACCCGTGTGCGATTGTCATTGTTACGTCATAAAAAAGTTCACTCAGAATTGAACGTTTTCGCTATTCTATAGGTTCATATAAGGAAGCATATTTGCAAATGTAAATATAGTCAAAGAATACTTTCGAAAAAAAATGTACATTTGATTTTTTTGGTAAGAAGACTGTCAAATCAGAATTAAACTATAGTACAATGAAATAATACATTTCATTTCTTATGGTCAAAAATTAAGTTTAGTTTGCAAATCGCACTCAAAGAAATAAGATCTTTGAATTTGAATTTACCGGATGGCAGTAAATACAAAATTTACAGCAGTTGTTATATTGTTAATTTTGTATTTACTGCCACCAAGTAAATTCAAAATTTACAACATGACACACGCACTTTAATTATATAGGATTTTTTTTCACCAATTTCTTCCAGAGACCAGCCTCTAAAAATTCACTTCTATTCGACATATACCCCCTAGAAATTAAGATGTAATAAACAAGAATCTCTTCAGTATACCAGTAATTCATAAATGTCAGTTTTAATGTCAAAAGTCGTTTTCGAAATTCAAGTTATGTTATAGGATTTTATGTAAGACTTTCGAAGAAAAAATAAATTACCGGCATAGAATGCAAAAGGAAACAAATTAACCTATTAAATGTTATGATAACTATCAATTAACAAGTGGAAAAATAATAAGGCTTCAGTTTGTCGATAAAGTCATTTTATTCACGTATATATACCACCATATAAAAAACTTCATAAACTGATGATCAAAAACACCAAAGACCTATTTAGCTATGCAAATTCAACAGAAAAAATAACTTAATTGTCCCTGATATACAAGTCACATATATGTCACGAATATTGCATAATGGGCATTGGATGGAACGAAGAAAGGGAGGCGATGCTTGAAAAGTGGGTGTGATCTTTACTACCCGGATTCACAGATGTACGAGGATGGCAAACGAACCAGTCGTTCATTTTTGGAACTTCCGGTGGCGGATGAATGTTATGATCCAAATGTGATGCGCCGGAAATAGCATTGATATCCGGTTTTCTATCGACGGTCTGATCGCTCATCGCCGGGGATTTGGCGGAGTGATCAGCGGACGGAGTGGTTCGGTTGGTGCTCTCGCTACACACAGACACCTCGTCAGAGTCCTGGCGCTCCATCGTTGGGGAAACATCGCCATGGATCTTCATGTGCTTCCGGAGAGAACTTGGATGCGTGTAACTTTTCTCGCAACCCCGAACCCGACAATTATACGGCTTATCACTCGTGTGGACATGGGAATGCTTTTTTCTGTCCGAGCTGTTTGCAAATCTGCGATCACATCCGTCAAACTCACACTTAAACGGCTTTTCGCCTACAAAAAAGAGAATAAACCTTGTATACATCTTAACACTGTAGGTCACGAAAATCCCTATTTCCCTTTAGTAAAAACTCTTCTTATATTTGTTCCTATCAATATCTACCACTTGTATTATAAAGAAATATCATTGAATTTTTCTAAGATAACCTGTTTTAATATTCTGATGCACATTTTTGTTAAGCCTTGTCATTGACGTACAGGGCGCCACTTGTTATTTTAAAAACAATCCTCTTAAATTGATTTATTCTGAAAAATTATAAATCACAACCGAAGCATTAATGCATATGAATTTTTTTCAGTTTCGTTTAAAACTCATCCTCAAAAATAAAAAAACAACTCTCTTGTTCTTTCTTTTCTTTTTTTTTTTTTTCGTTTTCAATGTACTTATTAATTTTGTTAAATCAGTGTAGTTAGAGCTGCTACATGAAATAGGGAGATAAGTTAGAAATTTTAAAAGAAAATGTTGGAATTAAAAAAAAGTAAATAATAGTAAAGTTTTCTGGCTCCAGTTTTAGACGTATTCATTATGAATACACTGTATGTCTTGACAGAAAAGTCGAAAGAAAGACAAGAAGTCAGTGGAGGTTGGTTTAGCTGGTTCCTTATTTTTTACCATGTTTGGACCCCCACAAGACATCGAACCCGACTTTTTATCCCTATCGGTGCTAAACCCGCTGCTTGAGTTAAAACTACATTTCCCGAGTAATCGGATTGGTGACGTTTTTGTTGACATTAGCTCCTTAATTCGCCGAGAAACACCGCTGTGCAGCTGCAGTTACTAATCCCCACTGATACCACATTACTTGGTCTTCAAATGGTAAAGAAAAGTCGTGTAAATACTCGACTTCTTTGTGCCGTGTGTGATTTAGTTATAGATCTAGTCCTCATTCATAAAATTCGTTTATTTTCTTCAATTGGTTAAGTTAAATATAGAAAATATATAATATGAAGCTGGGACTTACGAAGTATGATTTATTTTTTTCTCTAAAATTGGAACAAAAATTTAAAATTACCTAATAGTCAGAGACTGACTTATGAAGTAGAAATATATATTTAATAGAGACATACTATTTGTTGTACATTAATCAATTCTATTTTTTTTTTAAAATTCAACAAGATAAATTAATTCTTTTATTTTCATCTTCGTTTAAATTTCTTTTTAAGAACTGATCATATGTTATTGCCTTGTTGGGTTTTTTAAAATATCAATTAGTAAATCATTCTGATTTTTACAACCATTCTATAAAAATAGATATTAATTACATTGTTGTCGACGACATAATTTATAAATAAAATGAATTAATGCCAGTTTTAAGAACTTTTTAATTCAGTGACGAGGTAGAACAGAATATAGTTACAGGTATAGGAATTCTAAAGTACAATTATTTTAAAGATCAATTTAAAAGTAATTTAATTCTATCTGTGTATCCTTTACTAATTTTCAATCTAAAGTAAAAAATTATTAAATGACAAATTATAATTTGTCATATAATAATTTTTAAGTTTAATTTGAAAATTAGTAAAGGTCATTTATAAGAGTATTTCAGAAGAAATGGATTTTTACTATGTATTTAGGGTTTGATAAAAATGATAATATGGAATTTTTTTACGCTTGCCAAAATAGCTCAAGTTTCATTAATGACAATTCATATGCAGAAAATCAAGAATTAAATAAAGATCTAGAGATGTATGTCTTTTCTTGTGTTAATTAAATATTATATTCATAAAAATAAAAGGTTGATATATTTCTCCATATTAATTGAATAGAACTCTTTTTCACGGGCAAAAAAAATCTTTTCTTTTTAAAAAGGTATATTTTAATAAAAAATAAATAAAACAGAATAGGGGACAGGGAAGTATTACTGCATCAAGCTTTGTGGCTATCAACGGCTCGTTAATCTTATTAAGGGTTAGATTAGCCCTTCTAATGATTTTTTAACAGCCCCTCGGGAAAATCGATGTATGTTTATAATGCAAATTTATTGCTGAAACTGTAGTAAAGACACTTTTCTAACGCCCCATTCAGATGGTCAGCATCCTGCCTTAAGGAGGCGAGAAAGAAAGTCTGGAAATTTCAGCATTTCTCAAAGGTGATGAATTCACTACGTCAAAATGATTTTCCAAATCAGGTTGGGGGAAATAATTGATTTGTTATGATCCAAGAAAGTAGAAGCCAATTAGGCCTTTTGGTTTAAGCCTTTCATTATCGAATGCTATTACGCGACAAACCAAGGAGTTAAAAAGTCAAATTACAAAGTATGTAAAGCATTCATAATGCGTATATCAGACATTGGAACTCTAAAATCGATTGTTTTTTAAATAGTATAGATCAAAGAAAAAAAAAAGAGAAAAATCTGTCAAATCGTTCTCGTATGAAAGATGGAGGACCGTGGTTCCCAAAGAGGAGGTGGATGTTTGAAGGACAAAAAATAATGTATTTTCAATACATAACGCTTCATAATGACCTCTTCAGATGCCAATAGGGAACACTCCTTCCATAGAATTCTCACGGAGGGAGAATTCTCCTTTGTATTTTAACATCTGTACGTATTTCCCCCTTAGCGTATGTCTTTAAGCGGTTTTCGAAAATAAAGTTTGAAAAAAAATATTAGAAGGTCCATTTTCAAAGCGAAGATTGTGGGAACTTGGAATGTTCAAAGCTATAGTAAGGATCTCCTTTTCTATTTTCGGACACGTGTTGATTTTCTTTGGACCCTCGCGCTCGTGCATCGTGCAAAGCGGTTGCAGGTGATGTACTTTCTATCTCACACCTGTCAGAGTGCCTACTTGTTTTTAGGAAATAATAAAATCTAAGTAAGTACTGTAAATATTTTGACTGGCTCATACACCGGTCTTGCAATCGTTCAGAGAGAGAGAGGGGGAGAGGAGAGACATGTGGTGTAAATTATCTAGTCAAAATAAACTCACTTGAAAATTGTCAATGTCAAAATGAAATAGAAGTACAGAGCTAATTGAAGCTTTTAGAAGTGCGAACGTCACTGCAGAGGGCTATTTAATCAGTGATTTATCTGATACGTTCCTAAACAATGGTGGTATCTTTTAATTTATCTAAAGCAAGCGAGATACTGATTGAGAAGCTATTTTATCACCTGTTAAAATACTATTGTAATTCAGTTTTACTTATTGTACTAAAAAGAAAACATTGCATTTTTGTAATCTATGAAAATTCTATGAAAATACTTAAATACGCATACTGAATGATAATAAAAATGAAAATATTTATTTTAATAATTTAATAATAATTCTAAAATGTTACCGGCGGACAATGTTTTTGACATAAAAAATGAAAATTGAAATTAGATATTTATGCAGAAGCAATTAAAAATAAAACCTTTCTTAGACCGTGTTTTATATCTTATGAAATCTGAAATAAAAAAGGATGTTCTATACATTCAGCTTATTCGGTTTGCTTTTTTTTTGGCTTTTAAATAAAAATAGCACTTTACACTCTAAGAGAGAGAAGAGGGGCATATACAATCTCATATATCATATTATCATTATGTACTTAAACTCATCTTGTGAACGTTATTTAAAGAGTTACAAAATAGATTGATAGTGCAATTCTATCAAGTATTTTCTAGTCTGGATACATATCAAATACAAACCTGTGTGTATTCTCTTGTGAATCTTGAGGTTTTCACTTCGAGCGAACACTTTTCCACATCCCGGAAATGGGCACGGGAATGGTTTTTCTCCGGTGTGGACCCGGATGTGATTGACGAGCTTGTACTTTGCCTTGAAAGGTTTGAATTCTCGTGCACACTCCTGCCAATAACACGTGTGATTGGTCTGCTCCGGACCGCCGACATGATCTATAGTAATGTGGTTCACAATCTCATGCATTGTGTAGAACACTTTGTTGCACGGCTTCTTTGGGTCCGACTGTTCCGGATCCACCCACAAGCACGTTCTCTCCTGCTTAATGGTCGGTCTACCGATGTACGGAAGGAAAAGTCCCGGGCCACTCTGTAACATGTTCATGGGGTTCATAAACTGCTGCTGGGCATGTTCGTATTGATCTATCCTACCCGATGCATTGAAGCTCATTTGGTCACTTCGTCCATACATATCCCCTCCGCTTGACGGCATATTGAAATACCCGGATTGTGAATGCACATGCTGATGACGTGGGTTGTGATATGACGACACATCGGGACGGAGTCCCTGGTAGAGCACGTGCGGGGAAACCTCCTGATGATGCTGTGGCGGGAATCCGGATGAAGCCGGAAATAGCATCCCGGAACGAGCGGAAACGTTTCCATCATTAGCTGACAGTCCGAATTCAGATCTCCTTATCAACAGATCTCTAGATGCTAAATTTCCTACGTTTGAATAGGACACTGGATATCCACTGGACTGAGAGTTATAGTAGTTATACTGCTGGTTTTGTAGCATTCCGCTGTCAGGGTAGCCCACCCCGGGGGTCGAAAGATGCTGGGATTCTCCACGCTCCACGAACGAACTCAGCATAGTCTCAAAGTCAGTTGGTTTGTCCTACTCACTCTTTTTAACTCTTAAGCAAATACGATTGCAATAAAAAGTTAAACAGTTTCTTAACAATCAGCACTTTCAACCACCGATGTCTTCTTTTTGTATGATAAAAAAAAGTCCACAAGTTTGCAACAAGGTAGGAATCTACATGCCGCTATATTGGTAGGATATTTTGTCAGTAATGAAGTACAATGAAAACATCTTATGATAAACAGTTGAACTGTGCGTCAGGATATTTAATACGGTGTGCGAGTTACCGCGTTGTGTTTTGAGACCAGTATGTTTGCGCTGCTGGAGACTTATCAAACTTTAGCTCCGCCCCCTTCCTACCGTCATTGGGTCTCAATATCAGTGTGAAATCAATAATAAAGTAATCAGCGCATACACAAACTACGGGGACGAACAAGGTGTAGATATAATTTCATTACAGCTCTTCCTCTATGCTCAGTTGTGCGTTCCAGTAGGCATTTTTGAGTTTTGTACCCATTCCAATTAGGTAAACTATTAAAAAAATTTTATTTCTTACTTTTCACAGGTAAATAGATCGGAGCAATCAACCGTTTATCATCTAAATCAATTAAAATATATTTTTTCGATCGAAATTTACAAAAAATTAAGTTTTATAATCGTTTTGTGCCCAAGTAATTTTTGTTTTTCAACAGAAAATAATATAGTTAAAATAATATCGGTCTCATTAATTTTTTAACATATATTTCAGTAAAATGTCACATTTAATAAGTAAACTTATTGAAAAAAACATTTAAATATCGGCAAGGTTGGAAGAAATCGACCTTTGTTTGTCTCATCATTGTTCTAATAACACACGTTTTTTCTTCACCGTGTTTACACAGAGAAAAGTGCATCATTCCAATTAAATATTTTTTACCGCCAAGATTCTGGGGGAGAGAATGAAAAAATTTCGTAAAATATTGATGGGGCTTGAACTGATTATAGCTCCGCAAGCATAATTACCCCGGCCATATGAAAACGGCCGGCATTCGTTCTGCAAGCGACATGCGGTCATTTAGATAGAGCAATGTCATAATTTCTCTAATGTGCGAGGGTTGGGAAGAAACTTTAAGTCTGATGATATTCTGTTTAGAAATGCAACAGAGAAAAGTTATTAAGTTTGAAAACCGGCGAAATCTCCGGTTCCTTCATAAATAAAATCGCAGACATTTTATTATCAGAAGGTAATATTAATACTCGACAAAGGGTGTAAAGGTTGTTATTTTTATATGCTCACCCGATCCGTTTTCTTGCGCATAAAGCATCAAGAAGGAATCAAGTGTTTCGTGCAAATCTAAGCTTCTGAGTAATCTTGTTCCTCCTTAGTTTCATTTCAGTTTCAACTTAACATTCACTGAGGAGTGAAAACTTTAAACCTCAACGCTTATTTTTTTTTTTTCATATAAAATTGAAATTTTCGCAAAAATAAAGAAGAGTTAAATTTTCAGAATCACTCATTCTTTAATCATCATCTTAAAATATTTAATAAATTTCAAATTAATGTTTCCTAATTTTGAATATGAAAATAAAATATCTACCCTTTCTTATCAAAGCGAGTACTATTTTTAGTATTAGTATTTCTCTTTCTTCCATTATATTTGCATGCAAAGCGAAAGACAACCAAGTATAATAGTACAAAGAAAGTACATATCAACCTGCAAGTGGATTCAACTGATCTATTTATTTATTTATTTTTTTTATTTTTTTTTTTGCTACACCTTATAAGTAAACCTCGTCATGCTAAGTACCAGCTTTTACAATACATTGAAATAAAACCGATAATTTCACTTAAAGTTGCAGTTTTATATAATTTTATAACGCGCTTTGTTTTTATAGTTTTCAAACAATAATATCGTATTTCAACATTCACGTGCATGATTTAGTATTCTTTAAGATTTAGTATTCTTTAATGGATAGCAATCCAATTCAAATCAGCTTATTTTCAAGGTTTTCTGTTGAGAAAAAGAAGTTATGACATACCTTAAGCTTCATATGAGTACAGTTATATACTAGCTATATTCAGTTTTAATACACCTGCTGCGGTTTCCGAAGTGATTTGTAAGTGCTCGCATACAACAATGTGTCAGCTTATTCTTCTAGGTAAAAGGAGCATCACATCATTCTTTACACGAAGCAAATTATACAATAGAAACTGTTTATTCGGACTTTAATGAAAGACATGTTAAAAATACCACTACAAACGATCATTTCAGAGACAAAACAATCGGGATAAATTTGTACAATATATATAAAACGACAAGATGAGCAAAAAAAGTGGAGATACAATTTTAAAAAAAAAACCAAAACACCAACAGTTATTCCATATTTCTGTGATTACAAATTAAACCCTACCTTTTACAACGATTTAAAAAGCCTATGCAAATCACCTTTGAACCGTTAATATATATATATACGTGAATAGTTCAATGAAACAACAATATCATAATATATACTGCACAATACTAACTGTAAAAAAAAAACACCCTAAGATCAGGTGACAAAGATGGTCAAACACAGCGTGAGTGATTGTTATCGATTTTATATCAGCTTGTCATTGTAAACAAAAATCAAATCTTGAAATAATTTCGAGAGAAAAAAATAATCTTATCTTCTGCACAGATGTTTGTAAAATAGTCCATGCTATTGTCTCTTCAATAATATTCCACAAAAACACACTATATTTAGTAACTTGTTGCTTTTGTGTTGCTGCATGTATTTCCGTTTCCGTTTAAACAATATTAATGTCTGTTTACTAGAAGAACACAGTGGATTTTACAGTTTATAATTTATAGATTCATGAGTCTAGAATTTTGAAAAGATTATGATTATAGATTAAAATCTAAAATAAATTAATTTTAATCAATAAAAATACACTGGTACATGTAAAATATTGTTTTCTAAATAAAATAAACAGTATATACATTCTTGATCTAAGTGACAGAAAACATTCTTTTGGATTAAATTACTTATCTTAAGACAATTTGTCTCACAATACAAACTGCTTTATTTTTTCAGCAGTTCAAAACTTTATAAAAGAGTCTGAAAGATTTAAAAATTAAATTTTCTTTTTGTTATTGCTGTTTTATACTGTATATTAACACTATTTACCAATCATTCACAGTTATTTTGTAAATGCATATTTATGAATATAATTATTATAAAGTCAATAACTATAAGTAATATGAAATATCACTATGACAATTGCTATATATTGTACATATTATCATTAGGAAAGGAACATGTAAGTTGAAAGAACTTGTTTCCAATCCTCTTATGTAATTTACACAATAAAATATGTTCAAACCAATTACTTATTGTATGATGAAAAGGAAAACCAAGATATGATTAACTTTATCTATTTTTACATGTATCATAAATTATATCATTGATCATACATGTAGCAATGATGCATGGTTCTAATTAATAGTAGTTCATTGACAGAAAAAAGTAAAAAAGTAGCAGTGAGTCCAGCCGAATTATATGTCTCGTCTTGATTGAATGTTTTACTTCCTATCTTCATATACTGTGGAATCGTTAGCATTCGTGGTGGCTCAATTTTGTGGTATTCGTGGGTAGCCCTCCCCCAACATGAATTTAAATCCTCAACGAAAACAATTTTAGAAAGAGTTATCTTTGTTACTGAAACAGTAACCGACGCATCCACGAAATTACATCCCCACGATTAAGCAAAAAACAAAAACAAAAACAAAACACAATTCACGAAAATTGGCCCCCACGAATTTAAATGATTCCATAGTAATATTTGTATCTTAAGATGCTGGTTACTCATTATATTATCCATAATGTCTACCTTAAAGTTTTAGATGTGTTATTTCAACCTATAAACTACAATTATTTAATAAAGAAAAAATCCATTAACTTTATCTTTAAAATAAAAAAAAAAATCTCTTTATCTTCATACAAAGCTCTTCTTCTCTAGGAGATTTATAAAGTCTAAAAATGGCCACGACCATCTTATCAGACTTTATAGAAACTGCAGTAAGAAAAAACAGACTCTGCTATATATACAATGGTCTTTTGTTACGTTCGAACCAAGGACCTCAAACCCATAGCTCTAAACCCACTAATCAGAAGTTAAATAATTACTCATATATTCAGCATTTTCCATTAAGGTACAAATGTAATTGCTTTTGTAAAAATAAAAAGTGTATATATATATATATATATTCAAACATTTTGTTATTCAAAATCCCAAAATACTTGTATAATCCTATAATCAAAGTTGCATGACATCACAACTATTCCATTGCAGTTTGGAAAAAACAAGTCACTAAAAACCAAAGCCTTGCAATACTCTCTTAAAGAGCTAACTTTTACTGTACAATATTGAATTAACAAATTAACACTTTCATAATTGCAATCCATTATATGTCTATTAAATTTTGTCAATGACATATTATATTACAGTATAATTTTTTTATCCTTAAATATGTGCTGTGAAGGAAAGGTAGAAGCTATATCAAGAAATTTTATTCGTATAAGTGAAAAATGAAAATGATCATATGAAAATAGTCATATGAAATGTCAAATTAAGGAGGCTGGATGGTCAACAAATTACCCGTCAGATCTACCTTATATGCTTTAGAATGTAGAATAAGATATTTTTGGCTAAAACCACTATTTAGTAAAGAAAATATTCAAATATTTTAGTTTTTCTTTATCTTTCTACCGAGCTCTTCTTCCAGTGAAGATTAATATAGTATTAAAAATAAAAATAAACATTCAGCTGTCTTAAAAAAATTAGAGAATACATGTGTTTGGAAGAAATACTTTATCATTTGCCAAAAAAGTTCAGGTATCATTATTTAAAATTGTTGAATAATTTTAAAAGTATGACAATTTCACAAACTATGCAAAAAAAAATAAAAATAAAAATATGAATGAATGCAAAAAAAATTAAACTAACTAAAACAAAACCCCTTTATCACATATTTCAAAGTGGAAAATACGAATGTATATATAAGAATCTTAAAACAAAATAATTATACAGAATACAGAAATACATATTTTAAGATTATGGGAGAAAATTTGTTTAAAGGGCTGGATGGTCGTGGTCATTTTAGACTATACCAATCTCCTTCCGAAGAAGAGCTCTATATGACGATGAACATAATATTCAAATTTCAAAGCTAAAATGTAGGTATTTTCTTTTACTGATAGTTTATAGCTAAACAAATCATGTCTGAAAATTTAAGGAAGATCTAATGGTTAAAATGTTGACGTTGTTGACCACACAGCCTCCTTAAATGCAAAGAAAAATATGATAATATACTATAGAATAATGTACATGGTTGAACAAATTTGGTATAAATACAATGCATCAATCTTTTCATAATAAACCATACATTCAAAAATGCATCAATAAACTTGATGACTAGATTCTCTCTATGAATGATTTTGTATATCTATATCCTATACCTGAAATAGATATTAAAAACGAAAATAAGGTAAAACATGAACTCAATGGAGTTTTACTCTCTAGTGAGGCAGGATGGTAAACTTTATCTACAAATTATTTAAAAACTTAAAATTTTAAATGTCATTGTTTTTTGTTTTGTTTTTGTTTTTTTGCTTTAAAAATTTATTTAGTAAAGAAAATTACTGAAGTTTTATCTTTAGAATTGGAGTATTTTCCATATCTTTAGTCTAAACTCTTCTACTTAAAGAAAATAATAAAGTCTAAAAATGATCAGGAACATCCAGCCATCTTAAAATCTTTTTATAACTTATTATGAAATATAAAAATCAATTTATTAAAGTTGCATTTTGGAAAATGATAAGCATATGCAGTACAAGGAGTCTAAATTGACGAATATTGACATTTGTAGAAAATCAACAAAACAGAGCGACCATTATAGTTTCAAGACACAAAGTAATTTTAATTTTTTTTTAAATGATTTCAATGGCATGCAAGAATTTTGAGGGTTTTTTAATATCTTTTTTTCTTCATATTTTAAGTTATTTTTAAAAATAAGAATGTAGTTTTTTCTCGCTTACATGTTTTATTCTTTCTTAGTTTTTTTTAATTTTTACTAATTTTACAAATGAAATAAATAAATGAATTCTGGTCTTCCTAAATATATTTATTCAGTTGTTCGAAGACTTTGATGGGTTTTTTAAGATGAATCTCCATTCTCCATTTACAATTTCCATTTGTAAAATAAAAAAGATAAAACAATATTTATGTTTATATTCAATCATATTTAATTAGTGTTCTTTTGCATTAAATAATATACTGATTGAATGATTTTTTTTTTAGATTTCAGCAATAAGTATGTACAAGATTCCGATAAGCATATATGACAGGAAATAAAAGTGTTAATATGACATCAAAGTTCTGATTTAACTACGTTATTTGTGTATAACTGTTTAGTATATCCCTAATTCAGCAGTTTTTACTTTTTAGTGCCTTTCGCATTCATCCGAGACCTAAACATTTATGAAAATACTGTGTACTTCGAATATATATTTTGCTATTTAAACATAAAACATCTCCCCTTATTGCGCTGTCATTTACTTGAAAAACATAATCAGTTAAAGGAAGATTGCGCCAAAATTTCCAGCTCGCTAATTTATGTGCGTTTACAGTATAAAGATGTTAACATAGAGAATGCATATTTCTTGACCCATACCTATAAGCTTTATTGAATAAACAAAAATCTTATTTATCGTCAAATAACATTTTTGTATAAAGATATTCGATTACATTGGTTTTGCCATTCCAACGCACAACCATTGAAGTGGTTCACTTGTACAGACAAAATTGCTGAAGCAACTTGTTGAGTCACAACCCTGTGACACGAAAATCTCTTCTAGCCCTCGAATACGTTCTGGGACACCCAAACAATCCCCTTGATCGGACACTACGACAACGTGTTTATCGTCTTCAGCTACAATTAAATTTGGACTCGGTTCGGGGATATGAATCTTGATTCCCTTGTTTTCGCGCCGCGGGAGGGACATCTTAAGTACCTAAGTCATACATTGGTAATTAAAGCCCATCGTTTTTCCTATTTCTCTAGAAATAGTGGAGTTTTGAAAATGATAAATACATTTAAACTAGTGCATCGTAAACAGCTGTAAGGCTAGCTAGCTCATTTTTCAAACCATTTTATCTAAAAATCAAAGCCGGGATGAACCTCCGGATTGTCGCTCCGTGACTATCGTTGCTTTGCCAGTATTTACCAAATGAGATAAAAAGAGCGCATTGCTTTAATCTCCAAACAGCTACGAATGGCGGTCGTGGAATGGCGTACCCGGGGTATCGTGGGATCCACTAAGGCATGGCAAGAGAGAGCTCTAATCAATACCTGTGATCCATGGAAAGGTGGGATGGCTATTTGAAGCACCTCGAGGTGTTAAGATGGCCTATTTGCTTATCCTTTTACCTGTGAAAATGTTTTGCGACGTCAAGTTGATGGATTTTTTCTTAGGCTCAGCTAATCCGGATTGTTTCAGATTGTTTTCACCTTTTCCCAGGGTTAGAGATATAATGGCTGTATGTTTTATCGTCTAAAAACCCAGATTTATATCTAACTTAAGTCTTATAAAAAGAGCCTCTTGTTATATACATCAGAAGGAAAGGAAGTCACTCATATAAGTGTGTATTGCATGCAATTGTCTTACACATGTTGAAATTATTGCAATGCAGAATGCACGCACGAACGCCACTTTCTTTTCATTTGTCCATTCCAAAGACACCTTATACTGCTACCATCTTGCTGCAGAGATACGTTGTTCCATTCTTAATGCACTGAACAAGGTTCAAGAGATGATGAGAATGTATTTAACAAATTGGAGACATCTTACCTTTCGGAATCCTGATAGCTTTTACTTCAGGTGTAATGGAAAATGGCATCAGATTTCAAAATACTATGAAAATGGATTTCATTTCAGCCCTGCTCTGTGTTCGGGCCCCTCCTGGGGAAACTAATTGTTGACGGTAGTTGATATGACTGTCGGTTCTTTAACGTGTCATTTTTCATCATAAGAGGAAATAAAGAGCACTGCTGAGGGGTAATCTAAAGGCATCAATTTATAGGCATCCTGCGAAGCAAAAGTCGAAAGCCGATCTTGGTTATAATAAACAGTATGGGTTTTTTTATGATGAGGGTAGAGGTTCATACACTATTAGTATTTCATTAATCTCAGGATATATATATGACTGTGTTTGCTGTGGTTTTTTTTTTTTTTTTTTTTTTTGGTTTCTTATTAGAGAAACAAGTACTCCAAAATTACCTAAGTGGAAACAGACAATGGTACCACTGTTCTCTTTCGAAATGTATTGAATCATGGTATCAGATTCACTTTTTCTTTTATATTGCAGATTGATTTTGTAGCATTACCTAAAGTAGAAAGGATGTGTACTGCCATGGAATGATATAATTACCGCTACGATATCTCACAGAAATATAGTTTTTTTTCCTGAATCTCACTTGATATATCATTTCAGAATTAATTTAATCAAATAAGAATTAACATTCTGACACTCATCAAAAGTCATCGGACACCTATAACACAGCAGGGGCCTTGATTCTGTTTGATTCGCCATGGTAGTAATTTTGAAATCGGCATGATGCATAGACTGAAAGAGGAAAATACAGAGAATTCGGATGATTTATAGTGGAACTTCAAACAAACACGTGTTGTTTTTACATGTTTTAATCAGTAAAATTCTTATTAATGATAATTTTTTGACGGCCTGTAAACTTCTAGAATGATAATTCGTTTATGAGTGATACACGTCTCAGAAACATTTAAAGGAGTCGACTGTTGAACAGGTTCAGAACATTGCTTTAGCGATATAAGATCAATGGAACTCGAGCAAGAGATAGCGCGCTCATCATTAGCTTCAAAACTCGTCCTCTACAACAGATCTGTTTATGATAAAATAATTTTCTTTTACTTCAAGAGTGAAAAATGGACAATTTTCAAAAGTTAGCATCAAATTATCTCGCCTCGGGTATTTGCTTTCAAACAGTGTGTAAATATAGCTATATTTAATCAGGGATAACGGCTTCAAGCAAATTACAAGGGCTAAAAGAAGCATCTGGTCTTGGACGTCTCGGGGTTAACCAAATACCCATTTTGATACACTGATATGTTACAGGCTAAAGTAGAAGTCAAAGGAAAATAAAAAGCAGATAAATATCGCATATTTCAGTCTTGTAAAATTAGCCCTTTTCATCGGACTCATAATAAGCTGCATCATTTGACGGAATTTACGGCTTTTACATCCCGTCATATTGTGAGGTTATCTTGTTCACAGGTTGAAAAGCGACTAAAGTCAGAGAAAACCGGAAGTTGCGCATATGCTTCCTGTTGCGAATTCATATTGTTCGCTTTAAGATCATCTAATGCAATTCTATAATTTAAGATAACGCAACTAATTGGTATTGTACATGTAAGAAATCCTCAATCTAAAATTTTCTTTGACGTTCATACACGCTTTGTCATGTTGTACATTAGTTTACCGGGGCGTAATAAATATAAAATTGTTGTCATGTTGTAAATTTTGTATTTACTGCCACCCGATAAATACAAAATGTTATAACATGACAGATTCTCGATTACTAGAATACCATTGTCCTTTCCTATATATTTCATTTTATCAAATAAAATATACTACATGACTACTAGTCATTTTGTATATTTTATTTGATAAAATGAAATATATCGGAAAGGACACCATATCAAATTTGAACCAGCAGATTTTTGTTTTCCCCCCCAAAAAACCAGTTTGAAATGACGTCATTTTTCAGAAAAAGAATACATGGATAGACAAGCAAAATATATGGACGTGTTACCTCTGAAAATAAATATGCGTCAATAGAATGTTAAATTTTGCTCATAAAACTGTGAAAAAAGTGTCGGATATATCGTATGTGTATGTGGAAACAAGAAACTGTATCGGAGCCCCTTCTATATACAATGTCTGCCTATACAATTCACTTGTACGCCATACTTCACGTCATCTCGGCGGGGATTCGAGAATATAAATCAACGTTTCAATTTAATACGCGACTCGTGGTTATTGTAGGGAATTGTGGATATAATTTGTGAATTAACATAATCCTTAAAATTGGCGGGAATCCGGGGTGTATATAGGAAAATCACGTCTGCTTTATTAACAGTCGTGCTTCCGATGATTAACTCTGCTATACTTTAGAAAAAAAATAACAGATTATAGAGGAGTTTTTAACATTAAGTTTCACAGTACTTTTTTGAAGTGCAAAAAAGTTATATATGTATAGTTCAAGGCTCAAACCCACAACATTTCTAAATGGAAAAAATGATACAATTACTCATGAATTATTCAAGGTATTTCGAAAACCATCTTCTGAGATATTTTGATGAACTAGGGGGGATTCAAACGAGTAGCTTTTATCTAATCGAGCCTCGTTTTGAAGGCTCAGTAGCTGGTTAGTGAATTTGAACTAGCTGTTAATTGGACAAACAATGTCTTAAAGTGTCGATCTATTCTCACTAGTGGTCACTTTTAATGACATAGTTGTCACAACTAGCCCTAGTTATCACCGTTCACGTGTGTCGCAGCGCGCAAAGGGGGCAAATATTTAAAGTCGGTTTAATTTCAGAAGTGGCATCGTATTGTTTGCATTGTTTCAAGATTAACCTGTCAATTGGACTGGTCGCATTCTAATGAAATGACTAAGTGAGAATCCACCGCCAAGGGTGATATCCAGTAATCCGGACAAGTGACCCGTCCGGGATCAAACGTTGAGTCAGAGTCACCTTAATGGTTACCCAGAGAGCGGACATGTTCAATGAAAGAGTTTTCCTCTACCTGGTAAAAATATGATAAATATACCATTTACCCGAAATTCCTCTCCCCCCCCCCGAAAAAAAACTAACAAAACTTAATCCACTCAAAAATTAAAAGCATCTGACATCTCAAAATCATGTTTTAAAGCCCCTGAATTGTCAATCATATCTAATAAATCTGCGCATATTTTACATTTTGGTAATTTTAAATGTTAACTTTAAATGCAAAAAGTGATTTTTTACATAATCTACAAAAGCATTTAGCATAAAGAAAACGGGTCAGTTATGGACTTTTAATAAGTAAAATCAAATCAGATCTTAACCATGTTTCAGCTTTAGAAGAATAAGAATTATTTAATCTTTGCTAGGTCTGTCATTATCATTAATGAGTAATTCAGCTTATATTCTTCACATCTTAATAAAAATGCAACATTTGTCAGACATATTGTGTATGAATAAAATTGAAACAAAGTGTGGTAGGTTGAAATAATAAGCACAAAACCCAGAGGCATGATTGTTTAAAACTCACGATGTGAAAACATCAAAACATGCATTTAAAACAAAAAGTACCACACCAAAAAAAATCTTCACAAAAAGGATGAAGCAAAAATAGAAAAATGTATTTTCTAATGCAATAACTTCAAGGGGTTATAATTTCAGAAATTTTCCTTCCATAAAAAAAAATTGCATTTTTATATATTAAGTAATTGTATTATAAATGATTTTATTTTAATATACTATAAATATAAAGTACTGATATGTAATAAGCAAAGAACTGTATATAAACATACTATAAAATATAAAGTACTATATGTAATAAGCAAAGAACTCCTTACCAACAGAAATTACATGCATTCAAAGTTAATGTTATTGTTCATTACATTATATCATTGTTGTAATATAATAAAACATTTAAACTTATATAATATACATTGCAACTTTTGGAAAATGTATCGGATCTGTGTTTTAAGTTTTTGCACTTTCGTGTATAAAGTTAATTGTAAAACCTGTTTATCACGAATTCACGATAAACGGACCCGGTTTAATTATGGGTAAAAATCTAACCAAGGTCCGTTCTTCCAAGAGAAAAGACTATACCAGCTTGCAGGAAAAAGTATATGCTAAAACTCTTATCACAATAAGAGATGTACATTTCATTCATCATTATGTCTGAAATCTGCTTAGAATTCTCAATACTAGTTATCTGAGTAAAATCAGAACGCTCATTTATTCTCTTTACTGATTATTGTCTCAGAGTTTTTTCAAAAACTCTATTCGATTACAAATATGCAAAAAATAAAACTTATGATATGTAATTTATGAAACAGGCACTAGATCATTATACGCTTATAACGAAGTGCCAAGGATGGGCGATTTTACTTCGTTATAAGCGTAATTCGTGATATCCGTCAAGTTTACAACATGTAATTAAGTCACGGGGAATGAAAATCACTTCGATGTAAGCGTCAATTCATTATAAGCATGTTCGCCATAACCGTGTTTCACTGTATTAAACTTATTCATATTAAAAAAAAAAACAACTAGAAAGACTTGATCATTATGTATTCCTATTTGATAATGCCAAATACGTTAAATTAAGCAGACGACATTTACGTGTCGAAAAAATCTTCTGCAAAAATGAAGAATAATTCTTTGAAGAAGAAACAATGTGATATGGTATTTTGGTATATGTAATATTTATATAAGGTACTTATAGATATGAAATTTTGCAATCTACTATGATCTAGAGTAGAATCTGATTTGTTATCTCTTTGCGCTCACGTGAGGTCATGTGTCTGTTTTACGTCATTGTGATGTATATTGAATTGAACCTTCAAAAAATCTTTTTAATATCTAAGAATACAGAGCTCAAAATAACTCATACTTTGCCTTCAATTTTATCAGTTCACCCGATTTTATGTAAGAATTATCCTGGTATCTTGTCTTTCGTATATTTGTGGGTGTTCTGTAAAGTTTGGTGTGTTGAAGGTGGTTTCTTTAACTAGAAACATCTTAATATACGATCTCGCTGACTGTCAATGGTCCAAAGCGAGGTCCGCAATAACAATGCAGCCGTCTCCAGATTACACTTACGCTGGTGACAAAAATAATGTGAAGGTTAATTTTAATTGTATTGTCTTTGTTCCTATATTTTTCATTAATTAAAATTAATTGATAATTATGATTATACATTTTGAGACTTCGCCATTGCAAAAAAAACCTGTTCAAGTATCAGTGAAATAGAGGGATTCTATTTCATAATCAATAGATATAGTAAAATGATTATAATAATACCGAATATATTATTAATGAAATTCATCATATTTTTAGAGATTCCGCCATTGCGAGTAAAGAATTTTAATTATAAAAATTCTTTATCAAATTCACTCATATGATAATGATAATGTAGATACGTGTATAACATTAGTAAATATTCTATTAATGATGATTAATAAAAATCATAATATGTTTGAAGACGTCACCATTGCACAAAGAAACAAATGTTTTCAGAGAGGGTTTCCACGTAAGATACTTTGTGACACAGTGAAAATTGTTCTTGTCAGCTTGTACTCTAAATGTTTCTGTTCTGTTTGGGTTTAAAATGATGAACTTCACACGGTAGAATCGAAAATGGTCATTTAATAACAAAATGACGATGAACTTTTTCATACTAGTATATACATATGAACAATATCCATGTATATACAACATGTAAAAATATATTAAAAACATGCTTGATACTTCAACATACATGTAGTTAAAATTGTGTCTCTGAAATTCAAAAGTAAGGGATACTTATATACATGTATATTTCACTGTGACCTTAGTTAAGTACTGACGGTCTAAGCTTCAAACAATTTATATCTACATCATCTTAAGAAAGTCGTAATGAAATCTTTAGAAAATAGTTTTCTGCTTAAAATCTGTTAAACGTTTGTACATGGTATATGTGGACAGAAAAATGTTATATGATATAAATTTAACACTTTTGAAGACGAGAACTTCAAAGTATCATGCACACAACGCTTTTGCAAATAAGATGAATGTATGTATTGAAGGATAAAGGGGAAGTTATTTTTAAAATTAATTTGGAATAGGACTACCTGAAGAATCGAGAGACATTGTGGTGTGCAGAAATCTATATATCATTAAATAACAAGAATAATGAATTCAAAAGCAAAATATTTCGGTTATTTATCTAGAATTAATATTCCCAATATGCATACAGTATTAGAACTTTGGCAAGATAAACGGGTATATTGTCCTCCGTAATTATCTTTTGGCGCGTCCTTTTTCCTCATTTTTTTTATAGAAATGATTTTAAAACTCGTTGTCCGGATTTTTTCCCCAATATTTCATGAATAACTATTGATAGTTTTGCATGGTATCTGTGAGAAACAAACAGGTTTTTTTATATTTCAGCATTCTCCTCTGCGACATTTTTTTAGGAAAAGTTAATGAACTTCTGAATTTACCCAATACGTCCAAGCCTCCCTTCGAGTTTTATGTGTTTTCATATTAGCAACTCCACAGAGGTCGAGCACATTCTACGTTCATTTTCAAATTTTCGTCGCCATCTCCTTGTCTGCAAATTATTCAAGATATAGAATGTTGTTTTTTAAATAAATTAACAGTCTTGACAAGCAACTCTCCAGAAACATATTAATGTTTCTCCCAGAAGCCCCATTTTATTGCTCAGCGTGGCTCGGAACAGAGGACTCACTGTGACCAAGTTGACGGGAGATCGCCTTCTGGTTTCAGTCCTACCTTTAGACTTCCTAATCTAATCGGGCATTCTTGTTGCATTTTCTGAATTTTGTTTATCAGAGGGTGTCTATTGAAATTAAATTATCAGATATATGATTCTATGATTGCAAGCAAGATTAGTAAATTTGTCGTGAAAGTAACTCTCATTTTTGGAAGCTTGATACCGTACGTGCTTTTTAATTGTCCCTCAGCAATATCTTTTTCGAAGTAAAAAGTAAGGAGGAATTTATCAGTTCTAATCTTGGAATCATTAAAGACCTTCACGAACCATAAAAAAAAACCTTTTAAAAAATCGTAGTACGTCAGGATTAGTATACAAATAAAAACACTTATAAAAACTGGATAAAAACAGAAGAAAACAAAGAGTAAATATATATTCTACGCTTCGATGATTTATATACGTGGATAATAAATTAAGGAATATGGTTCATGTAAAAGCAATCAAGTTTGATTAAAAAACCAAGGGTGTCCTCCCAATTCCCCCCAAAAATGGTCTTTGAAGCTTGACATTGTCCGTGGCCATGATAAATGATTTTTCACATAAATACCTCAGTGAGATGATCAGGGTTAGGTCCCCTGCCGTTTACTGCTAGAGGTCGACATGGTCGTTATGGTAAATCATTATGCTAATAATCAAAACCTTCCGAGTTAATTCGGATTAAATGGTACTTGTTCCAGTAACTTATTATTTTTTAAACAGATATTTTGTCAGTTTTTGTTGAAAGTTTTAGTATATATTCTTACTTGCAAAATTAAACAAATATCTCATCACCTTCTTTCGGAAAATAATTACAGCAAAGATTGCTATTGTATCATTATGATTTGTTTAGAGAGTTTTGTTCTCTCTTAGCATTAATTTGTTCTTCTTTCTATTCAATTGACAGATTGACCACACAACTTTACTCGATGTTAATTGATTCCCCGCGGAAAAATAAAAGATAAAAAGTTTCGTGTCAGTAAGGAGAACGCGTGTTTGATTTTTTTAAACGCTTAATTAATGAACTACTCCAGATCGTCACACAAAAGGAGTCTATCAGGCAGGAGTCGCTGGTTTCTTTCTTTGGGCAGTGTTTGAATTGTTGCCACTTCGTTCTACAAAAGTCAAGTACTTCTGTTGACAAAAAGACAAGGTTGTGAGATTCTCGTTGACTCCATACAACAAAATACTCCTCTTAACAGCCAAGAAACCCGCAACAAAATATAAGCGTGCATTCTTGCACTGATTATCTCCCTTTTTCAGGAAACATCGTGTATGGTTTAAGCATAAAATTGTACAATAAATATGTAAATTTTGCTGGTATTCAAATCCATTTTGTGATAAAGAGCCCGGTGAAATTTTAACTAATGTGGGCGTTTCCATTGAATTACCCCAATGATGCTATCCAAATAGGGAACCACTGGGCTTAATAATGATCGAAGACGGATGAAGGATGCAGTTTTACGCTTTGATTTGCAAATTGGTCATGTATAGACCCCCGAAAACCAACGAAATGAAAACAGTATCGCTCGATTTCTATACACAAGCATTTTTGGTAAACCATATTCTTGTCTGTATGATTTAAAGAATGAGTGTCAACGAGATGCATTTTCTCTTTCAAAAGCGCGGTCCTCGCGAGGCAAGATGGCCATTTGTATGCATTGAAACCTCTGCGTTAATCCGGTAGCGAGACACGCAGGCGCATCCAACAACGACCGACATATTAAAATATGTCCCGTGACTGAAGGAAGGAATATGTTTTCAATATATGTCTATAATTCCGTGAATGATTTTTTGACACACGAAGAAAACATGCCTTCGACCTGAGTGATTTTTACAGCGAAATCGCATTAATGTTTAATTGAAGTCTAAATGAATTGCCTGCTAGGCCACCGCCTCCTACGGGAAATACGGGTATCTATGGAGTCCATTCTCCGGTAAAAGTGGACGATTTTGTCAAAGGCGCCAGTTACAGCGCCTGTGGGACTTGATTAAACAATAGGAGACGTTGTTTTAATATATGAAAATAACACAAAATCTATAAACAGACAGTGACGCATTTAATTGCAGAATTAAAATCCATATCTTTTTCTTCTTCTGTAGACTGTAATTCCTCTCATCTTAAATTGACATTACCATTTTTGTAAAATAAAAAATAATTTCTCCCTCTCTACGTCTTGTGTTATATATTTAAACGTTTTATTTTAACTGCATCATTAGATGGTTACAATCTTTTCTATATAGCTTTAGAAACATTTAAATGTACGTGTTTATGGGCCATATATTCTTTCATTTAGATCGTTCTATCTTCAATACATTTATGACCCAATCCTAAAATATCTCTCTCTGTGTGTATTCTTTGGTAAAGTGAAAACCACAGTAAGGTCAAAATATAATATACATGACGGCGCATGTCACACAGGAGGTTGCTTGGTGATTTTTTTGTAAGAGAGTTGGATGTTTGAGGCCATATTTAAATTATATTTATCTCCTTGCGAAGAAAAGTTACATTTGAAAATATAACAAAACATTCAAATTTTAAAGTCAAAATGTTTTAATTTTTCTAACTAAACAACAGTTTATGGCTAAAAATATAATATCTGAATTTTTTAAAGCAAATTTGTTCGTCATTGCCTGTACAGAAAAATGTTTTTCGATAAAGAAACAACCCATAACTCCACGTAATTAAGCATTATTTACCATTGTAGCAACCCTATGTGAACAACAACAACAAAATACACACACACACAAGATGATGTAAGTACAAGCACTAGGTGCACATGCATGCACATCGAATGTACACTACTGTATATGTTAACACCAAAATAATTTTGATTAGCATCTTTGTAAATGAATGTTGTTGAAACCCGGGAACTGTAAATAATGGATGATAATTAAAGAAGTTGAAATAATTGAACTGATAAATTAAGAAATTTATTCTATTTAATCATCTGAGTTTATGGAAAAAAATAAGGTTTCCACAATTCCACTAACCGCATTTGTATTGTTTTTTTTTATAGTTTATTTTCTTATTTATATACAAGTATTTATGTAACAAAATTAAAAAAAAAAATAATTATATAACTGTGTTGCCATGTTTTAAAACAGCTTAAATGATAAAAAATTCCAGGAAGAGATTTGGTCCATATTATGAAAAAAAGTCTTATACACGATTGTTAAACAAACCATTTCCTTTTTATATTCTTATTTCCAGCTTTATTATAGCAAAACAGGGGTATTAAAAATATACCTCTCACAAATGCCGATTTTTGACTTTATCCGCTTTTGATGGAGTAGAGTTTCAAATGGATCCGAACTACTGCGGAACCCGGTAAGCTCTCAGCAGGCCAGAACAGAGGAAACGCGGGGAAATCTCCGGGAACACGATTGGGGAGGGAGATAACGGCCTCTCGGCTTCACTCGCTCTGTGATGCTGACACAATCCGCGTTTTTACACCTGCTGTCGGTCATTAAAAATTGTTTATTTAGCTCCATGTTACTCGATCATTAATGAGTTAAATCCAAATATTTGAAACTTTATAGGTGCGTGGTGGAGATATATATTCAGAAATAGAAGCCAATTAATAGAAAAACAAATTTCGCATTGGTGGTCTATTGAAGACTAAATAACAAATTGTGTTTTGTTTGGAAAGGGGGGGGGGGGGGGTCTTTTCTTCAAGAAAAAAATAATTAATTTATAATATTGTTGAATAAAATATCATGTAATTAAATAATGACACCAGTATGACGTATCACTGACGTTTGGTGGCGGAGTGATCTACAGCCGGGTTATTAGAGCAGCGATGACAACGCACCCCAGCGGGACCACCATCCAACCAATCACAGCGGTTACAGTTCGCACGTGTATTTTTGAAAACTTTTGCTAAACTTGAGACATGCATGCTGTGATTTTAATAAGATTTGATCTTTTGAAAAGAAATCGAATTCTCTCAATTTCCATTCTTTTGTCCAAAGTGTCCCTCGAATTAACATCTGAAAAACGGTGTTGCATCGCGTTTTGATTATAGGTCTAAGTTTGATGGACACGCGCCCAAATTTTACAGCAAGATCGCTCACACCATTAAGAAAGAGGAAGTGAAACCCAATAATTTTGATGCAAATTGATCACGAACACGTAAAATTCGGAAAGAAAGTACAATAGTTCCCTCACAAATTAATAATTATCCTTTCCATAAAACACACCAACCTAATTGAACAATTAGGCACCGGGCCCCACTTTTTTTTATTATGTTTACAAGATGTTCATAGAAAAAACTTGATCAAATGTTTTTATGATTTATAAGTTGGGATTTCTGTGCATTAAGTAATATTTTTAATGCATTGTTTAAGCTATAAATCCAGTATGTTATTATTAATTTTATTATATACACAGATATTTCTATACATGAGGTCTTCAGCCAAATCGTGCTCTTTGATATATGCACTTTTCGACTGAATATTATAATGTAAAACTAATGTATATATCTCACCAACATACAAAAATTGATTCCGATATCTTTGTATGCGAGGTCCATTTTTTGTATATCTACAGCTGTTGTCGATGGCTTTAGATTGCCACAACACCGTTGATTCTATCTCAAAAGCCACAGTTGGCGCTAACCTTATCTCTTCATATTCTCCATCATAAAGTCTTTAACAGATCATATTAAAACATTTAGAATCTCTAAATAACTCGATACACAAATGCTAGAGTATATCAACACTTTTTATCTCTATCCTCATCCTACACATAAAATGCAGAGTCAAAAATATAATGATTTCGTACAAAGAAAAAATTTGGACAGCTGTACATGTCGAACCCGACGCATATCTGTCTTCTCAAATCAGGGTACTAAACGAATTTTCGAACGTAAAATATGTTTAAATTATATAGAATAAAGTTCTGCTCTCTCTCTCTCTCTCTCTCTCTCTCTCTCTCTCTCTCTCTCATCTTCATCTCATCTTCACATCAAATTGCAATTTTAACTTTTTTCTATATAAAAAAAATATTTTCAACCCCCTTCTAACTGTAAATTGTTGACCCCGCACACATCGGGAGATGTCTACATGAATACACCCCAAGTCTATAAAGAAAACCCTAAAAATTAATTCAGTAAATTATTTTGCTCCATTTGCCTGCTGTAGACTTCCGCAGACAGTTCTTTGTACAGTAGAAAATTTAATGTCCATGCGGCGACAAATGGGTCAGAGTCTTCTATGGCGGAATACAGGCTTAAGTCCAGGTGAACAAGTTTAGAGAATTCGTTCTTTCTGTTTGTTAAATGAAACCTCTGAAGTTATGGATTTTATATCACATCTTCTTCTTCTTATACGACTGGTTTTAAACACACTTCGTGGTTGTTGCAATATCTTTTTGACGCTGGGTTTTCTAGTACTATCTCATGTTTGTAAAGTCGAGCATGAACCGTTTTTATTTCAATAATTCTAGCTTTCTAATCCTATCAAGAACTGGGATTCAAATTAACCTCATATGAATAATAAATGTTCAATTTTTTTATATATATTTTTTCATTGCCACAATCGGTAACTTGTTATGAGTGTATTCAATGTGAAGGAAATTGTTGGTAAAAGTGATACTCCATAAAAATAATTTTAGAAAGGAATGTTTTTGTTTAATAGGTATACCCCCTCCTGAGTTACGGTTGTTTTCCCATCTATGTATTGCAGGGGCTGATGCAGTAACCTTCAGAAAATTCACATAAAAGCAGCATTGTTGTCCTCCATTCTCCCCCTCTTATATATCCATTCAAAATTAGATTACCAACGTGTAACATTGGGGAGAATGAATTCATTCATAAAAACCCCAGGAACACAATGAAAACGTTCTTAAAAGTAGTTGAATATTAACTGTAATGCCGAAAGTCAACATTTCCTGCGGAGAAGGGGAAAGTCCGCACATTATAAAAGACGGAATGATAGATAATGGAGGGCGGTATGAGACAGACTGCGACACACAGACAGAGATATTTGATTACTTTACTTGTAATTTTTAACAAAACGAAATAATCGAATGTCTGGTAACAATTTGACTTTTAAAGACTTTACAATTGACGGCGACAAGACAAGAGGAGGAAAAGTAATTTTTTGAAGCGACAGGGGTATTGACTCATAAACAAAAGAAAGGCACCATTGGCACCACGCTGGAGAATAGATCTCGAAATTGTTTGTTTATCTACATACATTGCATGCTCAGTTGAAGAAAATTAAATGTTGACACACTCTTACTTTGAAACGTTGTTTTTTTATTCTGCGTAGTCAAGTGCTTGCACAACAGTTAATCAGTGTTTGTGCAAATAAAATATTTCATTTTTTTTTTTAATTTGTGTATATTTTAACATAACTAGAACAGCGCAAGCTCTAATTTATATAATTCGATGTAGATATTATATTGATATAACTTATGATTTATTTCATAAGATAACAAAAAAAGTATTTATATCATTGAAAGATATATTTTTAAAAAATAAATATTAATCATCAGAATGAATTTCAAAAACTTTTTCCAAATAGAATTCTGTCCAAATTCTCAAACAAGGCAAAATACCGGTAATAAAAAATCCAAACTGTATATAGATCTATATTCATAGGAATTTTATTTACATTATTTACCATGTTATACATGGGTATAATTATTCAATGATCATTTATCATTATACAGGTGTATAATTTGATTAATGACAATAACATGAAATGTGAAAATAACTTAAAACCTAATACAAATATGTAGTTATCTGTGGATTAGAACATCTGGGGGAGGACCCGTGAGAATCCGTTCCCCTCGGTCGCTTTAAAACAGTAGAAACGTAAGTTACACATTGATAAGTCACGTCTTCAAATCGTTTTCATAATCCTCCGATCCCGATCCAGAAAGCTTGAGGATTCAAAACACAGAGAACGCATACCTGCTCAAGAATCAACAAATATCGATCATTAGGTGTAGAATTATTTGCAGGAGGTGGGTATGATCGTCTTTGTTTTAACACTGATGATCTAGACAAGTCCTTTAGGTGAAAGAAAAAAAATAATTATTGATTTCTCAAGAGAACTGAAGTATTGGAGGGGGTTGTAGATTTTGAAGATGGCCGAGTGTGCCCAAAGTTGATTGTTCGCTCGTGTGAGAAACACTCAATCCCGGGGGTCCATTTGTTCCTTGACAGACATACCATTCGCTAAGGTTCGTTGTGTTATTATGAGGAAGACTAGAATTTACTTCGTGTGGCAAGGTCGGGCTCGACATTGAGGAAACGGGTGGAGTCTGCTGCTGCTGCGGCTGTGAACTTCCGGTTCCAGTGGTATTGGTCGGGATCGGAGTATGAAGTGATTTTGATAATGGCGGACTAGAAGGAGGGACTTCACCGTCAGAATGACTGTCGTCGGAATCTTTCTCTTCCATGCTCGGGGAGATGTTCCCGTGGACTTTCATGTGCTTTCGGAGGGAACTTGGGTGTGTGTAACTTTTGTCACAGCCTCTCACTTTGCAGTTGTAAGGCTTGTCACTCGTGTGCACGTGACTGTGCTTCTTCCGGTCCGAGCTGTTTGCAAATCGACGATCACATCCATCAAATTCACACTTGAACGGCTTTTCACCTACAAGATAAAAATGACGAAAAAAATTATATATGATAACTATTTAAGTATTTAACCCACTCAAATATCTTAAATTATCTTCCTCTAAAATGTTTCAAAAAGCTGAGAAATCCAATTCCTCTTGAATACTCTATCCTTTTTCAACGTCTTTTGTTTTCTTATTCTGCCGTATTTCCCCCTCTCTCTCTCTTTCTCGCTGTCTGCTCTTGACAGCAACTTATCATCTCAGCAATTAATTTGTTTAGCAACTATCTCCATCTTCTGACACTCAGATAAAAACATGGTTTTGACATGAAAACAAATTCTCAATAGGAACAATTACGGGCGGTGCAGAAGCACATGTAACAGGCGTTAAGTGTAGTGTAGGGGAAACGGTTTACTCTTCTTCAAGTATATACACCAGTGAATGAGGATCTTTACGTGAAGAGTGGAAAATTATTGTCTCTCTGAACAAGTGCAGCCATCAACATAAACACTAAAGTCAAGGATATATTTGCAGAAAAAAGGCAATAGTTTCTAAGTCCGATGCAAATTTCGTAGACCTTTAATTTTTATAAATTTTATATTTATTTTACATATTTATTTATATCTTTTTATAAAATATCTAAAAAATATTTTTACAATTTTGGGTTTCAGAGTTAATTGACAATTTCTTTTTTAGAAAATGCTTTCAGAAAAAAAAATTATTTCATGCTGAATAGACAAAAAAATATGTTTGAAACAGATCTTTTTATTATTATTTAATTTTTTAAAACCATTTATATTCTCTTTAAGTATAAAATTAAATTTCAGGAAGAAATCTGATCATTGAAAAATTGTTAAACGAAATTCATTATGAATTAACTATATGTATGTCACAACAATATGCCATTTATTTTATTTCTGTTAAATACTGTGCAATTCGGTTTCTTTCGCGCTGTTTGATACCGCATTGTCCGGTATAATCATTTTAACATATTCTCCCCGCCGTAAAAATGGCCACTACATATTTCGTTGACCCCTGCCGTGGACTGTTATCAACCCCCAGTCTCTTCATTAGCCCTCGCCGTCTCATTTAGTTTCGGCGATAAGATTCTATGGCCGAGGAAATCCGGCCCATATCGAATGTACATCAATAATGCCCCGCCGTAGTTCTGACACTGGTGAAATGTTTGGGTTTATAAATTGATATGGGACACTATCAGGGTAGATAATTTGTAATGATGGAGATTGGGGTTAATAGATAATTAGTTAACAATCAACGGATACGGTAGTCCGTTCATGTGCGTTCAATTTCGATGTCAGTTATTCGAGTTTTTCATGCAAGCACATTAGAAATCAGTGTTCAGAACATCATGATTGTTTATACTATTTCACTATAAAGTCACTTAAATAAAAAGAAAATTAATTCATTTTTGTCGCCGTGATATAAGAATTTGTAATTATTTTTCATTTCTATTTATAAAAGATAAATTATCAAAAATTATAAAAATTATAATTGTATCAATATAAAAAAAATCCTAAGCTTAGAACACGAATAAGCGAATAAGTTCAAGTATTTAGAAGAAAAACAAAGAGGGGTATATAAGACCTGGAAATATAATTTTTGTCTCGAAATGGAGGTGGCGTAATTTCGATGAGGATGTGTGGAATCAGTTTATTAAATGAGTGATATTGACAGAGGACTTGATAGTGTTTATTGTCAATAATCCCCGCTGCGACTCCCTGATTATAAGTTAATCAAATACAAATATTTTCATTCTTCAATCAGGAAGGTCAATAATCACACTGAGAATTTTATTGAGTTTCCCAAATTAAAAACTTTAAAGGTATCTGGATAATTTATCTTAATGAATCGTCATTGATGTGAAGTGGAGGACTTTTTTTACGCCATCCACAAACATTTTGTTTTTATTTAGAATTCTACTAAAATGTAATTATTGCGACGGACTGGGTTAACAAATATCAAATACACACAAAACACTTTTCAAGTGTTGTGTTTCGGATATCTACTAATGGCTTTCGAAAATGAAAACAAACTGTGAAATATGTTGAATAGATGTTACAAAGTGGATATAAAATGATCTGCAAGAAGCATTTTGAGTGACTTTAAAACATAACATCTTGTAAAACCCTCCCCCTTCTTACGGTTGCAACACTACTTTCTAAATGAATACCTTCTGTGTTTAAATATTCGTGAGAATTATTTTTATAGATAAATATCACGGGTTTCGTGATGTCATACGGTACGGTTTTAAAGATTATTAGTACCCTAATGGCGGTGTTCAGCTCCAGTTTTGAAGGGTTTTTATTTTCATAGGACTTTATAATTGAACACTATCAACATAAAGATTATTCCAAATGTCATGTCAAGAGGGCTGGATTATCTGCAGCAAAGGATTTCATTTACGGAGGGAGATTTTCTTTTATTTTGGCATTTCAGATGCGAATGGCGGTCAGTGCGAGCTGTGTTTTTGAAATTTGAAATTGTAATAACATAAAAAGAGATATTGTACACCAGTGTTAAGTTACCGGGAATAACATATGTCGGGGTGCAGCTGGGGCTTTCTTTTTTTTTTGCAGTGTGAATTCATTGAACGACCTCTAATCGATCACAACAAAGAATGAAGAGGGCCATGTTGTACCAAACATTTATCCATTGAAACGTCCTTTTCACCCCTCGAGAACCTTAAAACGTTCCTTTAAGGCATCCATTTCTAAGCACTCAAATCAAGTTACTATTCATTTCATAATATATTCAATCTCAATTAAGGGTCCTTTTTTAAAGGTGCAACCAAGATGCATGGATCATATTCCAAAGTTTGTTCAGAGCATTGTTGAAATGACAGCCTAATGCCATTTTGTAATGAAATCCATCTACATTCAATTGGGGACTTTTATATGGCTCTTTTCAAGTATTTGCACAGACGCAAATTTTTCAATTTGTTTAACTTGAGTTTTACAGCGGCACCAAAGCTAGGGACTATCATTTAGTAATTTATCAAGTGATAGATCGGTTAAGTGTTATTGGGGATCAAATCGGAAACTGAAGTTCGGAGGCAATGAAAGAGGCCAATAGCTATAAATGTGTTGAACTTGGCTGTAAATATCTCGGATAAGATGTTACAAGTAACAGTCTTTTTCTGTTCATCCGTAACTTTTCTTGTGACATTTAGTTGTATTCGCAACTTACAGTATATATATTTTTTTCATTTAATGAATTTAATTAATGGCATTGCTCTTGATGAAAGGTGATGTTTAATGCCGTATTAAAATGATATGCAATTAATGTTGCATGAATTTGAAACATCATCATTAAAATATCTTTAAAATAATTGTTGCGTTTAGGTTTAATATAAAATTTTCAATATATTTAAATATCAAATTAAAAATTTACTATCATAAACGTCTACACAAATCTTTTGGAAATTTGGAGAAAAGAGAGAAAAAAAACTGTTTCATGAATTTAAAAGGTAAATAAAGAAAAAATTTGCTTCGCAGATTAATTCAGAAAAAAACATTAAATCGACACATGTTTTAGAAGTAAGAATTCCCTAAACTAGAAATCCAGAACTCGCACTATTCAAATCTACTTTTATCTGGGCCCTTTTCTCCATTATAGATGTATTTACCAGGACACCTCGGCTTAATTATGTGAATAGGGGTTTTACTGCATACTTTGATGGTCTATAAATGTATATTGCACCTGGACAAAAACGATATTTAAACACACAGTACTTTAGGACAAGGGTTACCTGTTAAAGACATAAGCTTTTCTAAGTATAAAACACCTTTATTACACTGCGCGGCAGAAAAAAAACACCCCTGGGGAATATTTTAAATGGTGAGCGGGGGTTAATTTTACAGCGACAAAATTGACCATCCAAGTATTTAATTGCATACAAGTTAAACTTTCAATTTCCTCGCTTTTTATAATAGTGTTACAGAATTTTATGGAAAATTTAACTTTCATCTAATTACAGAGCCCCAGGGGAATTTCCCGCGCTCGTAATCATGTAAATCCATTTCGATTTCCGCAGTAAATAACATGTAAATAAATTTGCGCAACATTCCATGAAGGTAAACAAACAAACATTGATAAAAGACCTGTGAAACAACAATTAAAGTACGTGTGAATTTTTTCGACCACTGTCAGATTATGCACAAAAGATGAGTTTACAAACAAACAATTCTAATCGGTGCCAACCGGAAATGTTGTTTAATTTGCCGACGTAACACACACGGGTCTTTTAATTAAGATCGGTAAATAAATATTACACCTCTTGATAGTACCATCATCAAAGTAGTGTTTAAAAGTTTAGCGTTTTTAAAATAAATATTTGTACTTGATACAATCGATATCCAATGAATAAAATTAATGTTTTGAGTAGGAAAAATTCTTTTGTATTATTTATCGAAATCTTTTTTGTTTATAAGTTAAATTTTGTTTTTGTTACTTTGAAATTTTCGAATATTTTATGAGGTACCGACCTGTATGTGTTCTTTTATGAATCTTCAAATTCTCGCTTCTCGCGAACACTTTTCCGCATCCCGGAAACGGACAAGGAAATGGTTTCTCTCCCGTGTGGACTCGGATATGGTTGACAAGTTTGTATTTGGCTTTGAACGGGCGTCCATCCCTGGAACACTCTTGCCAGTAACAGGCGTGGTCCGTCTGCTCGGGCCCACCAACATGGTCAACAGTTAAATGGGTCACAATTTCATGCATAGTCGAAAACACTTTATTGCAGGGTTTCTTCGGTTCTAACTGGTCCTTCTCTATCCAAAGACACGTGTGTTCTTGTTTTATTGGCGGTCGCATGTAACGGAAAAAGGCTCCTGGTCCATGGGCTCCCATGTTCATGGGGTTCATTCCGTTCATTGGGGGCATGTTGAAAGGTTGGGGGGTCGGGAAATGGTCATGACGAGGGGGTGCAATTTGGTTGAACTGCTCCGCGCGTGAATACATGTCCGAATGAAGTCCAAATCGTCCATTGACGTGATGATGGCTACTGGGGTAGTGAGCAGACTCATGGAGTCCTGATAGCAACATGTGACTAGATGTCTCCGAGGGATGGGAATGGAAGGCCCCCGTCGAGGCTCCGAACATCCCCGAATGACTGTTCCCATTTGCATCGTGTCCCGGAATAGTGATGTCTGGCCGCCGTAGTAAGAACTCCCGGGCCGAGTAGCTGCTCACGTGATGGGAATGGGGAACCCCGTATCCACTAGACGGGGGACTGAACTGGTTGGATTGTCCGTGCACGAACCCCCCATCGTTCATGTGGTGAGGGGGGCTCAGCTTCAGAGCCCCCGGTGGTAGATGGGGGTTGGAATCCATGAAGGGGTTGATCATTTTTGGAATACACTAAAGTCTATGCCAACTCGGTTGATCGCGAAAACTTCATTAAAAAAAGTTCAAAATGACACAAAATCGAGGTTTGTTAAAATGCGATCCTGCTGCTGATGTGTTTGGTGAACACGGTCCCCGGTGCTGTTTGATATTTTAGACTCACTGAGATCAGCAGATAAAACTTCTGTCATCGGGGCTTTTGGGAGTCCCCTACTGTTCTTACATCTGAGATTTTGGGGAACTGCTGACGCTCACTGCTGAGTTAGAGTAAACATTTTGACCCCATGAAATATTTCGTTGCGAAAATTATTCGATTGGAAGAAAATGCCTTGACTGACAAGTGAAGTTTATTTATCAATTTTCCTTATCTGTGATAGGATCAATATAGCAGTCAAGGCGGGGCTTGTTATACAGGAAGGCGTGGCTTGTATGCTAATGAGGACGCGTGAAGCCGATAACATCGTCGGAGTGCATGGTTCTTGAAAACACTTTACGTGTGAATGTGTTATTTAATTCCCTTACTATCTAAACAAAAAAGATACATTGTAAAAAGAAACCCCATCAGTGGTTTATTTTCATAAAGTTTATTCTTGAAAAAGAAAAATGGAAAATAGATAGCAGAGATACAAAAAAAATATCCGAAAAATAGAAAAGAAAACAAAAATTTTAAAAAAGCAAGAAATTACTTCTGGTTTGATTTCTTTTAAACATTTTAACTATAAAATTGCGATATATTTATTCCTTTTCAATCTTAATAAGGCAAGCTACGTATGTAACTCATTGTTATGGAATATTCTGCTGTGCATGGTTTGTCAAATCTCTCTCTCTCTCTTTTTTTTTTTTTAACAAAATCTGTTCGTTCAGCATGGGAAAGTGAGGCAATTAGAGAACGAAAATTGTCCGAAAATAAGACTCGTCCAAAAGCAGAATAGAATGGCAGGCTATTAGAGGCGTCTATGGAGACCGCTGGGTTAAACTTAGCTGGGAGGGTGTCCGGGATGGCATGCATTGTCACAAAATAAGACGATTCAGGCAGATTAACACTTCATAATCAATTGTATGTCATTTTGTTTCAAGTTGGGTATTATCTTATTCATTTTGTTTACAAAAGCAAATTGGCGCGTTATTTTATGACATTTGAATATCCCCTCGAAAGATTATTTGGAGGAGAGAAAGAAATCATTGAATGATTGGCAGAGAGAAAAAAACCTGCTATTCTCCCATGGTGTGCTGTAAAAGGTAAATAAAAAATGAAATTGTTTTGAATTATGGGACATGCAAATAATGTTTTTGAAATCAACTTCGTAGTAATAGAACGAATTCAAAGAGTCATAATTTTTATAATTTTACTCTGTTGTCTAAATCTATTTACAACATTTTATTTTTCATTATGCAAATATTTGACTTTGCTTTGATGAGAAAATTGCTCTCATTTTAACTTTTAGGAAAAAAGGAAATCGTCGCCGTCTGTCTTATATAATTTCTTCTAACAAACTTAGGAATCAATAACAAATAATTACAAGCCCAAGTGTCGATAATATATAATGATTAAGTCTTTTTGTCCGAAATTACCAGTTTGCACGACAATTTCGCAGTTTGGTACCCCAGCCGTGTGACGGTGTCCAAACAAATAAGACCTCCTGCATTTCACACCATCTTATTCACTATTTCCGAATAATTAGACCAAGAGTCCCAAACTCTGCAGGAAGCATCATTACGTTTCTTTCTCTTTCTTTTATAAAAAACAAATTGCCTTCCTGTTTTCTTAATTTTTCTTGGTTATTTTAACTTTTGTTCATAACTGTAGACAACCTAATCTCTTTAGACTTTATGTCTTATTCGGCAATTAAACTTTGGAAATAAATGTTGCACATGAAATTGTATTCGATTGAAAATTATTGATATGTTGTATTTCTGTCGCCTTTTTTTGATTCAATCCAGCGCACATTTCATTAACGGATAAGAATAAAACAGCCGGTGAAATTCCATCAGTTCTTTGTTCTCAGGACTTATGATATATCTAAATATTCCGTTTGATTCAAGTGCTTCGGCGCTCATCATTCAAGTTATATAACAAATTTACACATATTTGTGTACCATTTTACGCACAATTATTCCATTATCAGCGTTACGAGAGCAGTGCACATGCTTAGATTAGCGGTCATTAAGCGGAAAGAAGTCTTTCCTCCCCACCGTTCCCCCCTAGTTCGCTAATTAGTACCACCCGTCGAAATCGCACAACCCTGGTAAGCATCAAACAACGATATCAGAACAATCGCTTCCAGCTTCTTATTTCCAGGTATGGGTTTTCTATCTTATATACACATGTTATCTGCCAAATACGGAAATTTAGAACCTATTTCTAACTTGTTCCCTCTTTGATAGACGCAGGTGTTTATTTTGATTGTCCACATCTGCAGGCGTAAAACTTCCCGTTACTTTGGAAATTTTAAAGTTTTCGATAAAAATTCGAATATTTGTCTAATACAGTCACCTGCAACTTGAGTTAAAAACTTATACATTTAAGTAAGATATTTGTAAATTATTATTTAAAGTTCCATTTTGTTAAGAGCTAATATGAATGGTACAATTTTATTATTTTACTGGGCTTTTCAATTTTGATTCATGGTAAAAAGGTTCAAAGATAAGATATTTTTCTAATATTAAAAATATCTATATGTAAATATAAAATGTACACACACATTTTGTAGGGAATAACAAACGAATGATGACACTATCGCCAAAATCACTAGTGGGGTAAATTATAGCCCGGACTAATTGACAATTATTGAGTTTGCATAGTGGGGATGGTCAGTATTAGCCTTATAAAATTCCTCTGCCAGAACGCAAAATTATCTTCCCTGCCGATTTCCAATATCTAAATAGGTGGCAGGTTAATTTTGCCCCGAAGAAAATTGGTAATCAATTTTATAAATGAAAAAAAAATACGAGAAAAATACAACTGAAATTAAATTTCTTGATCTTTGAACTCATCTTTTTTTTTGTTGGAGGAAACCCGTTGACCATGAAACAGCAATATGGGCGTATTGCAAAACTACTGCACTATCACAATGTACGCAGCTGTCGATATACAAAGCTATCATAGTCCAAATTATTATAAAGGAAAAACCGATTGATTTGTTAATTTAATTTCGATGTAATTTTTCTATCGGAATTTAAAAGAAATTGTTCAATTTAAAAAGAAAAAACCAGAAACTAAAAAATGAAAAAAAAACAAATATCTTTCTCATCTAAAAAAAAAAAAATATTTTTCATTGCGTTCAAACATCTTAATAATTGAAATATAAGACAGTTGTTTCTTCTTGGTGTAAACATAGCGTATTTTGTAAGAATCGTGGTGATACCGTTGGAGCTACGTCCATTTCGCACGTGCATTTAATTTGGACTCAACTTTCATCAAACCGATCATCACATGCGAGATCTATCCGTCTTAGATCCGTTAAATCGGCTGTGGCACCATTTCAAAGTCCATTGAATTCCAGCGACCACGACATATTTTATGATCGGGATCGGCCTGCTAACTCTCGTTTTATGTCCAACAAACTTGTTATTGATATAACTTCAAAACGGCTTATCAAATCAACTCGTATATATCTAGAAAAAATACGATTTTTGATCTCATGTCCAGTATCGTCTGATGTGGCGAAACCGTGGAAATTTTACTGTTAACGAGCAATAATATCGATAGTATTTGCTGTAAGCTGACACGTAAAGAGACGTTAAACGAATTCCTCCAAACCCAAGATTATAAATATTAGTGCGTTATGATAACACTGTCAACTGAGTACACGAAAGATGGATCGGAAAGAAATGTAAAGAAAGGAAGAATTCCGTATTTTTGCATCTATATTCAAACGGTCATGTTTACACCATTATACTTGATACAATCTACATACATGTATGCATCTTGTACATCTTTCATACTAAGCAGGATTTGTATTTCAATGTGTTTTTTTCTTTTATCTACTTAACATAATGAATATTGTAGTTTATGCAACTATAGGAGCCAAAATTTGTTCAGTATATGACTATTGAACGCAGAACACCATGATAGTCCCGAATGGTATAACGAAGGAAATTTCCCTAACGTTACGATTATTTCAGAGTCAGCTTCTACACACACGACCGAGTCTGAACAATTGCATGTGTATGAATCAATAGAATGTCATTTCTCGGTGTGATAACAAATTTTAATAAGATTTCCCCATGTCTATATCTTATATTGATTCCAAATTATGACACGTTCTTCGGTTATGAGCTATGGCCAACAAGAATAAATAAGCTTTTTTTTGTAATGTATAAGATCACGACTCATTTGGAAACAGTTATGATCACCGATTCTAATGTTGCTATGTAACGTTGCTCTAAATCCGTTTTGTAATAAGAAATTACCAAATATTACAAAATCATTTTCTCGTTTTATTCATTTACAGGTGACAGCGAAGACAGGACAAAGACGAAGATACAGACTGTGCTATTGTTATATAATGTGTATATAGATAAATAAATATATATATATATATATATATATATATATATATATATATATATATATATATATATATATATATATATATATATATATAGGAGACAGAGACAGAGACAGAGAGATTGGAGAGAGAGAGAATACCAAAAACTTATGAACGGTTTTCATGAGTACATGTATACTAGTAGAACATTAATCAATTACTGAGAACATTGATTCGAAATTTAAATACTACAAAAACTGGATTTCGATAAAAAAAAAAATAAAAAAAAATACTGAAAGAATTCCAAAGCCAGCATTTTTTTTCACAGTATTGTACTCGTTCAAATTACTGACTTGACGCAAAGTCAGGAAGTTCACAGTCGGCGGCCATGTTCACTCCTCCATTGTACAAGAGGGAACATCCATTCTAACAGAATCCCCGATAATTGCGTATGTTAAAAACGGTGGTCTTATCATGTTTATACTCTGTACTCTTATCTTTGGTAAACATCTCATTTTATCGGTCTTAATCACAAATTTACTCATTGACAGTAACTGTAAATAGGGAAATATCTAAGACATCTCCAGAGATGTGCAGTAAACAGCTATACATGTTTAAATTGTTAAAAAATATTTTTAAAAACTGTGAATTTTGAATTCTTAAAGCAACAATCAAATATATGTACAAATCCTAAGTATACCCCAGTATTTTTCCATGGTCCCGGGTTGGCGTCTTTTTCCTACTGCAACTCTCAGATCTGAAATTGAGGAACATAATTGGTATCAAAAAGCTGTTTAAGCGAACTGAATGTCAAATGTAAAGCTAACAGAAACACATTATCATATTATAATGAATAGTTGACATCATCATCATAAATACAATGGTATGGTACATATGTTCGTCTGTGGTTGTTTAAATGATAGAGTTGCTAGTGGTGGTCAATACATTAATTGGACTGTTTATAATTTGCCCCCCCCCCCCTCAGAGAGAGAGAGAGAGAGAGAGAGAGAGAGAGAGAGAGAGAGAGAGAGAGAGAGAGAGACAGACAGACAGACAGACAGACAGACAGACAGACAGACAGACAGACAGACACAGAGAGAGAAAAGTGAGATACATGTATATGTGCAACTATTTTCTTAGTCATTTTTTTACTGGTGAAATATAAAAAGGTTTCTAATGATACGATATTTCAAGGAGCATACAGTTTTTTCGTTTATTGTTTGACGTCAAGACAAGAAATTGTTGGCCTTAATTTTGATTTCTTCTGCCACCACCGCTTCATTAATGGCTGGTCCACAATATACAACCATGATAAGGAATAGAATTCAAAATTCATTCACTTAGTATTCCACACCTCAACAGTTCGAGTAGCTGCAGGTCTGTAGCTCCCGGTCTGAAAAAATTCGGATGGACGACCTGGCAGCT